>OU026153.1:77463582-78046082 GCA_907269105.1 Volucella inanis
CAGGGGGTGGCCGTGGTGTAGTGGTATATGCACAGACTCCTCAAGCAGAGGGCAATTCTGTGAAAAAATCTTTTCATAGAATTTGTATGTAGTTATATGAAAATCCCGTCGGCGTCAAGTCTGACATGAAGGCATCATGTAACGAACTAACAACTAGCACGTACTTACGACCCACTGGTTGAGGATGTACTAGCTCGTCCCGTCCAGTTTGACAACCACCTCTGGGAAAAATATCGAAACCTAATACACCTGAGTTTCAAACTACTACACCACCCGCCCGCGCCCTGGAGAAAAAGCCAGTAAAAGTGTATTCATATCCCCTTGGTGCACGCGCGGTATTATAAAAAAAAAAAAAAAAAATTGGCGACTTGACAGAATTATTGCGGTTCATCCCGGACAAGATCGCTTGATTCGGTTGGTCACTAGGCGAATGCACGCGACCAATTCAGAAGATGATCCTGAACATACCTGTACAGTCGGGCCTTAAAATTATGACAAAGTGGCAATTCCAACAGCAGGTCATTAGTATAATGATCAAGTGGAAACACCAACTGCACCATGTAAGCGCATTTCCGTAAAGGAGATGACAGTCCCCCCTCCCCAAAGATCTTAACCCGTTTGGTCGTGTTCCATCCAGTTCTATTTTCCTTGGCTTTCAATGTATAAATTGCTTGGACTTAAACAGTGTTTGTCTTTTATTTTATTCAAATTTTACATGGACTTGCAGCTGATGCCAGTTACCGCAGTAAGTTATTTTATCCCGTGATAGAACAGTTATTGTCCCGGCAAAAACCACAAGACCGCTGTGCAATCGTTAACGACGTTTGGGTTCGATGATGGAAATTTGAAGACTTAAAATGGCGTATTTAACTAGTTTCAGTCTTAAGCTGTTTGTTGTCTCTTGCTTCAAGGTACTGACATCGTAGGAAGTTTCTTTTATTCCAATTGCTCAACCGATTTTGATTGAGTTTCAGGATCGACCAATGACATAGTTATATAAATTAAATTTGCATTGCAAATGTTTTCATATGTTCTCAATGAGAGCAAGTGCCGAAATGGTATCTACTACAATAAGTTTCGCAATTGAGTAGCGGAAGCCTTAGGAAATTTTGGTAAATTTAGCTAGTACCTTAGCATAGTTGTCATCCGTAATTTGGAATTCTTTAATGGTGCCGAGAGTTTGCTCAGCAAGACATGTTAGCAAATGAATAAATTTCTCGATTTTTGACAATGTAGGACCACTATCCACCAGAATATCCAATAACATTATGCATGCATTATTCACATAAGGAAGACTTATGCAGTGGCTTTATTTCGGTTTGCTCCTTTAGTAGTTTTATTCTTTCATCTTCACTTATTACTACCTTTTCGGCTATATTTTCTTTATCTTTCTATTCTTACGAATGTGTAGTACTATTCCCACTCCCTTGATCGACTGCATCTTCTCCGACTTCTTCTCTGAGAGGCAGTATGGTAAATCCAAGCGATTGACCTTTTGAATTAACTATAAACTCAAGGCGAAGTAAATTAGCAATGCTCTCGTCTGGAATGTTGAAAAAGTATGATTTGTTTAGACCACCTCCAGTCCTTTTGAGTTGTTTCGTATTAAGTTTCAAATTCTGTTTTAAGGCAAATTTTGGATCATTCCAAACCTGAAAACAAATACGAAAAATATAGTAATTGTGCACCAAATATACGCATATGCTTATGAATTCCTACAATGAATCAACCTGGGACGTCTAGAAAGGGTGGCCTAAGCCAATTTAATTTTATAGTAACGTCAAAGTTTTCTTCCATAGCAGAAACCAGCCTTTTAAATTGGCTGTGATTGGTTACTTTCCAACCATAAACCAATAAGCTTAGTTATTTTTATTTAAAATACATGTACTTTTATGTATGGTATATAGTATTGTCATAACCGCTTAAATGTGAACAGTGCTTTCTATATTTGAATAACAGAAGACTCATCCCATTAGAGGGATTATGGAAAATCTTTTAAAACTGATAGCGAATATCCTGGAAAGTAGTGTGAACAGCTGGGTATTACAGAAAGCTCTAAAAAAATGGCGGGTAATATAAATATCGGCAGCCCACTGAGGTAAAATTTAGTTCTAGACTGGAATTTAAAAGGTGAATGACAAGCATTGATAAAATGGTTTTAGTAAACGAGTTCTTGCACAGCCCCATAACAACCGACTCCGACCTCTGCCATCTATAGTTAGCGTACCTAGGAAACTATCGAATTCTTCGACCGTAAGGGTTGGTAGAGCATAACAGCATAGACGTTGTAGCCGTCGATTTAAGCACAAGCAAAATAGCACTGTGCTCCATTATATTTTTTGGAAGGGCCGCTTTCGACAAAAAAAATCACTTCTGGTGTTCAATAACTTTTTACAAATTAATTTTGAGGCAACAATTACCATTAACCACAACCAAAATAGGCGTGCGCGTCATGTTCGAGAAAACTTAATGTAAAGATGCCTTAATCTCCAATTGGCCTCCCGCGACCCGTCATATCCTACAATTGGGTGTTGTAATTTTGAAAAAGCCTAATTCTTTTGAATATAGTCAAATAGCTGACAAAATTCTGCCCAAAGCAGTTATTTATTGTATCGGTTAAAATGAATCCAGTAATGGCCAAAAGGAACTCATCATCAGGAGGTCTTCATGATGACCTGTTAAAGCTAAATAAAAGATGCGATTTACTGGAGCGAAAGGAGCTAGCAGCTGATGCTATTCTCTTCGGTGTTCCCCAGTTGTCTGAAGAAAATTTTAAAACAGTTTTTCACCACCTCTGTCATTCAAAAGAGTGCAAGCCGCCGACCTTAGAAGCTCTTTTTCGCACGTGTCGAAGAGATAATACTAATGATCCCCCAATCATATTGAAATTTCAAAGTGCTCGGGAGAGGAATGTAGTGTTAAATTTGATCGCGAATCATCGCAAAAGAGAAAAACGACGAGTTTGTCTACATGACGTTGGCTTGGAACCTGCTGCAAATGTCAACATTTATATGAATGAGAGCCCAACTGCAAGAAATCGTATTCTTTTCTACACAAGGCAACTCGTCTCAAACACAGAACAGCTGTTTTCCGGAGCATGGAAAAACAGGAGACCAATAACAATAGAAGACGAAGAAATGTTAAATGCTATAGCCGCACGAAGTCAGGAGGTACCGAACGTTCAACAACTATGAAGATTACTAAGCCTTGTAAAAAAACAGTTTTTTATTAAAAATTTAATTTCTATTATTTACTCTTTCTTTCTTTTATGATTTATTCTCTTCTCGTCACAATTTCTCTCATTAATTCCTTACACTTTTACTCCTTACTTACTTTCTTCCCTGTATCAAGAAGCCTAAACAACTTTTTCCTCTGGACTTTTTCTATTTTTTATTTCTCTTTTTTCTTAATTTTAGTTGTTACTCATGCACTTTATTTGTATTACTTTTGTTGTAATGCATATGTATCACAAATGGTTAATACACTACTAGGACAGGGTGATTCCACTGTTGATTCTGAAACATTAAATGATATTTTGTGAAAACAAAAAAAAGTTTTTTCATATACTATATGTCATTTGAACGTCCAAAGTATTTGGAATAAAAATAAATAAATAAATTGATGATTTTAGATATGTGTTTAATGATGGAATAGATAGATAGATAGTCTTATGTGTTTCAGAAGCCTGGTTGGAACCGGAAATGTGTGACAAATTGTTTAACTTAGCGTATATGAGAAGTAGAGGGTGTTGCAATTTATATAAAAACGTGCTAAAAATTCAAATATCTGAAAAAGTCGAATCCAACTGATCTAATGGAATATTTTTTTGTAGAGGTGAGAAACAATAGAGAAAAATGTCTGCTTGGCTGCATATACATGGCTGCAGATATAGCAGGTTATAAACTTATAAGTGGCTTACTCGAAGATTTCGCCTCGCAATATATAAATATGTAGTAATTTGTGGCGACCTTAACCTTAATGTTTTAGGAAACAAAAATAGAGCATTCAAGGATATGGTAAATGCACTGCATCTCAACTTTGCAAACCTAAGTCAACCGACGAATTTTATACCAGATCGCAAACCGTTGCTTCTTGATGTTGCTTTAGTATCTGACCCAGATTTAATTTTGCATTATGACCAGATATTTTTATCTGCTTTCTCTCACCATTATATGATATTCCTAGCAGTAGATATATTTCCAGCAGTTGAAACTGAATCAAACTTCAAAACATACCAATATTCTCGAATCAATTTAAACACTCTTTGTAATGACTGTCAGACCTTGAATTGGTCTCCAATTGATAATACAAATGACACAAGCTTCCAAGTTTCTTTTTTAAATAACCAAATCAAATATCTCTTTACCAAACCTATGCCTTTGCGAAATTTCAAAAAGACCAAAATTAAATTACCTTGGCTCACACAGGAAGTCGTCGAATTGATAAAATCTCGAAATTTGTTATATGCCAGATGGAGACGTTACAAATGTTTGGAAATTTACAGAGAATTTAAAACCACTCGAAATGCTGTAACACGTCTCTTAAGAAAAAGTGAATCTTGTTTTTATAAAAACAGACTTGAATCATGTTCTTCGAGCTCTGACTTTTGGAAAAATATTCGCCAGATAGGTCTTATTCCGAAAAAAATATCACCTTCCAATAGCATGAATCTGGAAGAACTTAATAAGACTTTCGTTAGCCCTCAAGGCCTTACGGGCAACTTTTCTTACACTGATTCAGCTTTTTCTCTTTCTTGTGTAGATGTAGTAATTGTAATTGTTATATTAGGTGTAAAGTTAAATGCAGTTGGTTGAGATAACGTTGTACCTAAATTTATAAAAATTATACTTCCTTCTGTCTTGCATCCTATACTATCCAGCATCAAACGCTGGAAATGTTCAACCAAGAATTAAATAATGTCTATAAATGGTCACGTAACAACGACCTTATGCCAAATCCAACCAAAACAAAGGTTGTGGTAAAAAATGCCGGAAAACGTACAGAGTTAATTCCTTCATTATTTCTGAACCATTCCCCAATAGAATACGTTGACCACATTAAGAATCTGAGTCTATTTGAGTTGCAATATAAATTGGAACATTCATTCAAAATTGTTTCAAAAATTTATGGAGAACTCCGAGGTATTAGTCCCACTGCTACCTTCTAACCAATCCTAAACTAAAATTTGTAAAGGCATTTATATGGACCACAATTCTGCCAGAAAATTAACAGTCGCAAACAATGCCTGCGCGAGATACATTTTTAATGTAAAAAGATATGATCACATTTCTAAATATAGCAAGCAAATCGTCCGCTGTTCATTAATTGGCCTTTTAAAATATCGTTCAACTTTGTTTTTGCATAAAGTTCTAGCAAAGAAAACCCAGAATATCTGTTCGAAATTGTTAGCTTTCAGAGAAATAAAATAACTTTACAGCTGATAGCACCTAGGTGCAAGTATTTAAATACATTTCGGCAATTTTTGTACATTCAATTCAACTCTGGAATCGTTTGCCCTTAGACATGAAGCGCATGAGTAACACGATTTCTTTCAGCAACAAAGTTTTTAAATATTGTATTGACAACTTCTAGTAAAGTCCTCCTGTGTATCCCAATTTCCTGTACTCCCAAATTAAAAAACTTTATATGCATTTCCCGCCTCCCCTTCCTAATCTTCTTTTTAATTTTTCTATCTTATTGTCCTTATTATTTGTTCTCTATCTCTCCTATTCTATCTATTTCTTAATTTATATTTGTTAGATAGTATCGTATTGTTTCATTTTTTATTTTATTTTTTTTTAATAATCTCTTATCTCAACCCGTTTACTCCAGTGACTCCATGATATACTACAATGACAGATTTTGAGAGCAATCTGTGCCATCTAGCATTCCATAAAATTTTTTTATTTTGCTAGAAAATTCGATTCTACTCTCCACTCACTAATGGTTGATTATTCTCCTATCGTTATAACCTTCTGTTATGGAAATATAGATGACGCTGCTTTAATGTTAAAATGATATCGCACTGCTCCCTCCCATTCCCATAACAAAAATGTATGCGAAAATCTGTTTTTGATGTGATTTTTGCGTTTCTTTTGCGAAAACCCGGTTTTTGGTTTTCACACCAAACCAGGCTATAATAGACTAAAACACAAGACATTTTTAATTAATAAGTACGTACCTAGTAACCATCTTCTCTTATCACCGTTGTTCCATTTCTCCAGGTGTCTGCGATAGGCGCACAAATGCATCATGTGAGGCTCCTCCATACCGCGCATCAATCGACTTCCCTTTTGTAGTCATAGACCTTTGGAAAATAAAAATTCAGCTTAAGGAAAGAGAGTACTTATTGAAAAATTTATATATTAAAATCGGTGGTACAAACGAGCATTGCATTAATACTATCGTAACCATTTCTGTTGAAGTAAAAGTATTCATTTACTACTGGTCTTATAATTTTTATGTGTTACATCTACACATCCGATAACGCCAGGAAAACCATGCTTTCCATGGAAATATTGTTTGCTCTCTGTCTTTTCTTCGTCTGTCTCTAAAAACGATATATAAATTTTGAACAAATTTTGTAAATTTTTTATTTTTTTTTTATTTTCGTCTGGTAACATTTTTTTGATTGCATTTTCGTTCCTTATTAACGCTTTGCGCAGTGACTTTCGTTTCGTAATATATAAGAGTCCCTTAATCTTAAAAACGCACCTTGATATCTAGCATTATCACTGGTCACTGGACCGGACGAATACTAATAGTATTTATGTGGGACGTCTTGAGATCTGGCATAACGAGTATCATTTACACCCCTATCATGGTTAGCGAATCGAACGAAAAAGTAGGCAAATGAGGTTTTTTTCGTATTACGGTTAGTGAATCACAAATATTTCATTCGCCTTAAACGTCAAAATGAACAAATTTTGACTTCAGTTTGTCCGCCACGGAATAATTCTTATAAAGAATTTAATAAAAACGCGATACTTCAAGTGCTAAACTTGGAGAACTAGTTTGGTATTCGGTCAATCTCGTAAATACCATCTCTACTACAACCTGAGAGAACAGATAGTACATACATGTCAGTCAAAAAAATTAGTTGATAGCGATGGTATGATTCTGCCTATGAAATCTATACCTCCATTTAGAGACCCTCTCTATCGATCCTTTCTCTTTGAATAGCTTTTTGACTTTGTTCAAATACTTGTTGGTTGGTACTTGAGAAGTCGCCGATGGATTACGTTAAATAACCAAATTATTTAATGTCAATTTATTGATTAGATAGATTGCTTTAATTTGAACGTAAATTAATGTTGATTACATTAATAAAATAATTAACAGCGTTAAATGCATCGTTTAATTAATTAACTCATCTATATTTATTTAGAAACCATTTGATAAATAAATTTGGTTAACTTTTTTTATTAACGAAATTGTATAGTCATCAGGATGACATTAGTATGCTAAATATTTATAATTACTCAAGATCTTTTTGTTGATCTCAGTGCCATTTGATTACATTGTAGTTTAATTTAAAGAAGATACATTTTATCCAGCTTGCTAGACACCATTTATAGAAATATCTATTTAATATAAATATATATTAATTTTTAATTATATTGATGGCGAGTCGTGTGTGCATCAGTTGCAACATAACGTAAGTTAATAAAATATTTATCCTCACCAATATTTTTTTATATTTTTTTTTTCCTGAAAAATATATATAACATAAAATATATTTAAATAAAAAAATCTCAGTAGGTCAGTGATCGTACACATTTATTATAAATACTTAGCTAGGCGCTTAAAATTTATTATCAATGTATCGTAAAAAAAAATTTCTACAAAATATTTATAAAGCAGCTATCACAAATACAAATCCAGTTTATAACTCATTGTTGGACTTTGAATCCAAGTCATTTCTGTTAAAAAGACCGACATCTTTTGAAGTGTGATTAAAATGGACCGATGAAAGTCGACTCTCCCCTGAAAACAATTGCCCTAACAAAATACCTGCATACCTGTTTCCAGCTTTTTCTGAGAATGTTGAATATGACGCCATAGGTGTGGAAGTTTTATGACGATTTAAACTAGGTCCACATGTATTCGTTTGGTCTTGAGGAGACGGGGTAATGGTGTCGATAATAGAACGAACAATTGAGCTCGCTATAGAGCCATTACTTAATGACAAAGATGATGATGTCATCGCATGTTTAAGCAATTCCTTAGTAATAAATTCTCGAAGATTAAGTTCTCGTCCACCAACCTCAGTTTTTTCATGTACCGAATATAATTTCTTAAAATAAAATAAATAATCGAAAAAAAAATGGATATTAGGAAAAAAAACTGATTTTGATTCCAATACAAGTTTTACCCGATAAATATTATTATCTACGGCTTTACCCTGCATTGATGGTTTAATTTCTTGCTCGGTTCCAAAACTTGACATAGCACTACTTAAGGCTTGGGTTTCTATCGGCTTTATTTTCATCGCACTAGGCCATTGAAGGTATAAACATTGTACATTATTTTCAAAATCGTTGGATTCGTTGTTTCGTGCAGGACAACTCTCAATCATCTGTTGTATACCAACGCTCTCGCAATCATTACTGGTTTTCTTCGTACAAGGTAATTCTGAATTTTGAGATGACATTGAGTTTGTCACCTTGTCTTGAAGTAAGAAGTCTTGCTGAAATGGCTTTGTCAAAATTTTACGCAATTTAAGTTCTTCCTCAATATCAAAAAGTGACTCGGATGAGGAATTATTGGTCTTGAGGTTTTGACTAATAGCGACATTATCGAAGCTTCGCGAATCTAATAGTTCCGAAGTGGAAATACCGATTTTATGCAAATATTCTTTACTAGTGGGAAATTTTTGAAATGTAAGATTTGCTAATTTCAATGAAGCCAACATTTCCTCTGCAGCTTCTCTATCATCGCCAGACAGGGATTTCTCAAAATATTTATTGAATGAAGTGGATCCCTTATAACCGGAAGCCCTACCTTCTTTAACAAAATTAACATAATCATTATACTCTTTTTCGAGTTCTATGTTAAACTCGGGATCGAACTGGTTTATGTCCAACTGATTTAAATTTATGTATTCTTCAAATGTTAAAAACTTTCTATATGTTATTTGTTTAACACGCACTTCTTGCAACATAGATTCATCGTTTTTAATATTGCTTTCCTGAGTCAATGGGTTCACTCGTGATGTTGCAGGTGTATCCACCTCAAATATAGTAGAAAGCTCATGCGGAATATTTTCGAGCTGTGGGCTATAGCGGGTAATTAAAATGGGTGTTTTTTGCAAGTTGACAGATAAAGGCGGAGTAGATATTTGAACTTGCCTTAAATCCCCAGTATAGTCATGCGGCTCTTGAACAGTTATAGGTCTAGATAGTGATATACCACTATCTCTACTCAATCCAGTTAGTTTATTTTTTATCAGCTTAGGTACATTTTGAGATCGTTGATCTAACAAATTCTCTACAGATTTAATAGATGTTGATGCTAAAAATTTATTATTTGACTCGCTGCTGTTGCGAAAATACGGAAGGTCTAAATATTCAGTGGAGTTGCGTTCATTTTCGCTAACTGATGAAAGAGTTGATTCGAGAATTTTTTGTTTTTCTTTTCGAACTTTCTTTATCATTTCGGTCAATTCTGCAATACGTTGGGCACAAGTATCAGCAGATTCAGTTGTTTTTTTGACAGAGGCCTTTTTCTGCAAAATAGGTTTTGACTTTTGTATTTTAATAGATTTCAAATATTCGTTTTCATTATTTAGTTTATTTTTTATATTCTGTTTCCTTAAACTTGTTTTCCAAATAATTTCAGTAGCTTTTAAACGGGAATCAGCTGAGGCGCTGGAACAAAGTGACTCTTCTAATTCACCAATTAAACTATAGTTGTCTTTAATAAATTGCTGCACTTGTTCCAAATAATTTAATGTTAGTCTATCTTGAGCAGACAAATTTTCCGTTGTATTAATGACTGAATTTCCCGGAGTTTCTATATCAGAACTTGTAACCTCAAGAGCTTGAATCGATTTTCGTGACATACCGAGCAATCGCTGCACATAGTGCGCCATGAGAGGATTGAGTCCGGAATCTTGCGGTTTTGGTCTACTTTTTTCTATTTGTTCTTTATGCTGGTTTTCAAGAGCGGTAGTGATAAGCTTTTTAACGGGTTCAGCTTTTAGCAATTTATTCATGTTAGTTTGTATTGTACTGGGAAGACTTTTATACGAAGTTGAACTCGTTTCACTTAATTGTGCGGACGCCAAATTTTTTCCCCCTTCTGTTAAAATTGATTTCTGAATGAGAGTTGAAAATTTGTTCTCACACGTTGAATTTTGTCGTTTATATTTTCTCAGTCTTAAACCTTTTTTTACATTTTCTGATTTTTCCAACGGTTTTTTTCTCATATTGAACCTTTTATGTTCATCGAATTGTTCTTGCAATCCACTAATCCGATTTTCATCTTTCTGAAATTCGGTATGTACTTGCCTTTCACCGAATTGTTCTTCGTGATCCTTTTTATTTGGGTCAATATTATTTAATTTCACTTGGTTACTAGTAGAATTACCCCTTTTTTTAGCCACTTTTTGCATTTCAAAAAAACTGCTTATTTTCCTTTCTAAAACTGTTTCTTTCCTCTTTAAGTTTTTTTCTCGCTTTAATATAAAATCCTCTAAGTAACTATGAAGAAAAATATTCTCATGTTCTTTTCTTAACCCATTTATTGAATCCATCATGTTTTTTACATTTCTGTTGTCAAATGTAGCGGTTGAACCTTTTGAAAGCTCAATTAAAAGACATTGGCGTAAATGATTGATTCTGGTTAATAGATTCTTCAATTTCTGTGATTTTTTTTTAAAAGCTTCTCCATTCTGCTCATTACACTTTTTAATATCACTAGCAACCTTTTTGCTTTGACCATTAACAAAGCCTAGCAAAATAGAACAACAACTATCTGAGGAATTTACACTGCTGATTTCACTGTGGGTAAGAGCTAATTCCAAATTAAGACCGTACGAATTAGAATTTGATCCATTTTTAGCTGACATTTTGGGCTTTATTTCTATTTGGTTGTCTACGGGGCAGGTTATAACAGTTGAACGCATTAGAATGTCTGGAATTGCGTTTTCAAGTTCAACATCCCTTTCTGCAGCCATTTGACCAATAAAAACTGATGAAAACTGATGATTCTAAGGCAAAAAGCAATAATAAAATACGAAAAAATGTAAACAATTAAAAATTAAGTAAAATATTACATCAGAAGGAATAACTTGATGTTTAATAATAGCATCCAATTTAGTGGTTAAATTCTCACAGGCACGTTTAACTTGCTCCCTTTCCGTGGCTCTCTTACACCGCTCATTTGATTTATGTCTAAATTAAAGATAAAAAGTTAATTAAACTTTCTGGGCAAAATTCTGGCGGAATTGTAATTTTATTTATTTTGGAATATGTAATATTAAGAAAAAAAAACTCATATACATATATTCGTATCTCACCTTCTATATGTATTTATAAAAATTGGTCAGGTATTAGTCGATGACTCCATGACTCTTTTGGAATCAGATAAACGCAAAAAAAAAAAAACTCAGATAGCAAAACAGTAACCCAGTGAGTCGTGGGTTGAATATCAGTGCCCCGTTTTTTATGTTTCTCATTCTGCCTGTTCGTTATTTTTCTATTTGGTTTAATATCTCTTCCTCAAGAAGCGCAATTGGCAAAAAAAAAAATAAAATTACGAAAGAAATTTATTGATGACAGGATAAATTAAAAATGTTTGCTTACAGAAAAAATAAAGGAAAGCTGTCAAATTAGAGGCATGAAAGTTCAAAATATAATAGAGGAAAAAGTTGTGAATCAGAATTCACCGTGTAATAGCGGACTTATGCAGCAAAAACAGCTATATGTATAGACGGCACTAAGGAACAGGCAATCTACATGATTGCTTTCTATTTGAACATGCCATTTCAAAACACTGGTGAGGGTACTTGAACGGTTCTGAACAGCTTCCTATAGCTTTTATTTTGCCCTGAGCTTTAGGGAGAGCACTGTTGGTTTTGCCGAACTGCTCCATAAATCGTTTATCCTCTTTTTGACCTCTTTAACAAGGTCGGAAACTCGCATTCGATTCTCAATTCGATGTACAAATAGCCTGAGATGGAGATACTCGGTAATACTTTTAAGCCAGTAATCTCCTTAGCATACCTGTAGGATGACGTTAAGTCGATTATTAGCTGTCTTACCTTCGTAACAAAAATTGACTGAGAACCAACATCTGAGTACACAAAATAGATGGGCCGGTCGTCTCTTGTCTGCACTCATTTGGAAGTGAAAATTAGACCTTCCAATGTGCAAATACAAACGTATCATAACTCTATCTATGCCCCAAAAAGAGAAGAGTAGTCCTTGATTTCGTTATTTTTGCTCTCCGTATGAGAGTAGATTTTCCAGGTTTCAGTGTCGAGTTCAGGGTTCTGGGTATGAAGACGCATCAGCATTTCATCCAAGTGGCCCCAGAACCCGTGCACCAGTTTACCATAGATTGTCTGAAAACTGTCAAGCCCTCTGCTTGAAAGAAAGCATTCTCTGCTTTGGCTAGCTCCCACAGTTCAGACTGTTGTCACTGCTGGCCTTTTCAGTTCGAAGGGCCAG
Organism: Volucella inanis; assembly: GCA_907269105.1. Classification (NCBI taxonomy): domain Eukaryota; kingdom Metazoa; phylum Arthropoda; class Insecta; order Diptera; family Syrphidae; genus Volucella; species Volucella inanis. The sequence continues at coordinate 77,476,257 of OU026153.1, forward strand.
AGGAAAGATAGGCACATCCTTATAGTTTCCACCCACCGAAACTGCAGCCTTTGTTCGTTGAAGCACCAGTTTCATACGGTAGTCTTCCTAGAGTTAACACTACGATTATTGAAAATATTGTTTTCAGAACAAAACTAAGTTGAAAGTTTTTTTGATTTTTTTTTCTGGAGGCTCCTCTAATGTATTTATATATATATATATTTTTTATATATATTTATATATTGGGTATATAATTGAATTCGTTGCCATCTTTCTGGCAATTTGTGGATCCCATTCCAAAAGAACTGCGCCGGCTTGGCAGCCAAGAATGAATCAAGCCAATTTTTGATATTCTGCTCTGATATGAACCGTATTTCAGTGAGGGAGTTCTGCATCGACCGGAACAAATGGTAGTCAGAAGGGGCAAGGTCTGGGCTATAAGTCGGGTGGGGTAAGACTTCCCATCCACTATTTTCCAAATAGTTCTTAACCGGAATAGCAACGTGGGGCCGAGCGTTGTCATGATGGAAAATTATTGCCTCGTGTCTGGTCGCATATTAATTGTGTTCGGTAGCGTTGTCCATTGATGGTTTCACCCGGTTTTAGCAGCTCATAATACAGCACACGCATCTGATCCCACCAAATACAGCGCATTACCTTCGCGCCATGGATATTCGGCTTTGCCGTTGATTTAGCTGGTTGGCCGGGTTTCACATATGATTTTTTGCGCTTGGGGTTGTCGTAATGGATCCATTTTTCATCACCAGTAACGATCCAATGCAAAAATGACTTCCTTTTGTGGCGTTCCAGCAGCATTTCGACGTCTCCCGGCTTGAGGTTCATGTGGAACCCAATTTCCTTGCTTTTGAATATATCTAGCTGCTTTTAAACGTTTTGAAATGGCTGCTTAGTGACACCCAAAGATTCTGCGAGATCTTCTTGTGTTTGGCAACAATCTTCATAGAGTAATGCTTCCAGTTCTTCATCTTCAAACTTTTTTGGCTGCCCAGGACATTCACCGTCTTCCAAGCCAAAATCACCACTTTTATCACGTTCGCTCAGCTAGCGCTGGTTCACCATAAGCTTCCACCAAAATACGATTACTTTCGGCAGCAGTTTTCTTCATATTAAAGTAATGAAGTAAAAAAAAATTATTGTTTTTTACGCTACAAATGAATGACATACTGAAATGACGTACAATGACAGTAGCTTTCCAACGCATGTTCCAATGGAATAATAACAATGGAATAATACAAGTTACGCCATCTCTTAGCAAACCGCTAAGTTAGTTATAGACCCAATATATATATATATATATATATATACATATACACATATATTTATATATATTTATATATATTTATATATATATTTATATATATTTATATATATATTTATATATATTTATATATATTTATATATATATTTATATAATTGGTAATTAATTTCAGGCATGGTAACTGGAGTTGCTTAAGAAGTAATTTTTAGGGTAACGTATTGCAGAACTTATTAACTTCTCATTGTTTTGCTATTAGATAGATATCCTATTAACCCAACCTACATTCCGTCTTCTAGTCGTTTTTCCCCTTCTACCTTGGACTTTTGCCTTACTAATGTCTTCAATCTCCTAACTTTTTCTGTTACTAACGCATTAAGCTCTGGGCATCTTCCTGCCAGCTGTGATATTCTCTATAGTCCAAAACATGATGTCCAATATTTAAATTTCAAAAACACCAACTGGAATGTATTTAGATACCATCTCACCAATAGCTTTTATAATTGCCCTAGACCTAGAATATGTCAGCAACCATAGACAAATCGACAATCTGATAGAATTCTTCGAAAACAAAGTCAAATCAAATCCTCTACAAATCACTTTTCAAAAAGAGCAATTAAATTTCCACAAGCAGTACTAACTTAACAATAATAAAAACTAGAAACTTATATGAAAACATGGATTAGACAATGATTTTAATGAAATGAAAATTTAGACTTAATTGAAGACAAAATTTCGTTTTTTTAGAAACATTTTCATGAACAGATCCCAATTCTAAGCCATTCTGGAACATAAGGAAGATTTTGAAAAGGAAAAATACCCAAATGCCTAGTTTGGAAATAAATAGTTTTTAATAACATCGCAAGAAACCAGAGCGGAACTTTTAGCAAACACTTACCTTGGTTTTCGCAAACGTCACAAAACACCTCATCAAGTCTTAAGAGTCTAGGAGGTGAATTTATCCGCAAAAAAGAAAATAAATAAATAAATAAATGAGTGGGCTAGTGCTACTACATATAAAAAAAACTTTTGATTCGGTTTGGCACAATGGCCCTATTTTTAAGCTTATTTTAAATCTGGTTATACAAAATATCTAGTAAAACTAATTCAAAGCTTTTTAGGTTTTTAAGATCAGTAAAAGGGTCGCTTTATTCAACATAAATTATACATGCAGGAGTTCTCCAAGGATCTGTGTTGGTGCCGACTTTTTTCAATATTTTCACTGTCGATAGATATACATATATACTCCATATATAGGGTGATTCATCGGAAGGTTTGATTTTCAATAGTCTTTTTTTTTGACAGATCACGCGTGACCTCTGTCAAACTGCTTTGTCATTTTTGTTTATTATCATTTGGCAAGTCATCATGGAAAGACTCACACCACAGCAGCGTCTCCAAATTGTTCAGCTGTATTAAGAAAATCAGCGTTCTGTGAGAAATGTTTTTCGTGAGATTCGAGGTACTTACGGTACGCATAATCGACCTACTGAAACCACTATTGCCAATACCATTCGCAAATTTGAGTCCCAGTTTACATTAGTGGATGATACTCGACCGGTTAGACGTCCAGTACATAGAGAAGAGACTACAGCAGCTGTAGCTGAGAGTGTACGCGAAGACCGTGACGAATTGATTCGTCGTCGTTCTCAGCAGATGGCTTGGCGTACAAAATTCAACTTGTGCAAGAATTGAAGACAGGCGACTTGAATTTGCATCATATTTTCAGTGAATGGGCTCTGAAAAAACTCAATGAAATTTTGTTCAGTGATGGAGCCCATTTCTGGCTCAATGGACACGTTAATAAACAAAATTGAAGTATTTGGGCTGATGAGCAACCCGAAAAGTACCAAGAGCTACCATTAAAAACAACGGTATGGTATGGTTTATGGGCTGATGGAATCATTGGTCCATATTTCTTCAAAAATGTTAACGGACTTTGTGCTTCCTGAAATTCAAGCACATGGACTCGGTGAGCTCTGGTTTCAACAAGACGGCGCTACGAGCCATACAGCGCGTGAAACAATGGACTTGTTGAGAAATCATTTTGATGAGCACTTAATTTCAAGTTTTGCTACGGTAAATTCGCTGCCTAGATCATGCGATATCACACCTTTGGACTATTTTCTCTCGGGATATGTAAAGTCTCAGGTCTTCAGGAATAAGCCAGCTACGATTGACGCTTTGGAATCAACATTACCCGTGTTATCCGCGAGATACCAGTCGCAATGCTCGAACGAGTCGCCCAAAATTGGACCTTCCGAATGGAACACACCACAGACGTAGTCGTGGCCAACATTTACATGATATCATTTTCAAAAAGTAAATGCCCTGAATTGTTCTTTTGACCGATGATACAATTTTTAAGTTCTCTTTCAAATTTATGTGTTTTATTTTACATTTCAAATCAAACCTCACGATGAATCACCCTTTAGCATTTAGTTCTAAGTTTGTTTTTAACCTCAATTTTGTTCAATAAGTAACTGGAAATCCAAGGTTTAAGTCTTTAAGAAGATCTTTTAGGACTAAAAGTATAGGAACAACTTAGAATATGCTTCTTAAGACAATCAATAAGCATTGAAAAGGAAGCAGTAGCATCAGAACACAGATAGACATCTTCCCAAAACTCACAAGAAAGATTGTATTTGAGCTTGTTGTAGTTTATCTTCGTTACCCTGTCAGGAAGTTCAGAATTCAAAATGTACATTCTATCGGAAATATTAAACAAGAACCCAGTCATAGAGTGATCAGTAATCATTAAATCAATAAAGCATTTCTCACAGTTACTGAACGAACCATTTCTTAACCGTCTATAAATATGGTCTAAACATCGACCTGAGACGAGACTAGTAGGTTCCTTGATGAAAATTGCTATGCCATGCGGTGCTAACAATTCCATATAACTCGAGACAATTTCACTTTTTTCCAAAATGTTAATATTGAAGTCACCCATTACAATAACTTATTGAATTATATATTCCACTTTCTCTCTTATAAAACAACCGACACCACCCGCAGCGTAATTTTCATTAGTGTTAAAAAAAAATTACAGTCGGACAAAAAATAATTTTTTTAATTTTTTTTTTTTTTAATCCCCAATATGATTATTTTTTTTTTTATTACTAAAAAAAATACTCTGCTTTCGTTTACTGTTATCTGTTGTTTATTGAATATTGATAGCATCACATTGAATTTGAAATGTTATAAGTATTTTTTTTTTTTAAATAGCAGAGTATTCAAATGAAAAATGTGCAGACCCTGTAACTAACTTCTACAAAAAAATAAAAAAAAAACCCAACTTCTAACAAACAAGCTCCTGATCCAAACTGCAGTTTTAAAGTTGGGACATTTCCTTTCTTCGCAAACGTTCTTTCACCCCTTCCAACATAATTCCCAAACGTGTATCTTTTAATCTTTATCCTCCTCACGGGCCTTCAAAAAACCTAACACCATCTCCTCATTCCACTCAAACGAAAACGACGTATCCTAACTTTATTCGCTCACATATTTTAAATCCCTCCCTATCTTCTACGTTGGAGACTCCCACCTTAATACCATAACACTTTCTTTTTAGACCTTTTTAGACTTGGAGGCGAAGGCAAAGTTAAACAAGCTTCTTATCGAATTCGGGGAAGATGGCCGGTATGTCCTCGCTCGATTCAGAGACCTCAGATTATATGATAATCAAGATGATACATGATAAGCAAGACTCTGTCTGTCTGTATCGACGGTATAACGAAAACTAATGCAATGGTTTTCATTCTGCCAGAAGGCCTCCCCACTAATCATTATGATCTGCGGCAATTTTTTTATACATTTTCATGAGATATTAGATATGACTCCTGATGATATGGCTAATGACCTTTTGCCTCCCATGTAAGTTCCAAACGCATACTACACCTTCAGAACACACGGTCTAGTTTATAAAAAAATTTTGTTTGGTTTTAATAAAGAATCGATTTCCTACTGTAAATTTGCTATAATTCGCTTTTTCCTTCAATCTCTCTCGCACTCTACTTTTTGACTTCAGCACACTGTTCATCCTCCGATGATCAGCAAGAAAAAAATAAATAAATAAATAAATAAATGTATGGAGGGAAACGCTTTGAAAACAGAACACTCATACGTCCACAAAGAATTATATTTGTGAATCAACCGTACGGTGTAAGCACGCCGAAGATTGCGCAAAAAAAAAATTATTGTTCCACTGAGAATTATTAGTTAATTTCGTCGACAAGATTAATGGAATCTTGTTTCATGTGTCGGGAAATTTTTCAAAAGGTTATGCTTTCTCATGCTAAAAAGAATATGCCGTTGCCATGAATATTCCAACAAGATAGAGAATCTATGAGGAATTGTACTCAATGTCACAATTTAGACTTCCTGCTTCAACCGACTCAAATTGGCTGGAATAATATCCCTAGGCACATAATTTAGAACCTTATTAATTCTATGTCTAGAAGATTTGCCTCAGTAATTCGTAATAAAGGCTACGATACCAATTATTAACAACAAAACATTTTTTTTTTGTCAATTCGAGAATGTACTCGTACTTTAGCTTTGTCCACCCATTTTTTAATGAGTTTTGCTTTATTTTGTAATTTTTTAAATATTTGCAGAGTAATAATAATTGATGACTTATATATTTTAACTAAAAAAAAAAATAAACATTACAAAATTATCATACATTTTTTTAATTTCAACTTCAATTAATAAACTTCAAGAAAATGTCTTTTATGTTCATACAAAAAAAAAGTTAGAATAGAAAGAAAATAATGAGTACGAAAAAATCACAAAACCTGATTTCTGAAAATAAGTTAAGAAATATACAACATATAATTTAAAATGTTTGTGTTTTGTCCTTTACCTTATCAATATTTTGTGCTATAGCCAGAATTTTCTATTACTGCCTCACATCTTCGCCCCATACTTTCAACAAGCTTCTGACATATTTCAATCGGCATAGAATACCAAGCTTCTCTTATGCTATGCTTATGCTTCTCTTTTCTTTTTTTTGAAGATTTGTTGCCTAATTTTTACCTTAACGACATTCGACAAATTTTTGATTGGGTTAAGGTCGGCACTCTGTTCTGGCCAATCTAACACATGGATGCTTTCTTGGCGAATCCTTCACTATTTTGGCGGAGTTGTTCCATAGTGTAGGGCTCCATCGTATTTTTTAATATTTCTAAACTTGATACTTGTTCATTTTTCCACTTATTTTTACAAGCGGTCTACTCCATGCTAGGAAAAAGCACCCCAGACCATTACATTACCTCCACCATGTTTAATTGTTTTTTGTATGTATTTAGGATTCAAAGCTTTTCCTTTTGAACGGTGGACAACTTCTGGAACTTATTATTTTAGCTATTTCAGCTGGCTTTTTGCTATCTCATATACACATGTCATATATAATTTTTCTTTTCTCTGGAGTGCAATGTACACTTCTTCTCATTATGCCACTTACCTAACCCACAAAGTAATTATAAATGAAATTTTGCAAAAACAAATGAAATACTAAAATTATTTGTCTGGAAATATCGCAATTTGTGCTATTTGTACGTCCAACCACAAAAACCACTTCGCTCACTAAGATCAACACCATTCAAGGTGATAGCGGTACATTTGTTTATCAGAAATTTACAGCAAGATCAGGGTAAACAGTATCATCAGCAAAAGTAGGATTCATTTCAATTAAATTATAAAAAAAACTGAACATAGAATTATTATTTGAGTTTGTGCTATTATATAATAAATAGTCTGGTTCTTTGGTAGTTATGATTTTATGTATTATTAGTAAGGTTCTATAATTCAATATGATTATTAAGGAGCAACCAGTAATTCTTTTAAATACCACCTTGATCAAAAAGAAAAAAAAAATAACCACAGTGTGGTACATCTATTGTTGACATTCGGGTTTTAATGGAGCTCGAACATGGAAATGTTTTTTGCAAGCCGAAGGAAATGGAGCAACTCAAATTCATAGCCGGTTATATTCTGTTTACAGCAATACAGTGGTGAGTGATGGTTCGGTACATGATTGGTGTAGACAATTTAAAAACGGACGCAAAGATGTGCATAATGGAGGAGGCCAAGGGCGCAAATCGATCATGACCGAAGACGTGGTTCACTAAGTTGACCAAATTTTTTTGGGACAGTAAAGTCATATTGTTTACCGAGTTTATGGAACCTGGAAATACAATAAATGCAGCGGTTTACTGTGAAACTCTACGTAAGTTGAGAAGAGCACTCCAGAACAAAAGACGAGGAATGCTTATCAAAAGTTTGGTGCTTCTGCATGACAACGCACGACCACACACTGCTGCACGCACAAAAACTTTAGTGGAAGAGTTCAATTGGGATATTTTTGATCACCCTCCCTACAGTTCTGATTTGGCACCAAGTGAATATCATCTTTTCCCAAAATTGAATCCATTTGCTCTCAACATTTTGGAAATAATGAGGAACTTATGAACGGTGTGAATCAATGCCTCAACGCACTGGCGGTGCCATTTTTCAAGGAGGGTTTACAAAAGCTGTCCCACGTTACCAAAAATAAATACATTAAAACGGAGACTATACAAAAATAATTTATATGTTAAAAAAAGTATTTTGTGCAAAAAGTTAATGTTTTTGGTTTTCTTAAGAAATATTTTATTATATATTCTTATATTTTCAAAAATTGAAGCGCTCCCATTGTTCCGATTTGAGTTCTGTTTTTTTTTTTGTTTTTTTTTTTTTTGTTTGTTAAGTTGGTACATCTGTTGTTGACATTCGCTCTAAATCTTAGCGGCATAGCTTAACATTTGCAAAAGTTACGTTGCTAAGAGTAAATCTACGTCGGTGTGTGTTGGCGATTTTTTCAAATTTTAGAAATGGGTTTAAATTTGCAACAACAAACTTGTATTAAATTTTGAGTAAAAAACGGATTTAATGGTGCGCGAAATGGTCTCTTAAGAAAATGGTCGTTTACCAGTGGCACAAGCGATTCAAAAGTGGCCGTGAGTCAATCGAAAATGACGAACTCAGTGGCAGACCATCGACATCGAAAACCGACGAAAACATTGATGAAGTAAAAGAAATGTTGGTCAATTACCGCAAATTAACCATCAGAGAGATAGCGGAGGACTTGAACATTGCCTATGGATCCGTCCAAGACATTTTGGTTAATGATTTGGGTTTCCGTCATGTAGCAGCAAAGTTTGTGCTAAAAGACCTCATGCAAAAAAGAGACCGTATTGACGTCGTAAAAGAAATGATTTGCGAAGCTGAATCCGATCCCACATTCATCAAAAAGATACTTACTGGAGACGAAACGTGGGTTTATGAGTACGACACGCAATCCAGACATCAGGCAAGTGAATGGCGTTCACCAAATGAGACGAAACCAAAAAAAAACACGTCGTTTTCAGTCAAAGAGGAAGGCAATGCTCACTGTTTTCATGGATAACAACGGTGTAGTGCATCATTATTTTTTGCCAGAAGGCAAGACAAAGAGTATTATTTTGGCGTTATAAGACGTTTCGAAGAAAGAGACCATAATTGTGGGCAGAAAACTCGTGGATTTTGCACCATGATAACGTACCTTCGCACAGTGCCATCATTATTCGTAATTCTTTGACGAAAAATGCAACAAATACCATCCAACAGCCACCGAATTCACCTGATTTGGCTCCCTGTGACTTCTTTTTGTACAATTGAGATAAAAAAAAAAACACTACGGGGAACGCCTTTCAGCAGCCGAGAGGAAGTAATGGAAAAATCGCAGGAAGCACTGATGGACATAACGCAAACCAATTATAAAAAATGTTTCGAGGATTGGATCAAGCGCTGGCATAAATGTGTTGCAGTCGATGGAGATTACTTTGAAGGAGACAATATACACCCTGACTGACTCGAACTGCAACCAACTTCAGACTGGTTTATTTAAGAAAAACATGTACAATAGTTTTATTCAAAGTATTGCCCATCTGAAACTATAACTGTTTCCCATCTTTCTGGCAATTTGTGGATCCCATCTCAAAATAACTGCGCCGGCTTGGCAGCCAAGAATGAATCGAGCCAATTTTTGATATTCTGCTCTGATGTGAACCGCATTTCAGTGAGGGCGTTCTGCATCGACCGGAACAAATGGTAGTCAGAAGGGGCAAGGTCTAGGCTATAAGGCGGCTGGGGTAAGACTTCCCATCTACTGTTTTCCAAATAGTTCTTAACCGGAATAGCAACGTGGGGCCGAGCGTTGTCATGATGGAAAATTATTGCCTCGTGTCTGGTCGCATATTCCGGGCGTGTTTCGGCTACTGCTCTCTTCAAACGGATTAATTTTGTTCGGTAGTGTTGTCCACTGATGGTTTAACCCGGTTATAATAGCTCATAATACAGCACACTCATCTGATCCCACCAAATACAGAGCGTTACCTTCGGGCCATGGATATTCGGCTTTGCCGTTGATTTGGCTGGTTGGCCGGGTTTCACATATGATTTTTTGCGCTTGGGGTTGTCGTAATGGATCCATTTTCACCACCAGCAACAATCCGATTCAAAAATGACTTCATTTTTTGGCGTTCCAGCAGCATTTCGGACATGCAAAACCGCCTTTCGAAGTCTCTCGGCTTGAATTCATGTGGAACCCAATTTCCTTGCTTTTGAATATATCCAGCTGCTTTTAAACGTTTTGAAATGGTTGCTTGAGTGACACCCAAAGATTCTGCGAACTCTTCTTGTGTTTGGCAACAATCTTCATAGAGTAATGCTTCCAGTTTTTCATCTTCAAACTTTTTTGGCTGCCCAGGACGTTCATCGTCTTCCAAGCCAAAATCACCACTTTTAAATCGTGCAAACCACTTTTGGCACGTTCGCTCAGCTAGCGCATGTTCACCATAAGCTTCCATCAAAATACGATGACTTTCGGCAGCAGTTTTCTTCATATTAAAGTAATGAAGAAGAACTCCCCGCAAAAACACTTTTTCAGGCACAAAGTTACATATTTGAGTAAAAAAAAATTATTGTTGTTTACGCTTCAAATGAATGACATATACTAAAATGACGTACAATGACAGTAGCTTTCCAACGCATGTTCCAATGGGATAATAACAATGGATTAATACAAGTTACGCCATCTCTTAGCACACCGCATGAAGTTATAGACCCACATTTTGACACATGACAGATAATTTTATTATTTACAAGCATTTTAAACGATTTGCGTCTCAGCTGTGTTGAAAATTTTTTATCCGCGATGGAATTCAAACGTGATAGTGTGATTGCTTTATATTTGGCTGGAAAACCACAAGTAGCTATCGTTAGAGCCCTCCAGCACCTCAACGTGAATAAATCAATTGTGTCTCGAACCATAGCTAGTTACCGTGATACTGGCAGCGTTGCAAAACGCCATAGACTTAATTGAACTGAGACTAAGCTCTTTTTCTTTTTTCTTTTTTTTTGCCCAATTTTTATTGATTAACGCCTGATTTTTGGGAAGAATGAATATATTTGGACATCATCGTCATATATAGTATATGGTATCGTGAAACATTCGGATACATCAGTTATAAAACATAAAAAAAATATATGATAGAGCAACGAAAATAATTCTTGTAATTATAATAGGAATACGCCAGTCGAGCTTATGTTAAATATGCTGCAATGGATGAGCGTCAAGCAAAGAAGGAGGTAGATGGACCGCAAGGCTAATCAGAGACATTGCTGAATGGACAGAGCGAAAATACGGCAAGATAAATTAATACGCTACGCAGATCCTAACCAGACATGGATACTTTAATGCATAACTACACAGGATGCAGAAAGTAGACAATGCGACGTTTCAGTACTGCGACTCACTCGTAGACGACGCTTTTCACACCTTTTTTACGTGCAGCAGATGAACAGCGGAAAGACAGCACCTGGAATCTTAAAAAGGTTACATCTCCCCCGAAAATACATATTATATCGAAGCTGATCTCAAGTGAATATAGCTGGATTCGAGTATCATCCTTTATCGAAACCTTGCTGAAAACCAAGAGAGAAAAAAGCCAGAGCACATCCTCATAGAAGAACACGAAAACTCATGAGCTGAATTTTTTTTATATCGCTCAAAGATATATCTTTAAGGATTACAAAAGGGATAAAAACATGTATCGGAACCCCTAAGCTCAAACGAGGAAGGGGGATGTACGACAGAACGCGGAGTATAGAACAAGGAAAGTTATCACCCTGAAGTAATGCAAAAGCGGTCCCGGGGTGAATAGACTGCTTCATAAGGGCCACTTGATGGACAGCGTGCTGTCCCAACGTCCTTAAAAAAAAAGAAAGATAATAATAATTCATATTGTACAAAATCTTTAGTATGGGTGTCTCACCAGATGACGGAGATGAATTATCACACTTGTAAAGCATAAGGGAACCCGCAGATTTACCACAGGGCCTACATCTTTGCCGAAAATTAAAAAAACAATACTATAGGTTACAACAAACAACCCACAATAGTATGGGGTTAGAGGACTTAAAAGCAAAATCGACTTAAACTGAATGTCAAAAAACATAAAGAATGATAATTAACGAGAGAACAGGAGAGGATATAAGAGTGGAAATTGACGGTGAAAATATTGAAAAAGTGGACGAATTAAAGCATCTAGGCGTATATAAAACATGTTGATTACATTTGTAAAAAGATATCAAAAAAATTAGGTTTTTTAAAAAGAATACGAAACAACGTTTTAACATTAAGTGCAATTAATATCTATAACGTAATTGTTAAACCACATTTTGAGTATTGTTCAACCGTTTTATTTCTATGTTGTGATATAGTAATTAAAAGGCTCCAAATTTTACAAAATAAAGCCTAAAAATTCTAAAGTGCAATAGATATGTGCCTATTAGTGCTATGTTAAATTCGTTAAAGTGGTTGTCAGTAAAACAAAGAATTGTGATGAATGTCCTAGTATTTTTATATAAAATTAAGAATAATTTAATGCCAAAATATTTATTAAAATATGTGCAATATATATGCTTTAATCATATGCTTTAAGAAACAGTACTGATTTTAGATTACCAAGCATGTTAAGTATGTATACACAAAATGCATTTATTTTCAAACTATTTAATGATTTGCCAAATGAAACAAAGAAATAGACAAATTTTATATCTGTTAAAAAATAATGCATCGAATTTGCCAAATTTAAGTACTAAACCAATATTGTATACATATTGTAATCACATATTTCATTAGCCCCTAAGGAGCTAGTAATAAATAATAATAATCTGACGAATAATACTGTGCCTGTCGAACTAGACATTACATTACATCCTCAACCAAAAAAGTGCCGCAATTAGTTTTGCCGACGTTCTTAATCATCATTATACATCGTCACCTGCAACGTAAAGTGGATCCTATACGATAATCGGAAGAGGTCGGGAGAATGGGTAGACGTGGGTGAGTGTCTCAGTGGACTTGGCAAGACAGACTTACACCCCAATAAGGTAATGGTGACAGTATGATGGACAACTGATGGGGTTGTCCATTATTCCTTTCTCAAACGCGTAGAAAAATAGACATAATGCACAACAAATTGCTTCAAAAACAGCGGTTACTGATAAATAGGCAGGGTCCCATACTGCTGCGTGACAACGTAAGACCACATACCGCACATTCGACAAAGCTGACGGAGTTGGGTTATGAAGTTTTACCTAATCCGCCTTACTCACCAGACTTATCCTCTACCGATTACCACATTTTTAGGAGTTTGGGCAATCACCTCCAAAACAAATAAGCCCAGATGCCTAAAAACAGGACTTTAAGGACTTCTTAACCCGAAAGGATAAAAAGTTTTTCAAAAGAGGCATTTTTGCTTTAGGAAAAATGTCACAGATGTGAATGGAGATTTTTTAGTTTTTAAAATAGCGTTTTTTAACTTTCCACGTAAAAATCGGCATTTCATAGTAACGACCTAATAGTTATTGCTGTGTAAGGAGTTCGAAATTCAGAAAAAGAATAAATGAAACGATAACAAAAACTTCATTAAGAATACTAATAATAATTAAATAATTGTGGATTTTATTTTTATTTTTTGCAGCTTGCTCGTAAGCACTTGCGCTCAGCTCAAAGTATGGAAAAACACTAAGAAAAACTCCAGTTTTATGACACCGCATAACCTCTTGTAGTCAATGTTATCTGTCGTTGCTTTAAGCATTGCTCTTTTCTTTGCTGCTGCAGGTGGACTGTGACTTCTTTCTTGTAGGCAAATTCCGCTTTTCGGCGAGTTCATCGTAGAATCCAGAATCCATAATCCTCGTTGTCGTTACAGAACAACCAAAGTTGTTGGTATGTTTTCCACCGACCCTCGCTGACGTTGTTCTCGGTCGCAAGTGCCGCTCATCGAGACACTATGAAAAGGGGTGTGGCGTGCGCACTTGCACTTGCATGTCGATAATATGGGTTGGATTGATATGGTTGTTGTTGCGCTCGTGCCCAAAAACATCTGCTGGTCGAAGATGATTTCTTGGAAGTGCCGTTGCTCTGCTCGTAAGGTCAATGTGCAAGCAGGTATTTTGTCTATTTTCACTTGATGACACCGCTCCGTTGATTTTGATATGGCTCGGTGATGTGTTTATACATACATGCGTTGCGTAGGTCGCTTATTGCTTTTAGTTACATACTTATGCACATAACGCTCATTTTAATCTCTAACATTCCTCTCCCCAAATTGAAGGCTCGTGTTCAATTGAGCGCGCATAGAGGAGTTGTGTCATGCATCGATAAGCACCAAAGTCGTAGCCAATGTGTCATTTGTAAGGATCTTCTTGCCCATGATCCTCCGCAGGTGATGATTTGTAGATGTCACACCGGCTTCCTAGATGCCTCCCATGTGTGGTGCGCCTGGAACGATGAACTTCCATTCGGTGCCCAAAGAGGTAACTTCCTCAATTGGTAGCCTGTCCTTCCACTGCTCGTCGCTTCTCTTTAGCTCGGCGTCCGCTCCGACAAAAGATGTCGCGTTGTCGCTTCAAAGCACTAAACATGCACCCCGGCGCCTAGTAAAGCGTTGGAAGGCTGCCAAAAATACACCGCTCGTCTGATTGCTCACAGGCTTTAGATGTATGTCCTTAGTAACCTGTGCTTAAATGGTCTTGTTGGCTGGACACGATCCTTAATAAAGCTACACATTAGCTGCTCTGTGGTTGTCTTGTCTTGAAGTCAAGGTTGTCTGCTGTTGCTTTTAGCATTGCTCTTTTCTTTGCTGCTGCAGGTGGACTGCGACTTCTTTCTCGTAAGCAAATTCCGCTATTCGGCGGGTTCATCGTAGAATCCAGAATCCATAATCATCGGGAAAACAAAATCCAGTTACTTTAAAAATACTACTTTTCACATATAAGACCCAAAATTGAGAAAAATATAGCAACTTTGCAACTTTTTGTCAGAAAATGTTAACACAAACGTTTTCAAATCATGTCCCAATACTAGCGCATCTAATAGTCAAATAGAGAGAATTTACATTCTCAGAGTTGTGTAAATCACAGAATAACCATAGCACACTTTCTGAACTCCTAGACAAATCAATATTAGAGCACATCAATTGGATACATTCAAAAACAACAAAGAAGCCAATAGAAGTCATATATTCAATAACCCCGAATAAATTGAGAAAGAGAGAAAAAATACCATTCAAAAGATTGCAGAAAAGCGAATTGCAGATTTAGACTAACATAATAAAAAAAAAAACCACCCCTCAAACAATACTCAATAGGAGACATATTTTATGACAAAATTAATAAAAGACTAGGTAACTGACACTCAGATTCAGAAAAGAAATAGTGTTGGATGATAAGGATTCAACTGTTTTAAATAAGTCATAAAAACCATTCATAAAAGCTTGGTAAGATATTAATCCACTTCTATAGCTTGCTCGTGCCCTTGAGCAGCGCAAATGTTCAAATTTGGGACTACAGCAACTCGCAGCTTATTAAAATCAATTCAGTAAATGCAAAGGTACAGAGCGGATCATTTAAAATTATACATAACATCGATATACTGGCATACGAAGAACTCATCAAAAAACTTTAAATAGTTTTAATATCCGAAATAAAACGCAACCATCCTTTATACCATATTCTATCTTACGAAACCCTACTACGAAACCCCTGAAAAAAAGAAAAGACCTTTAGAAATCCAGACCACAACGATTAAGAAATTTTATTTGATAAAATGAATAATGTATAATAATAATCACGTAATTATAAATAGACTCACTTTGGATGATTTGATGGTTCCTAGTGAGTAGAATTTTTTTTTATCGCTCAAATTAAAAACTCAAAACCACTGCTTTGAAAGTCAAATACCTGAAATAACTCAACAGCTTAGGAACATTCTGCTCTCTGTTTGCTCGTTTAAAAATTGAAATTGTTAGTTTTTTTTCTAATCGTTATTTTCTTTTTAATTTGCGAGTTGAATTTGCATCATTATGTCGACATTTTCCAGTACACTTATTCTTTTTGCCAACAATTTCCATTACAATGCAATGCGGAAAAACCATCCAGTGGCTTTTGGATTGAGGAAAATTACATCTATGAAAAAAAAAAAAAAAAAAAAAAAACATGGCAAAGCAAATGCAGATTTTGCTAAATGAAGCAGAAGATCAAAGATGGACGCTATTTTAATTAACCAATTGCTGGAAATGGTTAATATCTACACAATAAAAGAAGAAAACAAAATTTTAAGAGACTCAATGATGTGGTCATAAGAGGTATTCCGTACGCAGTGAACGAAAACACTGCGACTGATACGCGACTGATTCTCAATTGACTTTATTTGTATTACCGAAGTTGGTTAAATTAAAACATAAAAAGTCACGCTACTAATATACCAGGTTATTATATATTGCGTAACAACAGAAAATCAAAACGTGGTGGTGGAATTGCCTAATAATATAAATACTTTTTAATCATTGATAGTCACTATTCCAGAAGCACTTTCCGATCAAAATTTAAAAATTATTATTAGAGGCACGTTATATTCTCCGAATATACCGGGTGTTTTTTAACTTGAGACATCCAAATTACTCGAAATATACGCGATATGCGAAAAATGTTTTAGGCAAAAGTCACAAGGTTCTGAAGGGGACATAAGATGATGACCACGAGTTTGACCTTGAGCCCCATTTTCAAGGTCAAACGAAGGTCACTTTTGATTTTTTAATGGGAACCCTTATTTTTTTTGACAAATTCGTAATTTCACAATCAGAGGGCGCCATAAAACTTAAGACATCAAAATTACTCGAAAAGTACGTAATATCGCGAAAAATGTTTCAGACAGATGTCACAAAGTTCTGAAGGGGGCATAAGATGTGACTACGAGTTTGAAATTGAGACCCATTTTCAAGGTCAAACGAAGGTCACTTTTGATTTTTCAAATGATAATGCCGGATTTTCATTACTCAGTCGTATTCCTTAATGGGGCACACGACTTTGTTTCAAAGGTCTGACGGGAAAAGAACGCATTTTTGAAAAAAGTGTTTCATGTAAAAGAATTGTAATTTTTCACGCAGATTACGAATCTGTCAAAAAAATTGGGGTTCCCATTAAAAAATCAAGTGACCTTCGTTTGACCTTGAAAATGGAGCTTAAGGTCAAACTCGTGGTCACCATCTTATTTCCCCTTCAGAACCTTGTGACTTTTGTCTGAAACATTTTTCGCGATATCGCGTATTTTTTCGAGTAATTTGGATGTCTCAAGTTAAAAAACTCACCCTGTATAAGAAAACTTATTTTAAAGAGATATAACATTCATAAAATACATAATTGATTACACGTCTGTAGATCCAAACCGTTTAATCAATTTCTTTCTTTAAATATGCGACAGTTCGACAACAACTAATAGCTGATATTCTTACCTTCCCGTAACGAATCATGATAGCATAAACCACTTTTAGTTTTAGTGTATGTCAGAAAGTGATATAATCAAGGTATCGAATATAAAATCGAATGCAGTAGGAATATACTAAAATATACTATAATATATATCCATAAAGTTCCTAAAACAAATTATGCTTTGGATATATTATCCTCTTATATTACACACATTGTAAATTTATGTATTATGAAATCAGAGTTTCCCACAGCTTCGGATTGATATTGAGAAGTTGAAACGTTTTAGTCACAATTCTACAGGCTTGATGGATGAGTGTGTAGCTATGCCCAATGAGGACTTACATAGAATTTATAACTGGTCCATTCTCAATAAACTCTCCTTAAACCCTTCTAAATCCAATGGAATTGTCATCTGCAACAACATTGACTCCACTTCTTTGCTACAAATAAATTTAATGGGAAAACTAATTCCATGTAAAAATCTGGTAGAGAACCTAGAAATACTATATATTATATATACAATAATTGCAAATTGTCTCCGAAAGCCATATCGAGACGCTGACTAGGCGCTGATTATTGACAAGCGTACTTTACCTTTAAGATAGTGATAAAATTGTTATGAGTTTTGAAGTGACATGCGTAATAATAAGTCTTTTTTCAATAAAAAATAGTACAAAACAATTTAATTTATACAAAGGTTTATTCAATTCAATGCCTCAGGAAATAAAAAATGAAACAAATTTTTCCATATAATATGTAATTAATTTACCTACTAGTCTAATATTAATAACACATAAAGCGGAGTTCAAAAAATTAAATTGTGGATTATCTACTAAATACAAATAAGCAAATCTACATTTACTAGCGATTCTCATGTATGGTACACAGATTGATTGAAAACAGATGAAGGAGTCGGGGCTGGAGTATACGGTGTTAATACAAAAACATTCGTCTACAAAAGTATGGACAAGGGTAACTTCGTATTTCAAACGAAAATGTTTGCTATAGAACTATGTCTCAGAGAAAATATAAACAGATCTATAACAAATAAGAATATGTATATTCTCTCTGACAGCAAAGCTGCGCTTTTAGTATGAAGCTAGTATGGAACTATTAGTTGTTGAAGAAAATCATTAGCCAGCACAACCAGCGTTCATCTTATTTGCATGCCAGGACACAACGAATATATAGGCCATGAAATGGCAGACATACTACCCAGAAAAAGATCTGCAACGACGTTTATGATGCCAAGACCATTCAAGACTTAACAACAATGCGAACTGTTGTATTAAAAATTAGCTGAAAAACAAGGCTTGCCATTATTTGACGAAAACTGAAGTCAACAGAAAGCCAAAATGTTCATGTCAAACTTCTCACATACAATTATGAAACAACTTCTAGGTCAAACTATGCAAAAGCTAGATTCGTATAGTCATCACTCACTGGACACCTCAATATGCAATGAGAACACATTTTTTGTCACGGTAATTGTTTAATCAGAATGCGTTATTGTTACTTATGTAAGGTAAATCCTTCCTTGAGCTAGAAGATATATTTGCCAGCTCACCCAAAGTTTTGCTTGGATTTATCACCAATTCGAGTCAAAAACGAGCTCTAATTGGAGGAAATCTCAATAAGCCCATTCTGGAAATTATTAATGGAATTAGAAATTGATTCACAAAAAAAAAAATGTACGTCCCTAGTTATGTTGGGATTTAAGGTAACGAAACTACCAATACTGCCGGCTAATTTCGCACACTGCGCACCAGTTCATACAGACCTCGATTAAACTCCATCCGCTACTGGAAATCAACCGCCACTAATATTAGGGCACACAGTTCACTAACCAACATCTTTTCAAAAGGAAAAATCTGCTAATACTCTTACATCAATTTTGCAGCTCATAAATCGAAATTAAACACATTTACAGACATAGGTATGAAAGATTGACTTTCAAATTTCAGCCTCAAACGCATAAGTGTACGGCCTAGTTAATAATTCTAGCCATTACATTTTTTTTTTATCACAGAGCTGTAGTCTTCGGCGCCTAGTGCCTACTTTCAGTTAGCAAATTCATCTTAATTTTATGTTAATACTAGAAGGCTGCGTCATCTGCTCGCTTCAATTTAATAATTAAAAAAATAAATTTACTTTCAAACGCTTACGCTTTCGGTCAATTGCTTTTTGTGACATATTTTCAACGTGTTGTTTTTAAAGTTTTTTCGCTATTTGTTCGTCAGACATACCTATTCTCAACACGCTTTTCCAACTCTTTTTTTTTTTTTTTTTTTTTTTTTTTTTTTTTTTTTTTTTGATTGTTCCAATTGTCGCAAACGACATTCTTCAGCTGGTGTTAAATCTAACTTTTTTCGACTCATAATCAAATAATCGGTTTGTGCTAATGACAATATGTATAAAAAAACATCTGACTTGACAAAAGAAGCAAATGCAAATACAGTAATGTCTCGCTAATCCGAATCACCCTTTTATCCCCATTATGTATTCTAAAGTCCGAACCTTTTTAATTTTTGTATTCTACAATCCGAATTCAACAAAAATTACCTAATGCAAATGGCTTTTACAGTTAATTTGTCACATTACTCCTGCATATGAGATCACCACCTGGATATGCAAAATACATACGAACGTGTTCATACGTGCATTAGTATCTATCTTTTCTCGTTGGTAAAATACGTGTTCGTGTGGAGAAATGGATAATAAAAGGAAGCATAAGACACTTACTTTAAAAGAAAAATGCGAGATCTTAAAGAAAATAGAAAACGGTTTTTCTGTGAAAATATTAGCTCGAGATTACAATGTTGGTGCTGTTACAATATCTGATATAAAGCGCAATAAAGAACAGATTTTAAGATAAGGGTTGCATAAATAAGAGAATTACAATGCAACCCAATATTGTTTTTTGTACTACAGTTTTGTGCCAGCAACGGGTGGAAAAATTGTAAAGATGCGAACACTGAAATTTGCGGAATTTTCGGAAATGGAGGCGAAGTTGCACAAATGGTTTTTGAAGCAAAGAGAAAGAAACGGTCCAGTTTCTGAAGACTTATTAGTAATGAGGCCCAAACAATTTTTCAGACACAAACAGTCCTGAACATGTTTTTAATGCAATTCGAAGATGGATTGCAAAATTTAGAAAACGGCTTGGCATTTGAAATTTTAAAATTTGCGAAGAAAGACTTTCTGCAAAACCAGAAGCAGCAACACAATTTCGGGGCAGCTTTTCCCCATAAATTAAAAAAAATTAGGACTTTCACCGTGCCAAATAATATAACCCTGATGAGAGCGGTCTGTATTGGAAGCTTTTGCCCGATAAAACCCTGGTGAGCTATAACGAAAAAACAGCTCCTGGGCGAAAAACAATAAAGAGCGTTTTATTTTCCTGGCCTGTACGTTATTTTATTATATTAATTTTTGTGTTTTCGTTATTAAAAATTAATTAAAATATGTATAGTAATATAAAATATAATAATAAAAATATAATAAAATTTAAATATAAAAAAATCAACACTTAGTGCTTAATATTTTCATAACAAAAATTACCTCAATTGTTCTACTTGTAATTTTTTAGAGTCACGTTGTATTTCTCCCAATTTGGCGTGTTCAATTTCATTGCCATTATCTTCACCAATTAATGGCTCATGTACTTTTACTAGAGAGGTTGGTTGCTCATATTGTCTTTGAAACTTATTATTGTAATCATAAAACTGTACTTTGGCTATGGAATCTTGTTGCGAGTGCTTAGAGCTATTACACTTTTCAAGCGCTCCTAATATTTGGTATTTAGATGTTTTCGCGTATTTATTTTTGGAGATTGGTTGAGCAAATCTTAAATTTGACTTCGCTTTAAAATTCTCCAACATATTTGCTGCAGTTTGTTGATAATGATCTGTTTGGCAAAATTTTTGTTGACGGATTTTATCACTTACTTGCGTAAAACGTTTCTTCGTGTCTGAGAATTTGGATGGTGAAGCAATCTGTTTCTTCATTGTTGACTTCAACTCTTGGAAATGTGAGACATTTTTTATAATCATTTTTGGTGTTTGAGTAATACATAATTTTAATTCTTTCTGCTCCGCCTGTATGTCTGAACTTGATCTCCTACTTTCTGGCTGATTTTCGGACTGTTTTTTTAGGTAACACGGATTTGTATCACAATATAATCCATCATCTGCGGGTTTTAATGAACACGCTGGTTTGATATCTGTTCGAATGTGTATATTTCTTTCCCTTGGTCCTACTACCGTATTTTTTTTTAGAGGTCGAATTGGGTTTTCAACTTTGTTATTTTTTTCTGCCTGTGCAGCTCGATGTGCAGTTCCAAAGTGAAAAATAGCGGATCTTAAATCCTTCCCATGTTTACTTAAAACATTTTGGCGCCACATTTCCAGTTTCGTGGTTTTTATCTCTTGGAATTTTCCGAACTGCCGTCCTTCTTCTACTTCAACATTATTCCTTACCTGTTTCGCTATATTTGCAGACAAGGCACGAACCTGTTAAAGAAATATAGATGAAGCAATGTTTAGCGTTATTTATTTTATTTACTGTATGTGTATACAAATGTTTATATATATATACTTTAAATTACCTGCTGCAAACGCAACTTCCTTCGAAGATCTTCTGTATATTTTCTGGTACCATCAGGATCACCCATCTAATATTTTAGCAAATTCGTGTATATTCAATTGATAGTAATTTTTCAACAAACATCGATTTTACTTTTCTTACTGGAAAAAATTAAAAAAAATACCTCTTAATTTTTATTTTTGACCGACCGTTCGTCCTGACCTAGTGACAGCTTTCAAAATTGAAATTACTGTCAATCCAAAATTTTAAAAAGTAATGTTATACTAACAGTACGGTTACATGGACAAGTTATAAAGCGATTTTAAAATGATAGCAGTATATTTTGTTGAATTCAAGTTATATAGTAATCAAACTGACTGATAGAACTTATAGCGTCACCATGTGAGAGATGAAGTCAATAGATCTGTTCGCGTACTGTCCAAAACTACGAAAAACTACGAGAATCTACAAAAAAAAGTCCAAAATCCGTTCGCGTACTCATATTTTTCGTGGTTTTTCGCAAGCGAAATGAGAGAGCAATTCATTTCCCCTAGTTTGCCTTTTTGAGTTTAAGAAAATTTTTTCGGAAAATTTGTAAAAACTGTCAATATCGCAATTATAAATTCAAGCGCATCGATTGCATATTTGTGGTTCCTAAGAATATAAAAAGTTGTCCATTTTAGATACAAGTCAGTCTTAAGATAGCTAGAGTTGGTGTTTTTTATTTAAAAATTCTACTAACAGTTATTGGCGCAGTCGGTAGGATGCCAAGTTTTAATAAAATTTGAAATTTGTGTATCAACAAAAGTATATGGACAGACCATTAAAACGCAACGAGACTAAATTTTTAACATTTGAAGATATATGTATATAATTTTGTGATCCAAAAATAAGATTATGTTCGAGAAAAAAATATAGTATATAATATAAACGCTGTGCAAAAAAAAAAAATACTGTGTAAAAAAATTAATTCAAAGAAAACAAACCTGAATAGTTTGTGAAGAGAAAAAAACATACAAACTACAAGCCGTGTATCCCGATAAAATTAAAGACGACAACACCCAGCAAACAGTAAGCCGAATTTTCTGCATACTTTTTATTATATATACCATATATGTATATTGTTATTTTTTTTTTCTTTTCTCCTATCCATAAATTTCATAAATTTTTTTCTTTGATTCTTTTGTTACATTTTAAATTATCTAAGTTACATGTACAACAGACATATGACAGATCTAACTGAATGAAAATAAACAGTTTGCGAACAGACGACTATCAAACATTTTTTTTCAAATTTAACCATTAACGCCACACCTCTAACATTAAATATAGATCCCATAAAGTATTAGACAGAGTTACCATATTTTAATTGCGACTTAAAAGAACTCCAAAATTTCGTCGATTTAATCGACAAGATACACCTACTTATGACTCGATATGATAACCTAGCCCAAAGTATTTTTTCGAATATTCTCAAATCAAAATTAAAAGGCAAGAGAAATTATTGAGATCAACAATCCATCAACAGATGGACATTAGCTGGGTAGAAATGAACAAAATTTTATTGCATAATTTCGGTGATCGACAAACACCTGAAGAACTTTACGATGAGTTGCGGTCCGTACAATTTCCAAATAACGCAGTAGAATTTTACAACCACAAAAAAAAAAGAATTTTAAGAAGATTTAATCATAAGTAAAAACAAATATTTAAGGGTACCGAAAACGATAGCAAAACAGTTATAGAAGCTAATATTAATCAAAACAAATATTCACCATTAGTTATTTTCCGAAACAAACTGCCAGAAATCATGCGTTCAATAGTTTATTGTAGAAACCCTAATAATTTAGAAGAAGCTATCAATATCTTAGGCCATCAATAAGAACTACTAAAATAATAATGAGAATCGCAACATAAATAATAAAAAAACTATTCCAACAGAAATAACAATCAAAATTACAGAAACTCTGACCGATCATACCCACATTATAACAACACTAGTCTACCAAATAGTATAACCAATAAGACCTATCAGAATACTACACCAACTTACTATAACCAAAATCAAAAGTTTCCAGTACCAAAACCGATGGACATTAATACACTAATAAACATACCTACACGATCAAATATATTTCAGAAGCACGTGGAATTCATCATAAATTAAACTATCCCCTTTAAATTTTATAATCGATACAAGAGTAACGCACTGCGTTATAAACTTTGGACAGTGTGATCCCAAATGGAATATGTCTAAGGCCCCAGTTAACGTAAAAATTCTCAAAAATAATATCACCATTTCGAAAACCGTTAAAATTCCATTGTTTTCCGAATTTGGCAATAGAGAAGACATGGTAAAATTCTTAGAATTCCAATTTCATGACTTCAATTACGGAATTGACATTCTCCGGAGGTATCAAGCAGTTATAAATTATTAAGACATTTTACTTATAAACAATAGAATTATACCACTGATTTACCAAGGCTAGGAGAGTTACACCCATCTGACATTCTCCGGAGGTATCAAGCAGTTATAAACTATTAAGACATTTTACTTATAAACAATAGAATTATACCACTGATTTACCAAGGCGTGGGAGAGTTACACCCATCTGTTAAAAGGAAAAAAGGATTAGTCCTGTTGAAGAACAAAAAAATTGCACAGGAAAAACCATAGTAGAGGAAGGAATTTATGATGTTAAAACTACAATATACAAATAGACAATAAATTTAACTTTAAAGGTAAAATCCAATTAAAAAAGACGTGTGTACGATTACAGACGAAAATGTTTGTATAATTCAATCACTTGATCACCATTCTAAATAACTTATGCATAAATTAAGAGTCAACCACTTAAATTCTGAGGAACGACGTAAAATATTGAACTTAGTAAAAAAATACGAAATGATTTTCTACCAAGAAGATAGAAATCTCACATTTACTAACGATATCAAGTACAGGATAAGAACAAAGAATGATGTTCCTATATATATATAATGTATTTATATATTGGGTCTATAACCTAATTCGTGCGGCTTGCTAAGAGATGGCGTAACTTGTATTATTCCATTGTTAATATTCCATTGGAACATGCGTTGGAAAGTAACTGTCATTGTACGTCATTTCAGTATATGTCATTCATTTGAAGCGTAAATAACAATAATTTTTTTTCACTCAAATATGTCGAACTTTGTGCCTGAAAAAGGGTTTTTGAGGGGAGGTCTTCATTACTTTAATATGAAGAAAACTGCTGTCGAAAGTCATCGTATTTTGATGGAAGTTTATGGTCAACATGCGCTAGATGAGCGAACGTGCCAAAAGTGGTTTGCACGATTTAAAAGTGGTAATTTTGGCTTGGAAGACGATGAACGTCCTGGGCAGTCAAAAAAGTTTGAAGATGAAGAACTGGAAGCATTACTATATGAAGATTGTTGCCAAACACAAGGAGAGCTCGCAGAATCTTAGGGTGTCACTCAAGCAGCCATTTTAAAACTTTTAAAAGCAGCTGGATATATTCAAAAGCAAGTAAATTGGGTTCCACATGAACTCAAGCCGATAGACGTCGAAAGGCGGTTTTGCATGTTCGAAATGCTGCTGGAACGCCACAAAAGTCATTTTTGCATCGAATTGTTACTGGTGATGAGAAATAGATCCATTACGACAACCCCAAGCGCAAAAAACATATGTGAAACCCGGCCAACCAGCCAAATCAACGGCAAAGCCGAATATCCATGGCGCGAAGGTAATGCTCTGTATTTGGTGAGATAAGATGGGTGTGCTGTATTATGAGCTGCTAAAACCGGGTGAAACCATCAATGGACAACGCTACCAAACACAAATAATCCGTTTGAAGAGAGCAGTAGCCGAAAAATGCCCGGAATATGCGACCAGACACGAGACAATAATTTTCCATCATGACAACGCTCGGCCCCACGTCGCTATTCAGGTTAGGAACTATTTGGAAAACAGTGGATGGGAAGTCTTACGCCAGCCGACTTATAGCCCAGACTTTGTCCCTTCTGACTACCATTTGTTCCGGTCGATGCAGAACTCCCTCACTGAAATACGGTTCACATCAGAGCAGAATATCAAAAATTGGCTTGATTCATTCTTGGCTGCCAAGCCGGCGCAGTTCTTTTGGGATGGGATTCACAAATTGCCAGAAATATGGGAAAAAGTCATGGCTTCAGATGGGCAATACTTTGAATAATACTATTGTACGTTTTTCTTAAATAAACGTTCAAATTAAAAAAAAAAAGAAACCGCACGAATTAAATTACATACCCTGTACATTCATAAGCAAGAAGTTGAAAACCAAATTTAAGAGATGCTGGAATATAAAATTATACGACATAGCAGTTCACCTTATTTAGTCCTCATATGGATCGTTCCTAAGAAGGAAGATGCCAGCGGAAAAACCAAATTTAGATTGGTGTTAGATTACAGAAAGCTAAACGAAGTGACGGTGGATGACAAATATCCAATACCAAGTATCGATGAAACACTCGATAAATTAGGTAAATGTCAGTACTTCACTAACACTGGATCTTGCCGAAGGATTCCATCAGATTGAAATCCACGAAGACGATATTCACAAAACTAATTTTAGCATAGAAAGCGGACACTATGAATTTCTTCGCATGCCTTTCAGGCTAAAAACAGCCCCAGCCACCAGAGATTGTTGAATCACGTACTTACCGATTACATCAATAATATCTGTCTAGTTTATATAGACGGTATAATTGTTTTTTTTACATCCTTAGACCTCCTTGAACAGTGTTCGAATATTTAAAAAACGTTAATTGAAAGTACAGATGGAAAAATTAAAATTCCTAAAAGAGGAAACAAAATTCCTTGGTCACATAGTAACATCTGACGACATCAAAGCAAACCCCAAAAAGTAGAATGTGTCAAAAACAAATAAAGCAACTAAACAAATTTTAGTTTGAGTAATACAAACTCATTATGCAAAAAAAAAAAAAAAAAAATGTTAGGAACATTTGATTACACGTGCAACGATTGGACAGTGTATATCGTCCAACTTGAACAGTTTTTTTTCGCGAATGAAATCAACCAAGAAGTAAAGCAGGGAGCAATTTTCATCCATTCTTTAAATGAAGATACCTTCAAATTGCTAAAAAAAAAATCGCGCGCATCCAAGTATACCAGAAGCCAACAAGACTAGCCAACAAGACTCAATTTCTGCTTTATCGTTTGAAGTGTATAAAAAGAACTTTTCACAATGCAAATTCAAACCGACAAATCTAATTTTGAAAAATTGAAATGGCAGTGCAATTAAATCACGCGGAGTTTATTTTATATAATAATATGCATGAGTTTTTAGATGTTTATGTAATTGATAATGGTGGCCCACCTTTGCTGGGTCATAATTGGATGCACGCATTTAAAATAGCTTTAAAAAATTCAATTTTATCATTGATAAAATTAAGGATGAAAAGTTATTGTATGTGTTATCTTGATACCCGGAAGTATTTGATTTAAATTTAGGCTGTTTCAATAAAAATCAAGTCAGCCTTCACTTAAAGGAAACTTAAATTTTAAATTTTTCAAGCCTCGCCAACTTCCATTGGCAATCAAAAATAAAGTTGAAGAAGAACTTTCGAAATTAGTCAACTTAGGAGTCTTAGAGCCAACCGATACTAAAGAAATCTGGCGAAAAAAAAAAGAGTCTGTGGAGGCTATAAAAAAAACCCTCAATCCCCAGTGACAAGTAGAGCAGTACCCCTTACCAAAAATAAAAGAGCTATTTTCTCAACTTCATGGTGGAAAAGAATTTTCCAACCTGCCATAGATCTCTCGATGGCTTATCAGCAACTGGTTCTCGATGATAGTTCACGGGACCTTACAACTATGGTATATCTGCTACTAAGGGTTTGTTTATGTATAAGAGGTTAGTTTACGGGGTAGCTTTTGCACCTGCTATATTTCAGCGACGATTGAAGCTCTTTTTACAGGCATTGAAGGCGTTGTCGCATTTATGGATGACGTTTTGGTGACAGCACCTACTAGAGTAGAGAACTTAAAACGCCTGGAATTAGTTCTTCGTAAGATCAACGAAGCTGGACTGAAAGTCAGCAAAGAAAAGTGCGAGTCTTTCGTCGAATCAATAACTTATTTAGGTCATGTAATCGATAAAAATAGTTTACATACATGCCCCGAAAAGGTGGAAGCTATTTTGAAAACTCAAAGACCAAAAAACATTCAGGAGTTGCAGTCGTTTTTAGGGCTCTTCAAGTATTATCGAAAATTTTTTACAAATGTTGCAACTTTTTGTTCACCGCTGTACGAACTTTTAAAGAAAAATGCTAAATACATTTGGGGTAGTAATGAACAGATAACAGAAATGTTATCCTCAAATCAAAAAATCCAAATGCTCTAGTTAAATTAACGGTAAATGCTAGTCAGGTGGGGGTTGGGGCAGTTTTAGCACATGTATTTAGCAATGACTTGGAGAAACCTATATGCTACGCTTCAAGAAAATTGTCTGACAGTGAACGGAGGTATTCGCAAATCGAACGTGAAGCCTTAGCAATAGTTTTTGGTGTGAAGCGGTTCCACCAATACATATTCGCTAGACAGTTTACTCGTGTTTCTGACAATAAACCACTGATATCCATTTTTGGACCAAAGAAAGGTATTATTACTATTACGACAAATAGGTTACAAAGCTATGCATTTTTTCTTTCAGCATATCGATATGATGTGAATATGTCAACACAAAGTACAACGAAGCAGATTATTTTTCCGCGATCCATTGGATAGTCCAGTGAATATTCAAGACAATCTTGGTGATGTGTATGTTAGTTACATAAAGCAAGTAGATGTGATGCCGATTACCTTAAACATCATGAAGAAACGCGTTTTCGACGAAGCGTTAAAAAAGGTACGGGAGTACAATACAAACAGTTGGCCAAAACATATATCGCACTCAAATTTTCGTCCTTTTACGATTCGAAAAAATGGGCCTAACGTACAATTCGACTGCATATTTTGAGGATATCGAAATGTAGTTTTAACGTCGCTCCGACAACAAATGGTAGACAAACTCCACAAAACTCTTATGGGAATTGTAAAGATGAAAAGTATGACACGATCTTACTTATGGGCTTAGATAAAATGCAGAACATAATTTTTTAGAAACTTGGAAGTGGCCCGAAAATCCCTGGTCACGCTCACACTTAACATAGATTTTATGGGACCTATATTTAAACGCATGTTTCTTATTGTTGTTGATGCACACAGTAAGTGGTTAGAATGTTTCGATATGGGACACGACATTACTAGCACCCACACAATCAAAGTACTACGCCAGATCCTTGCTAGGTTCGGTCTGCCTTTTGAAATACAGACAACGGTTCTTCCTTCGTATCTAAACAATTTGAGGATTTTTTGAAATAAATTGGCATTAAACATCTCCTGTTGGTAATCTTGCTACAAATGGCGTAAAAATTATAAAGTTGGCATTGAGAAGGGCTTTCCAAACACAATCGGTATACAACTATCTAAGTACATCCTTATATAATTTCCTTCTTGATTATCGGAACGCAATTCACAGCACAAAAGGGCAGTCACTAGCTCAATTAATGTGTAAGCGATGTTTGAGAACAAACTAGATTAAATTTACTAAATCCATTTACTTAACCAAGGCAAAAAAAAGCAGCTTCGACTTAAAAAAAAAGTAGAAAGCATGCAAAACAAATAAAAAATGTGTTGTAGAGAAAACCAGAACAAAGTATTTTAATTTGGAGAGTTTGTAATGATAAGAGACTATTCCATACCTGGAAAAGTTTCTTGGATTAAAAGTAGGGTTATTGAAATATTGGGCAAAAGATGTTATCACATTTTGGTTAAAGACAAAACTTTTAAAAGACATGTGAATCCAATAATTCAATGTAAAACTATTAATAATTCTATTAACTACATTCCAGTAACAATTGCAGATCGTAGTTGTAAAATTATACTTTTGAAAATACTGCTGGGGAAAAGTCTCTCAGCAATACCTATATTACAAGTGATAGTTTAACAAATAGAAGGTACCCGCTTTGTAGTTATTACAAGCGCGTTAAGTCTTTTAAATTGTTAATTGTATGAATATAATTAAAATTTATATTGTTAAATACTGAAAACATAATTGTAATAGGAATAAACTGAAATTTGTAGGAATCCTATATTAATTGCTGGAGAATAAGCAAACTAGAGGGGACATTATGAGTAAGAAAAGTTGTACGGTGTAAACTAAGCTCTTATACACACATGCAATGCAAATAAAAAATCCATATCGCAGTTATTCTAATAGCATCAGGCGACCAGTTAGTATCATCTCAACCGGGTACAAGCACAATCATCGGAGTACTCAGTACTTAGCCAGCTGAATTTGTAAATAACTGAAATAAAGAAAACTTTAGACAACAAAATAAAAACTATTTATTTTGTGCTAGCAAAATCTAAAATATCACAAACCCATCAATTTCCCTAAAGGCTAATTAAAACCGTAATATTAAACAAAACAAGTTATAGACACGCTTAAGCCCAATAAAGACCCGGGATATGACTTAATAACGGGAGAGATACTTAAAGCGTTGCCGAAAAAAGGTTTGCTAAAGCTGCTCTATCTTAGAAATGCCAGCATTAGATTAGAGCACGTACCGCACCAGTGGAAAGTAGCCGAAGTTATTATGGTTCCGAAACCCGGTAAACCGCTGACTGAAGTCAATTCATATAGACCAATATCGCAACTCCCGATTACATCGAAGGTCTTCGAGCGAATCCTTCTTAATCGTCTTAAACCAATTACCGACACAAATTCCCTCTTGCCTGATCACCAATTGGCTTTAGAAGCCAACACTCTACAGTTGACCAAATGCATCGAATAACCGATGTAATTGAACGAGCAATCGAATGTAAGTTAGTCTGTTCAAGCGCATTCCTTGATGTTTCGCAAGCCTTTGATAAGGTATGACATGAAGGCCTAAAATATAAACTCCGACAAGCCCTACCCCAGCAATTGTCTTGTGTTTTAGGTTCATATCTGAAAGACCAACTCTTCCGTGTGAGACACGGAAACAAATATTCCACTTTTAAGACAATAAAGGCGGGGATGCCGCAAGGAAGTGTACTTGGCCTTCTGCTATATTTGCTTTTTATCCGTGATATACCGCAAACGGACCACACTGTCCTAGCCACATTTGCTGATGACACTGCCATTTTGGCAACGGCTAAAACAGTCGAAGAAGCAACTGCCCTTACACGGATTAACAATTGGACAAAGACTTGGCGAATCGCGCTTAATGAAAACAAGTCTGTCCACGTGAACTTCACATTCAAGAAAATTGAGAATCCACCGGTGTTTATCAACGCAGTACGAATTCCTTACGCGAACGAGGCCAAATATCTCGGTATGACACTCGACGCTAAACTAAAATGGAGAGCACACGTCAAGAAAAAACGTGAAGAGCTTGAAATCAAATATAGAGATATTTACTGGCTTATTGGAAAGTATTCCAAACTTAGCATAGGGAACAAACTGCTGTTATACAAGCAAGTGCTAAAACCGATCTGGACATATGGTGTACAACTTTGGGGTTGTACATCGATCTAGCGCGGTGATTAGCAGCGCGTAATTTTTCTAAAGTACACACTAATTTTCAATGAAAAATCGCCTGCAGGATATCTTATAAAAACAAAATAAAATGCGATAGAAGAACTGCTTGTTGAGTGTGAACTCAGTCGTGGTTTGCATAAGGGAGGTGTTTTTTAGTGAGTAAGAATCTCACACTACTATAGGCTCCGGGCCTATAGTGTCTATGAAGATTTCTCACCTTCCCTTGAAAAAAATAATAATAATAATAATAAACAAAACAATATATGTATAATAAAACTTTCATCCTAGTTTCAGAAACAAGATTAAACAACATTTCTGACAATGACAAGTTTACCACTCATAATCACGCAAGAAATACACCTTCACGACTTTAACAATCTTAATGGATATGTGACGTTTAAGTATGATAATGTTAAAATTATTAAAAATTACACAAAAATTCTACATATGATTAATGTAACTTACTTAGAAATAACAAAAAGTCAGATAAAAGAAAACCTTTATGCATTTAGAAACAAAGCAAAACTTATAGTATCAATGTGTCATACATTTAACCAAAACCTTATACTATTAGAAACAAAATTAAGGCATCTTAAACCCCATATAAAGTCAAAAAGAGGATTGATTAATATTTTAAGAACAGGTATCAAACATATCGCTGGAACAATGGACCATGATGACGAAGTTGAAATTAAAAATAAACTAGACGCACTTTTCGACCAAGAACATAAATTAATAAAAGGAAGTAATGAACAATTAGAAATCAACGAACAGATATTACAAACAAATTAAAAATATAACAACCCAAGTTAGGAAACAACAACGAATAATAGAAACTTATATTAACAATCAAAATTTAGTAGGTAGAGTTAAAAATTTAGAAGAAGAAATAAAAATCATGCAGTATACCATATATTGTATACCAAATTAACCACGACATAGTAATTCTCAGAAACCACATAGATGATATAGAACAGGTACTCAAGCGAACTTGGAGGATTAATTAGAAACATCTTAGGCACAGAAGAATTAGATATGATTAACGATGTAACGACGTACAATGAAGTCAGAATCACATTGACAACTTAAAAAGACCAAATAATTATAATTTTCTTCATACCACGCTTTTCTAACCATATTTATAAAAAAATTCTTATATAACCCATACCCGATAGTAACAATAAATCGCTTCTGACTACCAATTCCCCGTCAAAAACAATTTGGAGCGTAACCTCATTGCTGTAACAGACAATTGCATTAAAAACATTATGAACTCCGAAATAGCACATTGTACCAATATTGTACCAATATTGTAACAGATGTCACAGAAATAACAGAAATCATTAAAGGAATTTTATTTATATTTTTATTTTTTCATTGGAACATTGCAAATTAATTTACATTGCCCAAAATACATGACAGTGCCGCGAAACTAAGTCCATACATTGAACAGTTCGTTTTAAATTTGATTAAGTGCCGTATTGTGTTTTTTAAGTAAGGGGAAAAGTTAAAAGTGTTCTGGATTAAGCGTGTTATAGGGTTTGTAAAGTTGGTGTCTTGTTATGGAAGTGTTGTTTTGTTACAGGACAATTGCACAATAGATGGTCCATGTCTAAAGTTTGATGAAAGCTGCACTGTGGTGCTTGTTTTTTTTTTTTTTTGTAGAGATATACTTTGTTAAACAGTGCATGTCCTAATCTAATACGACAGAGTGCTATTGCTTGTGAACGGCTCACAGCGATGTTGTATATGACTTGTCGTAAAGTAGTTTTGTGTTTCCTCAAGAAGGTGTTTGAGTTATGCCAACGTTCCGCTCCACCTTCTTTTATTTTTTCTAATATTATTATACATATATTGATGATGCAAAAGGTGGAGTTTTGTAAATCAATGGCATTTTAGTAGCTTCGCGGGCTTTCGAATCTGCCCTCTCGTTGCCTGTTATCTCAACATGGTCTGAGCTCCATAATAGATGAATTCTCGGGAGAGTAATTGTTCTTATATACGTGATTATGGGAGTTTTAACTTTGTTGTTAGCTATACTTTGTATTACACTCAAGGGGTCACTGCAAATAGCCGTTTTATAATTGTTGTTGTTGCCGATTACGAATGCATCCACTAATGCCATTACTTCACCAATAAATGGATTTTGATTGAGGATTATGAGTTTTTTGAACACAATTTTGTCATGACTGCCGTCGTATCTATAAACGATGTATCCAGTTATTGAATTTGCTGTGGACGCATCGGTGTACAGAACACAGTCAAAGTTTCCTTTTTCTATAATTTCTGCAAATTCTTTCCTGAATACTACGGGCGGAGTGTGTTTTTTTGGCATTTTACTCATTGATATGTTTATACCATACAGCTTATTGGGAATTACCAATGGGAGGTGTCTATTTCATATTTATAAGTTTTGGGTGTTAAGGTGTTTATGGCTGGTAACATATGGAGTTATAATTTGAGCTTTTTATTTTTGATTTTGCGTTAATTTTACAACCTGTTCTGCAAATTTCATGTAATTGGTGTCTATAGTTTGAGAGGGTTTTTGCAATTAGCTTACTCTGGTGGATTCTCTTCACGTCTATTAAATGTTGAGTGTTTGTTTCTGCAAACAATGCATCGATAGGTGTAGATGGTAAGGCACTTATGGCTTTTTGCAGTATGGCATTGATTTTGGTTTGGGTTAGTTGATCTTTATTTTTAGTCCAATTGGTGTAGATAGTAAAACCGTGTAGTGTTGCTCCTCTTGTGAGAGTTTTGGCAATTTCGATCGCAGTGCTTATGTGAGATCCTTTATATTTTTGGAAAATAATTTTTATTAAGTTTAGAGATTTGTTTAACCTCTCTTCCACTAACTTAGCATGTGCATTCTATTTCCACATTTTTGTGCAGATAAGTCCAAGCAATTTCATTTTTTCTTTTATGGGAATTTGGATGGAGTTGATGTTTAAAGTGGTAGTTGAATAGTTTTTCTACCTGCACACATGCAGGGTCTCCATTTTTTCAATCGGCAACTTCGCGCCTGTGTTGTTGCACCATCTCAATGCTTTATCTACGACTTGTTCTAAAGCATAGGAAACTTTGTCTGGATTACCAGACCCAAGAATGAAGGTGTTGTCTGCGAACATTAAAATGGCTTTTATTTGCAGATCATTTGTTTGAAGTTGCATAAGGAGCGAATTCACACAGGCAGTGTCCATTAACGCACACTTTAATTAGTTTGTTAGACATGAATGCATTGATTGCATTAAAAAAATTTGTGTTCACTCCCCATTTTTGGAGTTGTGTAATAACACCGAAAGTTGTTACTTTTTCGAAAGCCTTTTCCAATTCCATGGAAAGAAGCATGGAGTGGTTTCTAGAGGCCATTTATGTATGTATTGCTTGGTCAAACACACACAACAGAGTGCTTATACCTCTTTGAGGTCTGAAGCCATGTTGGCAATTGTCCAGACATTTTTCTAGAGTTCCTTTTAACCTGTTTACAATTATTTTTTCAAATAGTTTGGACAAAACTGAGAGGAGGGAAATTGGGCGGTAACTTTCGATGTATTGCGGGTCCGCATTTGGTTTTGGAATAGGTATTAAAATTTCTTTTTTGCCGTAATGGCCGTAAAAATGTCTTTTGTGGAAAAATGTGTTGGAGATCCTCCATTGAGGAGCACTAAATTTGAATTGTTTAGCCAGCTAGCTACTATAGTGCCTGTACTGTTGGTTTGTTGAAAACCCCACATTGTGTTGTTTGCGTTAAAGTCTCCTAGTATTATGCTATGCTGCAAGTGATTTGCTACCAGATTATAATATTGTTGTTGGGAAGTATCTGAATATAAAATTTAATATTAGTACTGCAGTACCATCTTTGTTGCGTTCATGTTGTTTGTTGTTAAAGTAAGCGATGTACTTTTTGTATTGTGCTTTTTCAACAAGGATTTTAGTTTCTCGCAGGGCTATGTTGTAGTGTCAAGGTTGTCCAAATATGGGAGGTTGTTGCAGTATCCTTGTATGTTCTACTGGAGTTTTTTTTTATAAACTCGCGCACGCACCAAGGGGATATGAATACCCTTTTACTGGCTTTTCTCCAGGGCGCGAGCGGGTGGTGTAGTATTTTAAAACTCAGGTGTATAGGGTTTCGATATTTTTCCCAGAGGTGGCGGTCAAACTAGAGCCAATGCATCCTCAACCAGTGGGCCTTGGTACGTACTAGTTCTTAGTTCGTTACGTCTAGCCCAGCCAGCAACCACTCCAACATCAGTGTTATGCCTTCATGTCAGAGTTGATGCCGACGGGATTTTCATATAACTACATACAAATTCTATGAAAAGACTTTTTCACTTTTGATGAATTCAAATTGGCATGCAATTTGACTGAGACAGGTATTTCTGCCAAGTTAGAAATGTTTAGAAACTTGTCTGCGATAGCTTGCGATTTGCTGAGAGTTAAATAATTCTCATCTCGTAGTAGTGATATCTTTTCATATTCCCTACTTATTGCATCAATAGTCTTATTAAGTAGGAATACATTTTTGTTATAAAAAGATTGATTTTGTTATGAATTTGGGATTTTTAGATTTTGTTATATCAGGTAGTTGGAGGAAGTCAGTTAGTGAGGAGCTTTTGATTTTCTTTGCGCTAGGTTCCAGGCTAACGAAATCTGCTGTCGCGGTACAATTAAAGAAGTCGGAAGAAAGGGGATGGTTGTATGTGTGTTTAACTTTTGAAATGAGTAATGTCAAATTGGTAGGTGTATTCATACTAATTTTAAATATTGTGTTCGTACTTATATATTTAATATTAATTTGTTGTACTTATTTAAAGATTTAAAAATAGAGATAACACAATTATTCCACAATGAAAGATGGAATTACAGATAAGCATATAATCTAAAACCAAAATACTAAAACCAAACATAAACATGCACTTTTAATTGGCTTTTTTAAGAGAACGAACTGCCTAATGCTTTTTACCCGCTTTCCTTGTTACAGTTTTTCTTTTTATTGTTTTTCGTCCAGTTCACACAACGCAAACATATAGTTCTCCTTGGCCTAATAAATTAAATTGTATGAGCTTTTTTTTTTTAAATTAAAAAGTGTGCATAATCCGAGGATATACAGTCTTTTAACATTCTTTCAATAATATGCTGCAAAATTCTGACACAAGTTGTAGGAAGTAATTCTGCGAAGCACCAAACGTGAGATTGCATCATCCTCCGGTTTTAAGGTCAAGTACTTGAAAACGTATAAAAAATCGGCGAGGGATCTGACCAGCTGCTTTCACCATATCCATATTCAAGCAAAGGATCCAGTTATTAAGCGAGGGATTCAACACGCTGCCGTTACCAGATCCAGTTAACAGGTTATTGAGCATCTGTAAGAATAAATCGGTATCAGCAACCGGGGATTCCATCAATCCATCAATTTTGAAGTAAATGTGAAATCAGTGATATATATAAGTTATTATATGTATATAAAGATGGAACGAATGGTGTAAAAGGGGCTTAATCATATACAATAAGAAAAGATTCAAGTAATTTTCAAAAAACGGGTGTAGTTCGAAGAACTGCAAATTACCTCGAATAGCGGTAGGTTGTGTCGATAAGTTTGAACAAACAATGTATAATAAACTTACAATAATAAAAGACGGAGTCAATGAAATCGTTTCAGCAATTCAATTAGCAAAAAAGGAATCATAAATATATACAAACCATTTGAACAAAACTGAGATCCAGACTATTCTAGCGCAGATAGTGACACTACGATGTAATAATGAAGTGAAAGCTATCGAATATGTAGATCCAATAGTGCCATAAAAAGATTTAATTTTACTACATGCTATTTCCTTACGAAAAAATCAACAGATTTCAAGTATCTTTTAATTAGATCTTCAGTTAAAAACAATAGACAAATATACTTAGAAACTAACGAACTTCTTGTAAATCAAGACGAATAATATGAAACAGAGATCAAAGACTATCTGCAGACCATTGTATTAGTCAGCTGGTTAAAGATTCAGTGCAAAATGCCAACACCAATTCTATAAAAAACCAAACATCAAACTCATCAACGAAAACATCATATTCCTAACCAATTTCAACGGAGCATAAATTGGAGACCAAAACTCTAAATGGAACATTCTTGTTGCAGTTCAATAATGACTCTATATTTATCAACGAGCAAGAATATATAAACAAGGAACTCACCACGTATCATATCTTACCATCACTTCTTTAGGCCAGTAAAACAGTAAAAGACATAAGACTAGATCTACAATATCTACACAGTTTACACATAGATAATATTAAGAAATTACAATAATTTTCACTAATCAACCATTTCTCAGTTGTTTCAGATGTCATTATCTTTTTGTTCTAATAATCATTATAACCATATTAATTAGATGGTAATATTAATTAACAAACTCTATTTTAAATTAAACTATCAACCTGTCGCCACAACCCATCAAAATTAATTTTTGACTTATGAGACATGGACCTTAGGAGGGAAGAGTTATCACACAAAAATCAACTTCGTCAGCACACGCGCCAACCACCTGCATGCATATCCAGCGGATATGGATCAGATATCTGTCTGGAATATTTTTGAATTTTATGTATTAATGCTGACTTTCTGTTACTATCAAAAATTGTATTTTCCCACAGTAGAATGCTATAAACAGTACTGTAAGAAGTATTTATTTAACTTAAAATTATTTATCAAATTATTTATTTAACTTAAAATTAAAGTTAATAACTTCTCCAACGGTGTCAATGTGGTGTTAAATAAGTTACGTACGTCCATCTTGTGTAGAAAATATACGCTGCTGTTGATCTAAAGTACAGAGGCTGCGGATTTTGTTTTTGATTTTCATACTCTGGACACTCGCAAATAGTGTAGCACGACATGTTTACATTGTGGTTGATATAGCTTCAATAGGTGCACATTTTCCCCCTATCTCATAGTGTTTATTGTTGCCATCCATTTTTCCTTTTCACTGACTACTTTTACTACATAGAAGACTTCCATAGCATCATTTTGCTAGGGAGACTTGGATGATGGTCTTAAGCTTAAGCATTTCCCGGCTGAAGGGTTCGGGAAAGTTGACCGGTTCCTTGATAGCCGTTTTCGCCGATTTCTGCCTCTATTTGCTTGTTACCACAGTAAGGGTAGCCTTTTCGTCGCACCGGGTCTTTGCACTGACTTTGAATATGTACTCGTATAATATAAGGACGGATCCTGACAAAATCAAAGCCGTGATATAAATACGATTCCTGTAGCGTCGTACAGTATATGTACAGACCTTTGGCAATCTGAAAAATAATGAAAGGTGTGGCTGAGATAAGCGATTGAATTGCGGATTGTAACTGTATTGAATAAAGTGATTGTATTGAAAGGAATAAGTTTTATCACATAAATATTTTACAATATTATCTACGATAACAGATGTCTATGATTTTTTAAAGATGCTATCAACAACATAAATAGTGAGAATAAATTATAATGGACCAAGGTGCCTGCCTTGAGGGACATCAGAGGAGGCTTTATATGGAAAAAAAACAATGGCTCTAAATAAAATAATAAAATACCGTAATGTCGTTCATTTAAATAGGATTGAACCCGCGGTTTGATACTTATTTGGAAAGAGCCTTTAATTT
Organism: Volucella inanis; assembly: GCA_907269105.1. NCBI lineage: Eukaryota > Metazoa > Arthropoda > Insecta > Diptera > Syrphidae > Volucella > Volucella inanis. Next base: position 77,515,227 of record OU026153.1, read on the forward strand.
TAAAAGGATTATATCATGAGAAATTCAATCATAGATTTTGCTGAAATCGGTGGCAATCACATCAATTTCTTTTCCAAATGCTAGTGCACATCCATGTGATATCTCTTTAAATGTAAGCAGCTTCATCTACAATACATTTCCATAGTAGAAGATTTTCTTATTTAAATAGCAAAAGACTCAACCATTGGTTAACGGAGAATTGAATCGAATTTTCTAGCAAAATGAAAATTTGAGTGGAACGCTGGATGGTACAGAATATTCTCGAAAAAGTATTAATATCAGCCTCTCTTAAAATACAATATATAAAATAAATATGTCAGTAAACCAGTTGAACTTGAAGTGTGAGTTAAGAGAAGTGGTTTAAATAAAAGATAAGAAAATATAAGTGGTTGAGACAAGCGATTAAATTGTGAATTGTAATTGTACTGAATAAATCGATTGACGTTTTACATTGGTGTCAGAAGTGCGATAGGACTTATCGTATGGAAAAAAAAAATCGTTTTTTGTTTGTTTGAAAACGCTATAATGCTTCGAAAGCTATTGTAGGTGGCCCTCGTCTAACTCAAATCAAAGTTGAACAAGAGAAATCCCAGCAACAGTGGAGGGAAAAGCGACTCGGTGTCCCGACTTTAGGGCGCTCTGAACGACTAGGGACAATGCCCAGATACATACTCTTTTGATCAACTTTTAAGGACCGGCAGTGAAATGGCTGCGATGATACAACTAATTTTGTTAAAAATTGACTAACAAAAGAATAGCCTAAAAAAAAAAAAAAAAAAAAAACGAACGGAAGAACAGCCTCGAACAAAAAAGGGACGAACAGAAGATTAGTTTCGACGAACAAAAGAAAAATCTCGAAGAATCGATGACAAATTTGATAGAATAGAGAAGATTGTAATAGTAATGACAAATTTGTTAGAAAAGTGAAAAATATTGATGAAAAATTCAAACAAATGAACAAAGTTGAGCAACTGGCAAAAGAGCTCGACACAGCGCGAAAGCAGAAACTCCAAGAATTGTTTGTTGAAAGAAAATATAAAAGTGCCGATGGAACAACATCTCGTATGCAGCTAATCATGCCACGGTCCAGAGTCAGCCAGGTACTCAACGAAATACGTTAAGGCCAAATAGGAATAAACAAAATGTTGGAAAAGTTAAGGGAACGTTTCTATTGGCTCAGATCAAAACAAGATGTCGAGAATTGATGCAAAAATTGCATAAGGTGTGCGGCTACCAAGGGCCTAGGAGTAAAGCCACAGAGACGAAATACAATGTCGGAGCACCATTCGAACGAATAGCCATCGACATCGCTGCGTAGTTTTCCGAAATATTTAATGGCAACGATACACCTTCGTGGTCATGGATTAGTTCAGTAAGTTGCCGGAAGTGTTTGCCATCCCAAATCAAGACGCTAAGACCATAGCAGTACAGATAGTCAACTACTAGGTGGGCAGTTTTGGGGTACGTACGATAAGGACATCGCCACTGCACTGTCAATCTGAAGGTCGTCAGCAACTACCAGCAGTACTAAGATCGACACATACCCCTCTTTTTTATGGCGACTGAGACATCTCATCAATTGGCTGCCGCGATTACTTTTTCTGGGGCTACGTCATGTCCTTAGTCTACGCTGACAAGTCAACCATTTTGGACGATCTCGAAGCTAACATACGACATGCTATTGACGAGCTGTACAAAAAGTCAATGAAGGATGTTCGCCTTTGCATAAAACTCGGTAACATAAGTATTCAGGTCGAAAATAATTTAAACGTTTTCATGCGATTTCTGCAATACAATATTTAAAAGCATTGTGCAAAACTTAATATACAAAAGGCATTGCCTACCTACGTAGAGCATTTCACAGTTTGGGTGGAGCTCAAGCCAAAAAACAGAATCACTGTCTGGTTAGTTATATATATTTCTAATTGAGTCAGATAAAACTGACAGTTTTAAATATTCACAAATTTTGATATTTCATTTAGCTACTTTTCCATTCTGCGTATTGCAAGTAAAATTTGACAGTAAATGTACTTAAAATAATCATTCCCAATTCGCTGAGCTGTGAATCGACCTCTAAGGTCCTTCGACTGTAAATGTATCTTAAATGAACTGATGAAACTTTCATTGTTAATATATTGCAGTTTTTACTGTTGGTGCTGTCGCAATCTGTTCTAATATAAATGGGGACAATAAATCTGCTTTATCTGCACAGTGGTCGATAACACAGTGATGATTTAGAACATTTCGAATTTCGTATTCAAAGATATATTCAAATTTCGAAGAAAAAAATCAATTATCCGCCATATTCTTTTCATTGCATTGGGTTCGTGCCATCAGTGGAATAATTTAAGTTCCTTGAAAGTACATAGTTAAAGCAAAGAAGATTTTAGTAAGTCCCAGGATTATGTTAATTGATTGTCCAGTGAGTTTAAAAAAAGTTTGTGCGTAATTATCTTTATCTTTGCCGAATTTTATTAAATGCAACCGGCTTGGGTAATATAATTATTTTTAAAGATCAAGTGACGCTTCTGATAAAGTATCATCAAAAGTATCGTGTTTATTTAATAAAAAAAAAGTTTATTTTACTTGGTGTATGAGTATGGAAGCACCACCAACATCTGCAGGAATGGGACCGCCACCACCAGGGCGCGGTGGATTTCGAGGACGTGGTGGGCCACTTATTCGTGGAGGTTTTGAACGTGGTCGAGGACGTGGTATGGGCCGTGGACATTATATGAGCATGCGTGGCGGTGTAATGGGTGGTCCGCCACCAATGATTCCTGGTGGAAGAGGTGGAATGCGTCCACCACGAGGAATGGGCTATCAAAGAGGAGGCTACATTGCAAGAGGTGGACCAGCTATGCGTGGCGGACGGCCTCCAATGTATGGTCAACGTAAGTTATCTAGATTGTTTTTCTTTTAATGCAATGTTTTAAATGTTAAATGAATCCATACTTTAAATATTCATATGAAAAGTGACGTAGATAAGAAAATAGCCAATTTTTTTTTTTAATGATCTAAAAATTAATTTGACACGCAAAACGGAAATCCAGAAGAGGAACATAAAACATAATTTTAATCAAATATTTAATAAATAATCTGCGCACTTAGCTATTCAATCAATTTAATTTAATTTTTTTTTTTTTGTTGGATTAAAACTCTAATTGTTTAGAATGCAGGTAAATTCTATTTTTGTCCTTGTTCTACTACTAATTATTTTTGGTCAAACATACATAAAATATCTATTCACTTGCAGTGTGAATTCACAGTTTATTTTCACAGTAAGCGATCAAAAGTATAGGGTCCAATTCACTATTTTAATCATTCTTAAGTCACCATAAATAAAGCTTTTGTCATTTATATAAGATAGAATATCTTAAATGCTTTGTTACATATGTTTAAAAGGAAAACTTTAAGAGGTAGATTAAAATAATATATATGTGTGTGTATAATATTAATAGCCCCAAAACAACACACTGGTGCTGAAAACAATAAAACCGTGACTCCAATTTCAACAACACCTACATCAGCCAGCCCTCCAGCAGAAGCTACAACATCTCAGGCCCCTATCACTCAAACAACCACAACTTCGGTAACAACAAACGGTGTTCCGCTATCAAGAGGAGTTCTTCGTGGACGTGGTGGACCTGCAGGTATGCGAGGCCGTGGAAGTTATATTCCGCATTCAAATGGCACAACATTCGGTGATCCAAACGGGATGATGAGAAGAGGTGGTGCACCACGAGGCCGTGGTGGTTATGGTCAGGGAATGCCACGTCCACCCATGTCTCACAATGCCAACACTCAGGTTGCACCTGTTCCAACATTAAAACGTGGGGCCCCTGGAGGGCCTCCGGGACCAAAGCGTGGACGATATGATGCTGGTCCATATTCTCAAAGATCCATGGCCCCAAAGTACCACCAGCCTACACAGGCAGCATCTCATTCAAATGTGGGTTACGCCGCTCCTACATCTCAAGGGTATGCATTTATCTACAATTAACCTTTAATATTTACTTTTTCTTTATAATTATAATTTGTTGCTCCTTTAGTCATCACTCTTATCAAGATCCGTCACAAGCAGTTGATCCATATGGTCAGCAGTACTCAACGCCTGCAACACAAACTTACAATGGATACGCACAAACAGGATATGGTTCAACCGCCCAACCCAGTGGTGGGTATGCACAACAAGGCGAATATGACCAGAGTCAATACTCTGGATATAGGTAAATAAACTCCCTATTTGCTTGATTATCTAGTTTAACTAACAAACTACCTAACATCCTCTAAAGCAATGCTGGATATGTCAGCCATCAAGATGCAAGGTATCAAGCTTATGGGCAAGATTATACACAGACATATGGAGCACCTGCTGTTGATTATAGTGCACCATCATCAGATTATTCGCAACAAGGCCAGTCATATGACGAAAGAGCATATGCGGGCTACGGTAAGGCCATTTTTTTTAGTATGATATATAATTTTAGTTTTAAAACAAAATACCTCCAGTGTTCTAATGATATGACATGTTTGGAACTGAAAAATATAAAGGATTTGTGCTTAAAGCACCCTTTAACTTCTTTTTTATTTATTTATTTATTTATTTATTTTTTTCCGACATAGCACGGTGTTTGTTGTCAACTACGTATCCAACTAAACTTCAAATTTTGACTTTAAGAGATATACGAGGGGCTTTCAAAAAGTAAGGTGACTTTATATTTTTATAAAAAAATATTTATTCATCAATATTAATGTTGTCCTCTTCAAAGTAACCCTCCTCAGATATAATACTTATATATACTATTTTGCCAACGCTTTTTCCAATCCTACAAGCACTTCTCATTAGCACTTTTTGGTATAGCCTTGAGCTCTTCCAGCGAATCCGTTTTTATTTCCTCAATCATTGCAAATCTCTGTCCTGGGTGCTTCAATTGGGACAACTGAGCTTTGGTTTTGAGCAAGTCAGGATCATCATTGACTTCGACGGTTCTTTTGATCAAAATTAAAAACTTTCGAAATAAAAACACGGATGCATATCAGATTCCAGCTCAGATTTATCTAAACTGCCACTGAAGTACTACTGGTGCACACTGGAATTTTTGTTTTGATTGCTCCAACAATCAACACCCCCAAACGACTGGTCAGAGGTAGTATAATCAATGATATTACGCCTTGCGCAGATATACCTGTCAGTGATTTTATATTTTTTTTCCTTTGACGGTACGCTTGAGACTTGCGAATCGAAAAAATTAAAATTTATATGGAAACTCTTTAGAAAAAGTGAAACAAAAAGCAATTTTAATCAAATGATTTATGAATAGTTCGCATTTGTAATATTGTGAACAAGTTTAAATATTTCTTTTGGAAAATATTCAAGTTATGATATTATCAAACGAATTGTGTTGCTTTCCGGCAAGCATTCTTTTGAGGTCTGCGAACAGGAAATAGTCGCTTGGGGCCAAATCTGGTGAATACGGTGGGTGGGGAAGCAATTCGTAGATAAATTCATTAAATTTCGTCATCGTTTTCATGGACTTGTGACAAGGTGCATTGTCTTCATGAAACAGCACTTTCTTTTTCTTCAAATGCGGCCGTTTTTCTGCAATTTCGTCTTTCAAACGCTCCAACATCGCAATGTAATAGTCGCTGTTGATAGGCTGCCCCTATTAGAGATAGTCGATGAAAATTACTCTATTTGTATCCCAAAATACGGATGCCATAACCTTGCCAGCCGACTGTTGAGTTTTTGGTCGTTTTGGACGAGGTTCGTCGCCTGCTCGCCAATCAGCTGACTGCCGACTTAACTCTAGTGTGAAGTGATGGAGCCAAGTTTTATCCATTGTCACATACCGACGCAAAAATTCGGCTTTATTGCGGTAACACAGTTTTAAACACTCCTCTGAATTATCAACACGTTGTTGTTTTTGGTCGACTGTGAGCAAACGCGGCACCTACTTTGAACAGAGCTTTCGCATGTTAAAATATTCGTGTATGATATATCCAACACGCTCTTTTGATATCTTCAGAGCCTCAGCTATCTCGATCAACTTCACTTTACGGTCATTCGTAATCATTTTGTAGACTTTTTCGATGTTTTCATCTGAAACAGCCTCTTTTGGACGTCCACTGCGTGCATCATCTTCGGTGCTTGTATGACCACTGTTAAATTTTTCAATCTACTTGCGAATGGTTCGTTTGGCCGGTGCAGAGTCCGTGTAACACTAATCAAGCCATTTCTTTGCATCAGCTGCATTTTTTCCCATCAAAAAGCAATGATAAATCAACGCACGAAATTGTTTTGAATCCATTTTTTTTTTTTTTTTATTTTTTTTTTTCACAATAACAAAAGTTGCTTCACTCACAACGCTATATCTCGAGAACTAATCGTCCGACAGCTGTCAAACTTATACACCTATCTTTTGAAGGTTGGTACTAACTGAAAATGGATTTAATTCGAGCTCTCTCTTAGAAACGGCACTTTCTTTTCAGCCCATGTAATATATAATTTAGTACAGTTTCACATGAATGTCCGTTTATAAATCCAGACTGTTCTTTAATAAGTATTGTATTTTTTCTATTTCTAAATAGCTAGTGAACTGGTCAGCTACAAAAATTTTTTATCAGCTTTTTGCAAGTAGAAAGGGTATTTGCTGGACGAAACTCCTCATATTTTATTTTATTTACTTTTTCTACTGGCACTACTATTGTTTCTTTCCACACATTTGGGAATATAATTTCAATAGATTGATAAATAATGTCTCTATTGATACCAGCAGCATCCCTCTTATTAATGCACTTGAAATCTAAATCCAGTAGTCTGGTATATCTGGTAAAATAAATTTAACATACCATATGGAATAGACGCATTAATTTCACAGACACCCTACACAAAATATACATTTAATTTATTTGCAACTTCTTCCATTTTGTATTCTTACATTGCAACATTTATATTTATATTTTAAGCAATAAGTTTTTGAAAATTTTTAAAGGATGTAGAAAATGAAAAATGATTTCTGTAAGCAACCAACAAATAAAGTAATTAATGTTTAAAAACTTTGTAAAAGCATACATATAATAAAACCAATTTTTTCCATGTTCCAAACCTTGAATGTGCCAAATTATTGCACTTTCGTAACAAAAAAGCTTCCATTATGCTAACATTTATTAAAGTTTTCATCCATGAAAATTACACGTTTCAGTAATTCTGTATAGTCGTTTACTTCATTTAGTGATTCCTAAGCATCTTTTATTCGTCGCTGTTTTTATTCAAAGTTCAACAATTTTGGAACAAACTGTTGCCACCCATACGCAAAACATTCGAAAAAATTTCATGGCATGAGCGCCAACATCAGCGATTTCTCTGATTGTGATTCGGCGATCGTTTTTCCACGTTGTCCCCGGTTGTTGATGTGCTGGGGTATCCGAAGCGTTCATCATGTTCAACGTCTTCACGGCCATCTTGGAAATGCTTATACCACTTGTCAACTCTTGTCTTACTCATAACAGACTCACCATAGCCCTTTGTTAACATTTGACACATTTTGTTACACATTATTTAATTTTTTACGCAAAATTTGATATAAATTCTTTGATCCATTTCTTTTAACAAACGAAATTCGCCGAGCTCATAAAAACACGTCTAAACTTAACGGCTACCATTGACAATTGACATGTCTTTGTTTTGCAAAGACCGAAACAAATGGTAATCAGAGGGTGCAAGATCCAGGCTATACGGTGGATGCATCAAAACTTCCCAATCAAGCTCCGTCATTTTGTTTGGGGTCATTAAAAATGTGTGTGGCCTAGCATTGTCATGATGGAAGACATCTCCCTTTCTGTTGGCCAATTCTGATCGCTCTTTCAAACGGTACAATACAAAACAACAGACAATTCCCTTCCAATCCCATCAAATACTCAACATAACCTTGTTTGCCGTCAATCCAGGCTTTGAACTCGTTTGTAGTCGGTCACCGGCCTTTGATGATGATCGCTTGCTTTGGATATTCTCGTATTTAATCCATTTTTCAATATGTGTGAACTTTCAGCCAATAATCGCATTACCAGACGCAATTCAAAAGTTCTAGAAAGAATAGTCGAAATTCTGGTTTTTGAAAGCCAATCAGGGTTCTGAAAAAAGCAATCGTGCGGAATTGCCTTTTGTCTTTTTAGACTTCAGAAATGCATTTGAGACGATTGACCGATTTTTGTTACTGTATCATCTTTCTAATAGCAAGGTTCCAGCGAAGAAGGATCAATGGAATTTTACCGAACAGTAACATATTAAAACGACCCTTGGAATACCGTAAGGCTCGATTTTCGGTGCCTTGCAATTTATATCCAGGAAAAATAGGTGTGATTGTAAGCGCAAGATAACACATGGATTTAAAACAATTTCGTGTGTTGATTTATCATTGCTTTTTGATGGGGAAAAATGCAGCCGATGCAAAGAAATGGCATGATAAGTTTTATCCGGACTCTACACCAGCCGAACGAACCATTCGCAACTGGATTGAAAAATTTAAAAGTGGTCATACAAGCACCGAAGATAATGCACGCAATGTGCGTCCAAAAGAGGCTGTTTCAGATGAAAACATCAAAAAAGTCCACAAAATGGATAAAACTTGGCTCCATCACTTCACACTAGAGTCAAGTCGACAGTCAGCTGAGTGGCGAGCAGGCGACGAACCTCGTCCAAAACGAACAAAAACTCAACAATCGGCTGGCAAGGTTATGGCGTCCGTATTTTGGGATGCACATGGAATAATTTTCATTGACTATCTCCAAAAGGGGCAGACTATCAACAGCGACTATTTCATTGAGTTATTGGAGCGTTTGAAGGACGAAATCGCAGAAAAACGGCCGCATTTGAAAAAAGAGAAAGTGCTGTTTCATCAAGACAATGCACCGTGTCACAAGTCGATGAAAACAATGGCAAAATTGAATGAATTCTTCTACGAATTGCTTCCCCACCCACCGTATTATCCAGATTTGGCCCCCAGCGACTATTTCCTGAAAATAAAGTTGAATTTTGGAAAAATTTTGTGTTTTACTATGAAACGGCACTGACTTTTAAGCCCATGTGTTACAAGATGATTTACTTGGGTTATAAACATAGATAAGAGTTAACAAGTTAACGTTTAGATGAAATGTACTTAGATTCTATGTTTCCGCATCTGCCCATCCGAACACCTCTGAAGTATATTCTCTATGGTCTTCGTTAATTTTGTTGGTTTTAGCTTACGTTATTGAATTTATTTTTTTGTGCTCTCCACTCAAAGCCATTACCGACGTCCTGATGTTTAGTAACCTCGAAATCTGAAGTTATCTTTGCTTTGTATACGATGAGGCCATGCGGAGCATGACAAATCAGCAACATAACATCTGTGCCTATGGAACTAACTTAATAGCGACAAAACGTCGTTATTCTTTAGTCTACTCAAATGAATGGTTAACACTAAAAACGTCAGCCCTCATACCTAAACGTCCAAAGTTATTGCTTTGTCGCAATGCTAGAAGCCAATGATTATTCTTTTATCTTCATCCGAAAATTATCTTTCTCGATCATAAAATACTTATTCTGGTTGTGTTAACGGTTGTTAGGTAACATGCGTGTGAGTACCGCCTGTACTTGCAAGACTTTTTTTTAAATAAATAATCCATGTAGCTTTTAAACAGCAATTTTCTGTCTACCACTACACCTAGGTATTAAACTTCTTTGAACTTGATTCATCGTTATACTCAGAAAATAATATGGTGGGCCCACTCTGGGAAGTGTCCTCCTAATGGACGACCAGTACGCAGAGCACGTTTTTCTGGATTCAAATTGTGATCGCCCAAGCGGCATATTGAACAATTTGGAGGATGGTTAATCTGAAAGCTTCTTTCCTTTTCGTGGGATCAAATACTGTATCTACCTTTTAGAAAAGATCTCTTCTATCCACTTCTGCGTTGTCGCTTCGAAAAAGCCGCTTGCTTTTTTACCTTATTCGGGATACCGTCGGTTCGGGCATCTTTTTACATTTTGCAATATGTCCCTATACGCAAAATGATCCATTATCTACTCAATTTGTTTAATGGGTTCTTGTTCAGATTAAAATCCCCAGGCCGTGACATTTCCTCCGACATGCTTAATCGTCTCATATATGTATGTAAGTATTTACTAAATATTAAGCCTTAGCTTAATAAGCTTAAGTTATGTTTAACGTACAATAAGATTTAAGTAATACTATTTGATTTTATGTAATCGATTAGTAATCTTTTAAAAGTGCGGTTTTATTAATGCGTTGTAAATATTTATTACACATATTATGGTGATATTTTTACGAATTCTTTTTAGAAAACCAACCTTTTTTGAAATTTTTTTACAAATATTAATAAGATAACAACTAAAGTTTAATTTACTATCTATAACTATAGCAATATACTTCATTGTTTCAATTTGTTCAACTCGTTCTCTATTTCTATTTAAGTTTGCGCTGAATTCTGCGTTTAATACAATACACTTTGTTTTAGTTATATTAATTTTAAGCTTATTTCTGTTCTACCACTAACAGATGTTCATTAAGTCATAAAGTATATATTGACGTATTAATTCAATGTCTTTATCACACAAATAACAGAGCATTATCTGCAAACAAGGATATGGAATTATGTATATTACGAACAAAAGTGGGCCTAATATTGTACCTTTGAGAACACCAAGGTATTTGGCAAATACTGGTTAACTTTAGTTCGCTGTGTCCTTTCTCTTAAATATGATTTAAACCAACTTAGTGTTTTATTTTAATGCCATATTTTTCTAATTTCTTTAATAGAAATTTCCTTTTTATTGTCTCAAATGCCTGTTAAAAATCTAAAAATACTGCCATAATTTTATTTCTTTCATGTCGTTGGTTTTTAAAAGTCATAATCAACCAATTTAGAGTTGTTTCATGGGAGTGTTGGGGACGAAATCCAGATTGGTTTTCGAATAAAATATTATTTTCAGAAACATACTTGAAAAGTTGGTCGTACGCGACTTTTTCAATTATTTTTTTCAAATATTGGAAGCATATTTATGGGCCTAAACTTATCACAGTCTATGTTTTTACTTTCTTTGGGTATAAGAATTTATATTATTATAAATACCGCGGATTCAGCAACTTACCTTTTGGTGAGGTTAAGATGAAGAACCGGCACATATCAGTATATTAACACAAGCTAAGTGACTACAAATAACATGAATAAATACATCATACTACATTAACGGCACCTATACCATAGAAGTAAATATGTACCTTTTAAATAAAAAAGAATATTGCATATTACATGGTGCCCTTTATGCCTAAAACACAATATCGCTTTTGCTTTGGCTTTAAAATTTGAACTATAGGAGTTTAATGCTTTCAATCACAATGTCACTTTTAGCTTCGGACTTACGTTTTACATTTATAATGAACGTAATTTCAAAGCAAATCAAATTCTGTGACAGGCTAAGGATTTGCTTGGTTTTGATATTCAACATCTGTGGAAATTAAAGAAAAAAAAAATGTAAACAAACAAAAACGTTTTTGTGCAATAGTTCTCGGAGCTGATTAATTTTAAATGAAGAAATGCTTTCAATTGAAACAAATTAAACACAAATAAATTTTTAACTTGCAAAAAAAAATCTTTTTAACGTCACTAAACCTGAAGCTGTTTTGTGTTTTAGGCATTTGTGTCTATTCTAATAAAATGCGTTTGCGTTGCGTTTCTGTCAAAATTTGCTTATAGCCATACCCTCTGTAAGAAAATTAAACAAGCTACACCAAATTAAATTTTTTATTCTGAAGTGTGCTACGAAGTGAATTTGGAAAAAGATGAACTTTGGGTGTAATTTTATTAAGAGGCTGTTCTATGTAGATTAATTTCGAAGTAAATTAAAATTATTCAAAAGAGAATCCAAAATACTAAAAAATTGAAAAAAAGAAACGCGTGTTTTTTTTTTTTTTTTTTTTTTTTTTTTTTTTTTTTTTTTTTTTTTTATAAAAAAGGGGATATGTATTGTGTCATGTTGAAAATAGTGTACAAAACTTTGGGTCGTCAGGCAAATGTCCGATTTTGGCTCAGTCGGAAATAAGAAGTTCTCGAGTGAAAATCTGTGCCAGAACGTTAAATTTTCTTTTTTTTAATAAGATAAAGTGGTACGTGTGCTTGACATGTGAGAATTTTAGGGTTCGTTACAAGTACCTTTTTTGTATAGGAATTATTTACGATGCTGTCGGCAGTTCAAATTCGAACCCTTTTCCTTTAAGAGTTTAAAATGGGACATAATGATCCATTAGCAATGGAAAACATTAATGACGCATTTGAGGATGTATTGGTAAACGAACTCACTATACGACGTTGGTTTGGAAAGTTCGGTTCGGGAGATTTCAGCCTCGAAAAAGTTAGATGACGACGATGTTTTAAGAGCAACGGTGGATGCAGACCCAATGAAATTGGTGCTGGAGATTGCACAAAGCATGGAAGTATCTCCAGTAACAATAAGTCAACACTTTTCTCTCATAGGAAAGGTTAAGAAATTCGATAAGTGGGTACCCTATGAACTGAATGCATCCCAAAAACTACGGCGGCTGGAAAACTGCGTATCGCTTAGATTAAGAAAGCAAACTGAACCGTTTTTGCACCTGTTAGTCACTTGTGATAAAAAGTGTATATCCAATTCGCACACGATATGATAGCTTACCGCGGTAACTGGCATCAGCGGGAAGTCCGTAAAGAAATTCAAATAAAAAAGCAAACACTGTGTATGTATGTCAAGGCAACCTATTTATTGAAATAAACTAAGCAAAACCAAGCAAAAGAGCACAGGATAAACCACAACCAAACGGATTCAGATCTCATCGAAGACAAAAAAAAAGAACTGTCATCTCCTTTATGGAAATGGGTTTATACGTTTTTGTTGGTGTTGGTGTTAGTTGGTGTTACCACTTCGTCATAATATTAAACATCCTGCCCGGCTGAACAGGTATGTTCAGGATCATTCCATTAATTTGCACACCTTCTGAATTGGTTGGGTGCATTCGCCAGTTGCATGCTTGATGGTGACCACCCGAATCAAACCATCTTGTCCGCGATGAACCGCAATAATTCTGCCAAATCGCCAATGTGTTGATGGTAGATTCTCGTCGCGTATGAGTACAACGTCGTTGAGTTTTAAATCATCATTGCCTGTATGCCGTTTAGATCGCTGCTGAAGTGTGCTGAGATATTCATCGTGCCATCTACGCCAAAAGTGTTGTTGCATTTGTCGAAGTTGACGCCGATTTTTCGGTATGTCCATGTCGGGTTTGTCTGGTATTGCAATTATTTAGCAGATTTCACTGCCGCCTCCCATAATCCTCCATGCTGTGGTGCCCTCGGCGGAATAAAATGCCACTGCGTTCCTCTGTTTGCTAACTGTTGATGAGTATATTTGCCATGCCAATTTCGTAAATCTTCTGGCAGTATCCGATTTGCTCCAGTGAATGCTGTGCCATTGTCGCTATAGAGTTCATGACAGCGGCCACGTCGACTTGTAAATCGCGTAAATACGTTGATTAATGCCTCTGAAGATAAGTCGTCTGCTAACTCAATATGCACTGCCTTAGTTGCTATGCAAACAAAGATAGCCACTTATGTCTTCTTTTCCGTGCGTACTTGCTTTGCGCCAATACGTATGTTGAATGGGCCACAGTAGTCAACGCCTGCCACTGAAAAAGGTGGTGCCTGTGTAACTCGTGCTCTAAGAAGTGAAGGCAACGTTGGGTTGCCATGTTATGCTGATGTCGTTTGCAAATTGCACAAAAATTAATGCATCTTTTTACACGAGTGCATAAATGCAGAATCCAATATTTTCGTCTAAGAGTGTGTAACATTAGTTGAATGCTACCATGTAGTGTGTCTTGATGTATTTGCCATATAGTAAGATCGGTAATCGTGCCTTCTATTGCCAAAAAAGAAGGATGTCGTTGCTCGTCGCTGATGTCTGCGTTTTTCAATCGACCTGGCACTCGTAGTATGCCAGTTGTATTCCAAAAAGGGAGCTAATGAAATGATTTTACTTGAAGGTGAAATGGTTTGGCCTTTGTGAATTGATGACAGTTCTGAACCAAATAATTGTTGCTGCTCTGCTTTAATGTGCCATTGCAATGTCCATTCCTGTTTTTCTGCGGAGATAGGCTGATGTCTTTTGCCTTGATGAGCAACGAAATATAATTGCTGTAGTACGATGTAATTTACCAAGATCGATGAATCTCTCAACTAAAGGTATTTGAACCAGCTTTCCATCTTGCCAGTAGTATGTCTGCAATGAAATTGTTGATCTTGCCTGAGCTAGTTTGGATTTAGGTGATTTCATCTCAGCTTCTATTGATTCTGCCGCTTGTGCTGTGACAGCGTTGGGTAGTGCCATAGAATAATGTTCAGGCAATTGGCCTTGCCACCAAAGAGAATGTGTAATCAATGTTGCGGGACTGGTACCACGACTTGCGCAATCTGCCGGATTGAATTGAGTACGAATATGACTCCAATTAGCCACACTTGAATGCTCTTCAATGAATGCCACTCTGGAAGCTAAGTATTGTTTGAGCTATGAAGAGTTTTTATTAAGCCAATGCAAAACGATTTTAGAATTACACCAAAGGGTGTATGGAAGTCCTTCCAAATGCAAAGCCATACGAATATCCTTCATTAGGTTGGTAGGGAGAGGAGCTGCACAAAGCTCAAGCCTTGGTATTGTTATTATTTTGATTGGAGCCACCTTCGTTTTTGCTGTGATTATCCTGGTTACATGTGTGTCATCCTTCTGCTTAGTGCTGAGATATATAACTGCAGCATATGCCTTAATGCTAACATCGCAAAAGCCATATAAATGTGATGAAGTTTCTAGCGACATACCAAGCCAACGAGGTATCCGAAATGCCTCCACTTTTTTCAGTTGATTGCGCAACTCGAGCCATTCATTGAGTATGTCAGGTGGTATTGGTTCATCCCAGCCCAAGTCAGCCTGCCATAGTTTCTGGATAATAAGCTTAACTACAATGACAATAGGTGAAAGCATACCAGTTGGGTCATATAAACTTACTGCATCGCTGAGAATCTTCCGCTTGGTGTTAGATGCATGTTCGTCCAAGCGCACGCGATAAAATAGTTCATCGGTTGATGAATCTAAATGCAAGCCAAGAACAGTTGTTTCCGCTAATTGCAAGTTCATGTCGCCTGTGCCAGATGGATGTGGGAATTGTGCCAAGACCTCAACGTTGTTTGTTTTCCATTTACGTAGGTAAATATGACCTTGTAGGACCGATGCCACATCCTGTCCGAATTGAGTTGCCTGCTGAACGGTAGGAGCACTAGTCAGATAGTTGTCCCCGTAGAAATCATTTAAAATGTTTTGTCCAAAAGTTTGTGGCAATGATCCATACCACACTGAATCATTGCTCGAATCGCCAAATATGGGACCATTTTTTGTTCCATATGTCACAGTAGCCAATTGTAATGGTGGTATGGGTTGATCAGCTACCTTTCGCCATAATATTTGCTGCCATTGTCTATACATCGGATCCACACGTACCTGCCTAAAGATTTTTTCGACATCAGCTGTTATCGCAATGCCGAAAAGCCTAAACCGATGAATGATGTTCACCAGCAACTCCTGAATTGGTGGGCCAGCCAATTGTGTGTTGTTCAATGAAATGCCATTCGTTGTTTTCGCTGATGCGTTAAAGACCACCCTAAACTTACCGGTTACTGCGTGATGCGGTATGAAATATACCTGTGATGGATCTCCATGGTTGTTTCGAACTGGATGCATATGGCCAAGTTATTGGCAGTCTGTCGTAAATGCGATGTATTTCTGCTTGAGTTCAGGATCAGAAGCCAGTTTTCGTTTCAATTGATGGAATTGTCTAGGAGCCAGTTGATGTGATGATCCAAGCGATGGTGCGTCTGCCCGAAATGGCATCTGCACCTCATAAAAGCCACTTTGTAATTGCCTGTGTGTCCGTACGAAGATCTGCTCACAGTAGTCGATAGCCGTTGAATCTGAATCCCTCTGATTAATGTCATCCACACCCAAGATTTTTCGAAGAAGTTCGTCAAGATTTTGATCCTCCTCACTCGCCCGTAAAGTCATATCCCGAAATGCCAAAGAACCTGCCTGAGTAGCAGTAGCTGGGCGAAAGACCACCCATCCAAGATGCGTACGTTGTGCTACTGGTTCATTAGCCTTTCCTCGAACAATGCCATCCGTGATTAGTTGTCCCCATATATCTGCGCCAATTAATGCATCGATCCTGCCAGTTTTCAAAAACGTGTCGTCTGCCAATGATATGTTGCGAAGATGCTGCCAACGATGATCTGCCACCTCTGGCACTGGTGTTTGTGATGCAATCGATGTGCAAGTTCACACGCAGCTCGAATAATGGTTCAGCAATCGACCTCATCTGGACGTCTGCCCGGCCTAGAGTGTATTCACAAATGTTGTTGCCAATGCCTTTAACTTGAACTGTGCATCTATCCCTAGGAAGAGCCAATTGATTGAACAGATGGGAAGTAATAAAACTGACTTGTGATCCTGGATCACAGAGTAGTCAACAAGAGTGATGTGTGCCAAATTTATCGATGAGTTCCACGCGAGCTGTTGCCAAAAGTATAATTTGGTTACTGGTAACCGTGAATGCCTTAAATGAGTTGTCAATATTGATTACGTGGAGGTTGACCATTGCCAGAAGCTACTGAAGTTGTAGGAGCGGATTGCGCTGTCGCCTGTGATGTCACGCCAGTTTTTGTTGTGCCTGTATCATAGCAAAGTATGATGCCTACCATTACTTACATGACAATTGGTTGATGAACAAGAGCCTGTTGAGTGACCTGGTTTTAAACAATTAAAGCAAATATTAGAGCCTTTCAATTTCCCTAACCGTTCCGCCACTGGAATTCCCAAAAGCTTGGAACAGCGTCCTATCCTATGGATACTGTCATTACAGTACGCGCAATGACCTGGTACTGTTGCTGCCAAATTTGTCCTCACCAGTCGGGGAATGCTCTTGCCAGAACGAAATGCGGTGTTAACCCGATTGCCAGATGTTGAAGATATAGCCTAATGTTGCCTAGGTGTAAACAAGCTCTTTGAAGGCCATTGTAATACGCCAGCACTCAAACTGTGTGCCCTACGCTTCACAAAGGTAAGTAGCTCGTTTAAGGTGGGAATTTCCTGCGTAATGCGACTCATTCCCCATGCCTGCTGTGCTGTTGTTGGTAACTTTAATACCACGATTGGTACCGACAAAGCGTCCCACTTGTCCACTGGTAACTTCATTACCAATGGTATCACATTACCATTCACGCACCGTATCTACCACGGATAGCAATGCACTGGTCAACTCTGAAAGGTGCGGCTGCATGCCAATAAAACGTGCCACATGTATATCAGCCAATTGCCTGGATCTGTCATACCTACCGACGTCTTCATAACCGCCGGTGTACATGCAACCCACTAGCGGCACTGCATCGCCTTGGACAGCCTCGCGCAATTTGCCTAACTTGTATGGCTCTGGAGCCAACTGTGAGTGGTCAAGGTCTCGAATGAATCTTTAAATGCCAGCCAATTGCGTAAGGTGCCATCAAATTTTGGAACGGACTGTCTTACTAATTTAATGTCCACTGGATTTGGTCTGGGTAACGAATGTAAATAATCTGCCTCCTCTTCCTTCTGGGTAAACTTCGCCAATTCCCTCTGCAACGCTGCCATAGCCTTTTTGTACTCTTCCTCAATAGCATCTAATAACTCGATATGGACAGCAACTTCGTCATCCTCCGACTTGGAAATCAGCTCGTCATGAGCTGCTGCAAATTTTTCGGAATGCGATTGCAAAGAGATCTCATCCTGCCTCATCGAATATTCATCATTGTTGACGCCATATTCCTCTTCTCTTATCCTCTGAGCCATTCGCTTTAGTGATGTCATAGCTGCCTTTCTCTTGTTTATTTCTGCCATATTTTTGCCAAAATTTAAAAAATATAAAAAAAAGAAAATAGTTACCTTTCTAGTAGTACCTATATGTATCACACAGTATAGGTACTTGATTGTGCCAGTTATAATCAGATATGTATCACACAGTAACAAAAATCGCCTGATGTGCCAATCCAACTTGTGCACACCTATGCCAAGTTCGAACCACCACTACTTCTGTCACTATGTGTTCTACTTGTTCTACACACAGGCCCTGACACAGGTATCGCCCTGAAAGTATATTGACCGACGTAGAATGTTTTATTGGGCCACGGAAGTACAAATTCATATGTACATATGTATGCCAGAGCCAACGGAATTGATGTGTTTACTTTTCACACTGCAAGAGTAGGTATATGTATCGCAATCAGGGGTAGTATGTGCACATGCATATGTATATGTGCATAGATAAGATGAAAAAAAGAATTAGTTTGACCGAAACAATCACTCCACTAGATTCTTCCGTTATTTTTTAAAAAAAAATCCCGTTTGCAACTGCCAATTGCGCCACATGAAATGAATTTGCATAGAATTTGCCACAAAACTGAATTATTTATTTATTTGCCACGAACCACTGAATATTATTTTGGAAACAATCCTCTCTCCAATTGCCACAATGTGTAGGCCACAACCACGATTATTCCAAGTCTCACACCGATTGTTCCCGGGTTTCGACACCAAAAATGTCCAATTCGCATGCGATATGATAGCTTACCGCGGTAACTGGCATCAGCTGGAAGTCCGTAAAGAAATTCGAATAAAAAAAAAAAAACAAACACTGTATGCATGTCAAGGCAACCTATTTATTGAAATAAACTAAGCAAAGCCAAGAAAAAGAGCACAGGATAAACCACGACCAAACGGACTCAGATCTCATCGAATACAAAAAAAAAACTCTCATCTCCTTTATGGAAATGGGTTTACACGATGCAGTTGGTGTTACCACTTTGTCATAATAATAAACAGTGTATACTGTAATACACAGTGGTTAGATGCAAAACACACCCCCAAGCCCGATCTTCACCAAAAAAATGTTACGGTGGCAATTTGGTGGACATCAAAAGAACCAATCCACTTTTCATTTCTTCAACCAGGAGAAACGATAAACGTCATCAAATATTGTGAGGAAATCGACATATTGCATGCCAAATTGGCCGAAAAGCAACCTGCGTTGGTCAATAGGCACTGTCCGATCCTTTTTCATCCTTTTGTATCCGCCATACGCTACTGATATTTCCCCAACGGATTTATTTTGGCGGCAGATCTTCCGGAAACGAGCAGAGGTCATAAAAGCCCTCAAAGATTTCATTCCTTCAAAAAGTCGGCACTTTTACGAAGAAGAAGTATTTGACCTTGTATCACGTTGGAAAAGTCATAGATGCCAACGGATCCTATTTTAATTGAATAAAAATGTACGAAAAAATAGTATTGGCTTTTAAATTTTTACTATAAAATCCACCACATTTTATGTGGTATAACCCAGCCAATAACTTAGTCTCCCCATTTAATGGTGGATGCATCACATTGAGCGAAGATTTTTTTTTTTTTGTAGAAAAACCGTAATTTTGTTCACGCTTTAAACTTATATAAGATGATTCATTGTGAGGTTTGATTTTCAATAGGCTTTTTTTTTTTGACAGATCACTCGTGACTCCTATCAAACTGCTTTGTTATTTTTATGCAGTATCGTTTGGCAAGTCATTATAGAAAGACTTACATCACAACAGCGTCTAAAATTTGTTCAGCTGTATTACGAAAATCACCGTTCTGTGAGAAATGTTTTTCGTGCGATTCGGGGAACTTACGGTGCGCATAATCGACCTACTGAAACCATTATTGCCAATACCATTCGCAAATTTGAGTCCCAGTTTACATTAGTGGATGATACTCGACCAGTTAGACCACATTCAGTACGTAGTGAAGAGACTATAGCAGCTGTAGGTGAGAGTGTCCGCGAAGAGCGTGACGGGTCGATTCGTCGTCGTTCTCAGCAGCTTGGCTTGGCATATTCGACAACTTGGCGTATTTTACGTAATGATCTCAGCCTAAAAGCGTACAAAATTCAACTTGTACAAAAATTGAAGCCAGGCAACTTGAATTTGCATCACATTTTCAGTGAATGGTGTTTTATCGTGAAATTTTGTTCAGTGATAAAGCCCATTTCTGTCTCAATGGACACGTTAATAAACAAAATTGCCGTATTTGGGCTGATAAACAACCAGAAGAGTACCGAGAGCTACCATTACATCCCCTAAAAACAACGGTATGGTGTGGTTCATGGACTGGTGGAATCATTGATCCATATTTCTTCAAAAAGGAGGCACATCAGAATGTTACCGTCAATGGTAACCGTTATCGCGCCATGTTAACGGACTCTGTGCTTCCTGAAATTCAAGCAAATGATCTCAGTGAGCTCTGGTTTCAACAAGACGGCGCTACGAGCCATTAAGCGCGTGAAACAATGGACTTGCTGAGAAATCATTTTGGTGAGCACTTAATTTCACGTTTTGCTACGGTAAATTGGCCGCCTAAATCGTGCGATATCACAATTTTGGACTATTTTCTTTGGGGGTATGTAGTCTCGATAGTAAAAACTTTGAGTTCACTTTCAAATTTATGTGTTTTATTTTACATTATATATCAAACCACACGATTAATCACCCTTTATATCGTTAGTCTTTGCTACCAAGACGAAACTATTCATCGAATGCCTATTCCTGGTCTTCATGGGGTTTTCTTTGGCAATCCGATCTT
Organism: Volucella inanis; assembly: GCA_907269105.1. Lineage (NCBI taxonomy): Eukaryota > Metazoa > Arthropoda > Insecta > Diptera > Syrphidae > Volucella > Volucella inanis. The sequence goes on from OU026153.1 coordinate 77,536,000, forward strand.
CTTTAATGACTTCTGCATTCTGTTTCTCTGCCAAACGTATCCGTTTTTCGTTACGTCTCATAGTGTACGTGTATGCATGGTTGCCAATTTCAATTTTAAATACCTCCAAAATTTTCAATAAGGTGTGAGAATCTTATTTAAAATTGCAAGCGACGATCCAGGATGCAATTTAAATCAAGTACATATTGGCCATTATTATCTATGACCTATTGTCATTTTCCGGGTAGCTTCATAATATTCCATCGGTGTAGAACTTTGTGGTTTATCATTGAAAAACTTGGCTAAGTGATTTTCAGCGGCTTTTCAGTCGGCCAATTTTTTTCCATCAAGACAGTTTTCCAAAGACCGAAACAAATGATAATCAGAGGGTGCAAGGTCCGGTCTATACGGTGGATGCATCAAAGATGTGTGTGATCTAGCATTGTCATGATGAAAAGCAACTCCCTTTCTATTGACCAATGGTCGTTCTGACCGCTCTTTCTTGGAAGCTTCATTCAAATGGTCGAGTTGTGCACAGTAGAGAATCAAATTGACCGTTTCGCCAAGTTCTAGCAGCTCATAATAGACTATTCCCTTCCAATCCCATTAAACACTATATAAACTTATTTGCCGTCAATCCAGGCTTTGAAGTCGTGCATCAAAGATGTGTGTGATCTAGCATTGTCATGATGAAAAGCAACTCCCTTTCTATTGACCAATGGTCGTTCTGATCGCTCTTTCTTGGAAGCTTCATTCAAACGGTCGAGTTGTGCACAGTAGAGAATCAAATTGACCGTTTCGCCAAGTTCTAGCAGCTCATAATAGACTATTCCCTTCCAATCCCATTAAACACTCTATATAAACTTATTTGCCGTCAATCCAGGCTTTGAAGTCGTTTGTGGTCGGTCACCGGCCTTTGACGATGATCGCTTGCATTGGATATTCTCGTGTTTAATTAATTTTTCATCGCCCATAATGAATCGCTTTAAAAATGATTCCATTTCGTTACGTTTCAGCAGCATTTTACTGATGGTTATTCGGTCAATTAAATTTCTTCGCAATGAACATCTTTGAGTAGCCTGCTCGTTTTAAATGATTCCAAATTGTCATATTTATAAATATTTACGCTGTTCTTAGGAAGATGGTCGAACTGTTGGCACCGCACAGTGTGACGAATCGCTGATTTAGCGGAATTAAATTAATAGCGCTCACAAATAAATGTTTTTGTACATATGACTACAAATTTCAAGACAAAACAATACATAAAATCAGCTTATTTTAATTTCTTTAATTATTTGGTACATCTAAAAGTTGCAAGACTTCATGTTCCATGACACTTTTCTTTCTTCTCGGAAAGCATCTTAGACTTGCTAAGAATGGATCTGAAGTTATAAGCAATCGATTTAAGAGGTCAGTGTTTGGGTCCACACGTGATATTTTCTAGTACACAGTTTCCTAAACCTAATATTTTCCTTGTTTATTGCCTCTTGCGCTTCTTCTGAAAGCTGTCCGATTGGAAGTATACAAGTAGAAATTATTTGTTTTCCATGAAACAAGACCTTATGCCCGCTTGCTGACATAAAATACCAGGTATAATTTTTAAGATATAGTTCTCTTGTTTCCTTAGTATACTTCTCAAAAGCATCTACATCTATTGGGAACCTAGACCCAAGAGCTTCTAAGATGATATGAAACTTATTGATAATTTCTTTATCTATACCTGTAATTTGGGCAGTCTTTTCCCCATCTATAAAAAATCTTCTAGCCTTGTTTTTGTCATTAGTATTGCTAGACTGTTGAATTGGCATATCTACCAATTACCCTGTTTCTCTTCTAAATTTTTCTTGGATTAGTTTTTTTCTGGCTTTGAATTTTTCTTTACTGCCTTGGTCTCTTACCTGCCACACCTTGACATCTAATCTATACGCTATGTATCGTATCCATGAGTGAGGGGAGTTTAATCCAAAGGATAATGCTTCTTGGTTCACATGCCTAGTTTAAAGATTAGCTAAATTGTTTATTTCGGAGGGTTTGGCACCGCAAATGTAACACGTTTGTGATGATGTTGTAGATGATAAAGCAGTACAATTTCCGTAAATCATAGTTAATATAAAGACCAGTTTAATTATGATATGCAAATTGTCAATGTTAAATTCTATAGGAAGTAGGGTTTTAATTTGATCTTGAATTGATTCTACCTCTGACTTGATCAGTTCTGTGGTTTTCTTAGCAAATTTTAATTTTATTGGTCGACAATATCGGGTTTATGATGGTGCAGGGTTTTGCGAAAGTACTTGCTTAATTTCATCCTTAAAGAAATACATCTGGATGGGAACCATTGAGATACAAAAAAGATTTTCATCCGAATTATCACCAGCAGAAAATTTTTGTTAGTATGATTTTTGTTAGTATGATTTTTGTTGAGCACCATCACAGCCCCATTTTATTACTAAGGATAGTTCTTTTACGTCAGCAACGGAACTTAAAATGTCTTTTTGAGCTAAACATAAACGCTCAACGCTGTGATTTACTAAATTCAGCAGAAGTTTCGCTCACAGTTTTATCATTTGGGTAGCATTTCGTCTTAGCTTCTTTAATTTTGTAGTATGAAGGTAATAAATTGGGAACTTTGTTGTTAATTTTAAGGCGTAGTATTTCGTACTGTTGAGTTGAAAGCTGAATGTCCGTGATTAATGCTAGCGCATCATCTGCAATTATTGGTAAAAATCCAGGCGCAGATGTTATTAGTGTTTTCCTCACAATAGAACCTTAATAACAAAATTTAACCTATAAAAATATATATATAAAAAAAAAAAAAAAAAAAAAAAAAAAAAAAAAAAACAATCAAATTTGCTTTTTCGTGATTTCTATGGGCATCCTAAAAAACGAAAAATTTAGTATATGAGTGTCGCAACTGTGCGCAAGGAGTTGAAACACATTTTAGCAGTGCATATGCAAGGCTTTAGAAAAAATACGGTCTCCAACTTGAACAACTATACTTTTCGTCTAAACAAAAAACACATATTTTATCTATAAATTTTACTTTCATTTACCCCTTATATTAAACAAAATCTCTAATTACAATATTTAAGAAAAACTTACTTTTATATCAACTGACTTTTTACTTATTGAGAAAAAACAAAAAAAAGCTATAAAATGTACGCGAACGAATTAAAAACGATATAAACACTTGCTCTTCAAATTGACCTTATAAAAAATTTATACACATTTGAAGTTTGAGATGATTTTTTTTTTGCACTAAGCTACAAAAAAAAAATTGCAGTCATTACGTAGGAGGTTTACTCGCTGAGGTAAACCGGTTTTTGTTTAATTTTGTGCATGTCATTTTCTTAATTAAATCAAGCTGAATCAGCGATTCGTCACACTGTGCACCGCCCACATAACAGAGTAACGTTCTTAGGTTAGCTTATGTTAGGTTAGAGTGATGGTTGGAAAACCAACTCACTTAAGCCTATTGGACCGTTGTGCTGCCACGTGGATCTATGATTCCCTCACTTATGAATCTAGTTTGAGCTTACGATGTAGCGCAGGAGACTGTTAACGTCTCCCAGAAGGATCTAGAGGAAAAGCTAGCGTGAAAGACTTTGTCAAACCGAAGTTTAGGTATGGTGTAATCGATGTTCTCTAAGTGGATTCCTAATATATTAAGAATATTAGCGTGGCGAAATAAATTATTTGTTCACTGTGTAGTCGCTTTAAGTCGAATAGCTGCAGTCGCAGCTAGTTGCCTGTTGAAGATGTCGATGGGTGTCAAGTGAAACAGAATGTCTAGCGCCGCGGAGGGGTGGAGCGTAGAGCTCCGCTTATGCATAGACATGCTGTTCTTTGGATTCGGCTTAGTTTTCTTCAGTTGACTGCAATGTCTAAGGTCCACCAGACGATCACACCGTAAGTGAGTATCGGTCTTATGACCGAGATGTATAACCAGTGGGTTATTCGAAGTTGAAAACCCCATTTGTTTCCAATGGCTTTCTTGCAAGAGAATAAAGCTACTGTAGCTTTCTTAACTCTTTCTTGAATGTTAGGTTTCCATTTTAGTTTCCTGTCAAAAATGAGACCCAGGTATTTTTCTGTATCGGAAAACACAAAACTGGTACCGTTTATTGAAAGAGGGTCTATAGTTGGAATTTTATATTTCCTGGAAAAGAGGACAAGATAAGTTTTATGGGGGTTAACTCCCAACCCAGAGCGATCCGCCCAACGGGTTAATCTGTTAAGAATTATCTGAAGGAGTTCTTTGATGGTATTAAGATGCTTCCATGAAACGGCTATAGCAACATCGTCCGCATAGGCAATCACCCTACTCCCTCCCGCTTCCGAGTATAATAGCAGTTCATTTACCACTAAGTTCCAAAGAAGGGGAGAAAGGACACTGCTTTGCGGCGTGCCTGTACTAACACATCTTTTAATAGAAATCCCACCCAGTTTGGAGTTGATTATTCTGCTATTTAGCATAAGACTGATCAACTCCCCAAGTGAGTCGTCTACCTGCAGATGATTTAGCGCAGTCGTAATTGCGGATGTGTCGCCGTTGTTAAAGGCGCATTCTATGTCTGCGAATGCAGAGCCGTTTCCACCAACTTTTTGTAGTTCGGCCGGTATTATACCGTACGGACCCGCACACTTGTATGGTTTGAAGCTATGCAGCGCCCAAAGCAGTTTTCTCTTGTAATCAGACAATGAATTTTGTTCACAGTTGCAGTAGTCCTGTTTTGGTTACTGTTTGCCGCGAATGAGGAGCTACCTGGAAAGTGGGTATCCAGTAGCAGGTTGAGTGATTCATTACTTAAGGTTGTTCAGGAGCCATCGGTTTTTTTTTTTTTTTCAAACAACTAGGCATCACAGGCTTTGTAGAGAGGGTTTTTCTTAGCCACGATGCCTCAGAGATTTCAGTGATTTTGTCACAGAATGATCTCCAAGATTGACGCTTTGCTTTCCTCAGTTATTTTTTATATATTTTGAGGTATTCTTTGTAAAAGTCCCAGTCAGTCACTTTTCTTGTGCTTTTTGCAAAGTTAAAAAAGTTCTCTGCAGGTGTTTCTAAGCGGTCCTAGTGCTGAAGTATACCCAAAGTTGAATCAGAGGACAGGAAGAAGCCATAGCTTGATAGAGAGACAGGGTGAATTCCCTGACTTTCGTGTCAAGCTCATTGGTGTTTCGCGTTGGACTTCAGAGTTCAGAGGATAGTGTTTTTGACAGTATTCCTCTGTATTTTAGCCAATTTTTCTATAGTTTAGGAATGATGTTTGACTGGAGAGAAGCATCACCCAGGTTGAATTGGATGTATCGGTGATCTGAAAACGAATGTTCAGTCGATACCATCCAGTTCGTTAGCATTTGAGTGATGTTGTCTGAGACAAGTGTGATATCTAGCACTTCCCGTCATTTTCTTGTTATAAAAGTGGGCTCATTGCCAGTATTGCAAACAATGAGGTTAGTACTTAAAATGTAATCAAAAAGTAACTCTCTTCTATCGTTGATGTCGATACTGCCCCATACCGTGATCAGGCCAGTTTTTTGCCTTCCAGTTTTCAATACCACCCTTTCTAGGTTATCACCAGTGAGAGGGCCCACCTGATCATGGCCAAGATACACCGATTCCACCCAGTAGGAGGCTTTGGCAGTCTCCAGCCTGGCAACGGTTAAGTCGGGGTCGCTGAGGTTAGGAAGTAAAAATACGTTAAGGCTACGTTTCGCTAGTATACAAGTTCTAATCTTACCTTTGTCTTTTGTATAAAGGTGTCCCAAGTCCACGAACCACGCCTTCCACCATCCATGGCTCCTGGATTAGGATGATATCTTCTGCGTTTTTGGAGAGACGCAGAATAAGTGCGGCAGAAGCCTTTTTTGATTGATGGAGATTAATCTGGAGAAACCGTATCATTGCTACAATTTCCCAGAGTGGAATATGCACGAAATTCATAGTGCACTTCACTGTTGTAATCCATGAAAACCGTGAGCATTGCCTTCTTTTGACTGAAAACGACGTTTTTTTTTATTTTTTTTTTTATTTTTTTTTGTCTTGGCTTATTTGGTGAACGACATTCACTTGCCTGATGTCTGGATTGCGTGTCGTACTAATAAATCCACGTCTCGTCTCCAGTAATGATCCTTTGATGCAAATCATCTCTTTTGCGACGTCAACACAGTCTCTTTTTTGAATGAAATTGAGGTCTTTTGGCACAAACTTTGCTGCTACATGACGGAAACCCAAATCATTAACCAAAATGTCTTGGACGGATTCAAGTCCTCCGCTATCTCTCTGATGGTTAATTTGCGGTTATTGACCAACATTTCTTTTACTTCATCAATGTTTTCGTCGGGTTCCGATTTCGATGGTCTGCCACTGCGTTCATCATCTTCGATTGACTCACAACCACTTTTGAACCGTTCGTGCCACTGGTAAACGACTGTTTTCTTTAGATTCTTAAATCCGTTTTTTTACGCAAAATTTAGTACGAATTCGTTGTTGCAAATTTAAATCCATTTCTAAAATTGTAAAAAATTGCCGACAATCGGAGCAATGGAAGCGCCACACGGTGGTTATTCCGGGAAGGAATTAAGGTGGTAATCCCTTACCTCCCCATGTCATACAATTTTTTTATTCGACGGAACTTTAGAAATATGCCCTTAAAGGATTATACTGCTTAACTGTGACACCCTATATTTAATATCGATTTAATCTTGAAAACTACTGTAATACGAGTGCAGAAATACTAGATTATCTACTGATTTTGGTGTCAGCCTGTTTCTTATCTCCGTTATAACATTGCCTACTAAAGAAAGGGCTTAATCTGCGGCGGCGCTCCGCATTAGTTTATAAGTATTCCTCTCTAATTTCCATCTGTTTATTAAAGGTTTGAAAAAAGATATTAACAAAGAAAGAAAAACCAGTTAATTTTCTTATTTTTTTAAAATATTTTAATAGTCATTAGTTAATAAAATCAAACGATACAATTTTTATGTATGTGTATATAAGGTGTTTAGATATGTCACTTTTACCAAAAAATTATCAATAAGGAGATGCTCCTCCTTTGGCGGTTATAACCGCTATTATTCTAGAAGGCATCGAGCTTACTAGAAGTTCAGTAATATCCCTTGAAATTTCAGTATTCCATACATGTTCCAGAACTTCATTTAGCTTTTTTTACTCTCTGGTTTATGTTCAGCCACCTTACGTTACAATACATGCCACAAGTGTTCGATTGGGTTTAAATCGGGCGAATTAGCCGGCCAGTCTAGTCTGGTAATTCCGAGCCATCAAACGTTGTCTTGAGCTGAAAATTATTGAAAGACTGTAGTTACTTGTCTGTTTATTATCTATAAAGTAGACATCTAGAAGTTGATTTATAACATTTTACTTACGGATTTGGCGCGGTGGCAAGGTGAAGAATTATCTTGAAAAATGCACTTGTCAGTATACGAATGATGCTGTTCAATTGCTGGTACCAAAAACTCCCTTACTTCTTCTCCATATTTTTGAGCGTTCATAGTTCCATTAAAAAAGTGCTAAGGGCCCAAAGCGTAAAAAGAAAAACATCCCCAAACCATCTGGCTTTGAGGAAACTTCACTGTTTTGGCTATGCACTCGTAAACCTATCTCCTGTAGCCGTCGGCGTATGGTTTCGGCGCTTAGATCAACTTGATGAAATTCACTCAGCTCTGCTCTTATACGGACGTATAATCTGATTCTGCGGGTATAGTTAGAGTGGTTGGAGTAGATGTGAACAATTGTGGTTGTAAAAGAGAACTGGTGGAATTAATGAAGATATTAATTTGAGTAACACAGAAGTTCTGAACTTTTGTTAAGCAATCCGGTTGCGAGAATGCAAAAAAATAAGCTGTTTTATGCCACAAACTTAGGTTTTTTGTCCATATATAGGGTTTTCCAATACGGACTTGACAATTTTGAATTTAATTTGTGAACGCACTCTTTCACTAATAATCAAACAGTCACTGTCAATTTATTCAGTAAGCTCAACATTTTCATCATGGTGTAGTGTACTTTACACTAACGAGCTACGTTCTCCGATTGATTTCTGGAGAAGATGCGCCAAGATGATGAATTTCATCGCAAAATCATCTTCAGTGACGAAGCTCATTTTTGGCTCAATGGGTTCGTCAATAAGCAAAATATGCGTTATTGGTCGGGTGAAAACCCACATGTGCTTCATGAATCACCACTTCATCCACAAAAAATGGCGTTATCGGGCCATATTTTTTCGTCGACGATAACGATCGTCACGTTACTGTGAATGGTCAGCGTTATCGCGCAATAATCACCGATTATTTTTGGCCCGAATTGGAAGATATGGACTTGGACGACATGTGGTTTCAACAGGATGGTGCCACAAGCCACACAGCACAAGCTACAATCGATTTATTGAAGAGTAAGTATGGTGAGCGTGTTATCTCAATGATGGGTCCAACGAATCGACCGCTGCAAACGTGCCCGCGGTGGCCGTATGAACGAAGTCGAGTTCTATTCATAAATGTTTTGATGGTACTTCAAGCCAATAATAAATTTTTTGCAATATCTTAAATGGTTTGCCTTATATTTAAAAAAAAGTCAAGTCGTTATTAGAAAACCCTATATTATCAATTTTTTTCGATACTGTAGTAGCCGCTATATCTGAATTGTCTGATATATTTTTTATTTTTTCATTTTATAATAATGGTATAACAAAGCACAAAAAGGGGGTATTGCAAAGTTTAAATTTTTTAAAAATTATTTCACAGCTTTTGCAGAGATCATCTGGCACTTTGAGTGTTGAAATATTTACAAGTAATAAACGTTTACCTTCCCCTTTTTCAGTTAGTATTTCATTGATAACAAACCAGTTATCAACTATTGATTTAAACATTGAGCAATTAGAATTTCAGTGAGTGCGACAGTGGGCTGTTTAGAGAAGTTGATAGTCTGTGCTGCAAATTGGCTTTTTTTTTTAAATATTTGACAATCTTTTTTTTTGAAGAGGTTTGCATTCAAATAAAATATTTGCCAACAAATGACTACTGCAGTTTAATGTTTAATATTTAATATTTATAATATTTTTGCCCCGAAATGAAACTTTTTAGTTTCAAAATTGCACTCAACAAACTCACTCAATAAACTCTTTAATTTCCTTAGTATACTATCGGCTGTTGAGCTTTCAAAATCCATTGATTTTATTCCTAAAATAATGTCAAGCAGCTTGTATTCTTTGAGGTAATGCAAAGTGACTCCTATGCAATTTTTTTGACATATTTGTTCAACTACATGTCAATTGTTGCTGATGCTCCACCGCTCTTCACTACTTAACATATTTCTTCTTTTATTTTGCTTTTGCAGTCATTTGCCAATTTATAAGCCTTTCGCGAAGCTGTTATAGCATCCTGAAGCAGATCGTTTACGTCCATATGTTCACCATATTTAGTGCCCACTTTCATGAAAAATTTTACCATTTTCTCGAAACCAGTGCCAGTGGTAATCGGAAATGTTCGTCAATCTTCAACGATCCATGCTGTACAGGCTTCGATGGCAGCCTTCTTCTGTGGTCACTGTTTTTAGTGATTCCGCCTCCTTATCGGACTGTAGATGTAAATGTATGCTAAATGTATGCTCTGCAAATGCTTTCAAAGAACTGAACCAAAGATTATTTGTGTAATATGTATGGAAGTGGTCTCATGTTCAAACTCGTTCAATTGTTGTCAATGTATCGTACAAACAAAGTGATTATACACACTTTGAATTATTCAATTCATTTTTCATCATAAATCAAAAAGATCATCGAGAAATACTAGTACGAGGGGTGTTCAGAAAATAACGGGGATAACAAAATTAATGTTGTCGCCTTTAAAATAGTCCCAATCCTCGAACCACTTCTCAAACTCGATCTTTGGGATAGCCTTTAGCGATGCGCTTTTAATGTCATCATTGACGAGCCGGAATGCCTCCACTGGGACGATTGGACCTTAGTTCTGACGTCATATTCGTAAACCCATGTTTCGTCACCTGTTATAATACGTTTCGTCGTTGACCTCATTTAGAGACTCTTAAGCAACTCCCATTCGCCGTTATTTTTGTTCAAAGTTCAACAACTTTGGAACAAATTTTGCTGCCACGCGTTTCATATCATGGCATGAGCCTGAGCCACTTTAGTCTAATCCATTGAAACAGCTCACTTTATATAATAAAACTTAACTTTATTTAAACAAAATATAAATAGTTTTAAGTTGTGTTTAGTGTAGATCGTTAGACAGCCGAATCATCACTGCCCTGGGATATTTTGTCCAACTTAGATTTATTCTTGGCGATCTTGTGCTTGCGTATGTTTTTTTTTTTTTTTGCGCCAATGGATGTGGTAATCTTTTAAAGATGCGGTAGCCCGTGCCACCAATATGCACGATTCGCAACACCCGAATATTCGATGCCAGGAGTGCGCCGTACTAATCCACACCACTACGTCCTTCAACTACTCTCCCCGCGGGACTGCCGTTAGGTATTACTTCGGGTTGCTGATTAGCAGACCACGCTAGTCTTCTTGTATTTGCTTCTTCAGCTCTTCTAATTTTTTCTATTCTCAGCTCGTTTTGCACAATTATCACAAATGTGCCGATTTCCATCCAATTTTTCTCCGACTGCAACATTTGGTTTATGAGTAGTATTGGACTGGACAGATTAATTCTCTACTGTGAAAAACGCCGGCAATGAAATATGGCGTGCTCCGTATCTTCCTCCTCGTTTGAGCATTCTGAGCACAAAGGGGAGCTATCGTATCCGAATCGGTGCAAGTATTTGCAATAGTCGCCGTGACCAGATAGGAACTGCGTAAGGTGGTAGTTGTTATCTCCATGTGCTCGTTTTGTCCAGGTCTCAATGTTCGGGATCAACTTGTAGGTCCATCTGCCTTTTGTACTATTATCCCACCTGGCTTGCCAGAGGGCTGCTAAAGCCGCTCGCTCTTCTCCTTTTATTCTTGCAATTTCACCTGCATCTTGTCGCCCTGGAGTTCTTCTATTATAAATTCTCAACATCTCGTCCGCGAGAATGTCGATCGGAACCATTCCTGCTATCACGAAGGCTGCTTCATCCGAGATTGTTCGAAATCCACAGATCGCTCTTAATGCACTGAGCCTGTATGCGGACAACAGTTTTCTCTTGTTTGCTTTTATGGCGATTGCCCCCGCCCAGACCGGAGCAGCGTATAAGAGAACTTGGCTGACTACTCTAGATAGGAGAATCCTCCTAGCATATCCAGGTCCACCAGTAAAGCTTTGTTACTGGAGTACTCTACATGTGCTTTGAACTGTAATCTGTTATCAAGTATTACTCCCAGGTATTTGATTGATTCTTTCGATCGGATTATTTGATGTCCCACCCGTATATTGGCGTATTCCACAATTCTTCCACCGGTAATTAAGACGACTTCCGTTTTATGGTCCGCTAATTCTAGACCGTCGGATACTAGCGAGTCTTTGATGCGAATAATCGCTACATTTGTGGTTGACTCTATCTCTTATTTCTTTTGCCACGTCGTCTGCAGTATTTCAACCCTTCATCAGTTTTCTGTTGGTAAAGTAGTTTTCTACTATCCTCAGCAAGTAATATGGCGTATTCATACTGGCTATTGATTTTCTGATGAACGCCAAATTTGCCGAGTTAAAGGCATTTTTGATGTCCAAAGACACCACTACACAGTATTTTTTTGTACCATACCGCCATCTTTCTCCTTGTATCGCTTCGGCCGCAATGTCGACTACAGTTTTTACGGCTTGAATAGTAGACCACGATTTTCTGAACCCAAACTGAAAGTCTGATAGTGCTCCTCTCTCTTCTGCTACCGCGAGCAGTCTAGCATATATTATCCGTTCCAGTATTTTTTCATTGTGTCTAGAAGGCATATTGGACGATACGAGGATGGTTCCCCAGGTGGCTTGTTACCCTTTGGAAGCAGGACTAGGTGTTGTAGTTTCCAAGCATCCGGGAAAACTCCTTCTTCAAGACATTTTTGAATTGTTTCCATAAACATGTATAGCCGCTTATGAATAGCTGTTTTAAGTGCCTTATTTGGTATTCCATCAGGTCCGGGCGCTTTACTGTCGCCTACCTTCCTGCATGCGTTTATGAGTTCATCCGCTGTGACCATTGGTATGATATGGTACATAGTAGATGTACTTCAGGGGAAAAGGTGTTCAACTATGGAGATTAGGATTGCTGGACATGTTATTTCCGGCGACCTGCTGCCGTTTATCTTAGTCATGACGATCCTGTATGCTGTACCCCAAGGGTATATGTCGGCTTCTTCACAAAGTTTTTTAAAACATCTTGTCTTGCTCTCCTTGATTGCCTTTTTTAGGTCGCGTCTTGCTATTTTAAAACCAATAAGGTGTTTTTCAAAGCGATCTCTTCCCCTAGATTTTTGGACTTTGCGTCCAAAGTTTTATACGGTTCACTTATCAAAATAACGTCCGCTTTTGTGTCAGGATATCCTGTGCAATTCTACAGTGATTTAAGTTAATCTGTATTATCTTCATGTTTTCTTGTTGGTGATGGTCTTCCTAAAAACCAGACACTTGCTGCTTCCGGCTACATGCTTCGAATCGTTTTCTACAGAATAGGCATGATGGCTCCTTATCGCCGTTCTTTGCTATGTGGCCTTCTGTTCCACACCTTTTACATAGCTTGGAGCGGTCCTCACTGCTTTTGCAATGCTTGGCTATATGCCCAAATTTAGGACATTTGAAGCATTTTTGGAGAAGCGTCGCTCCCGAATGCGACAAATAGCCCATCACATTTTACCTTTCCTGCATCTAACAGTTTCTTTGCCAATTCGAAGGGATTGGCTTCCACCGTACGCTTTTCGCAAGGATAATATGTCTGCTGGTTGTAGTTCCACCCCGAATTAAGTCCTTATTGCCTCGCAAATGTCCTCCTTTCTGGTGACTTCGTTCATGTCTTTCAGCTCGATGGTAGTGCGATGTGTCAGTGTCCTTACGCTCGCTCGCTCTCCTAACACCTCGCCAATGACACTTTTAAACTCTTCTGTCTTATTTCCAGTTTCCTTGAGCTGTATTAGGAGCTCTCCTTTCTGGGTCCTTATCCTGGATATCGCTCTTTCAATAGCTTCTAGTTTGGGGTCTGCTTTTACGCTACGAAGAATCTCCGCGGAAGATAGTCCTTCACTTGCTTCTATGACGAACGCGTCCGGCTTACTTCTTTTCGCCTCAAGCTTTTTTTTGTTAGTCTCCTTCTTAGTTTTTTTCAACTGTTTGCCATCGTTTGACTTCTGTTTTGTCGGAAAAACGGTGTTCTTTTGACCTTAGTGACTTAGTGACTCACTTAATAATTTAAGAATAGAAAACAAGAACAATACACTAAGTGATTTTAATAATATTAGACTAGGAAAAAAATTTCTTTAAATCAAGAGCAACACCCTTCAGTCCCACAGCAAATAGACGTTTTTTAGGCATAAAGAGTGCCAGATGCTATCAAGGACTTACCAAAATTTGATGGTAATCCTCGGCTCCTTTTCGAATTCATACATAATGTAGAAGATAAATTGAGTCTAATCCCGAGATTAGATGGCACAACTCAAGGCAAAATATTGCTGCGAGCAATTCGAAATAAAATCGTTAAACCAGCCAATGAAATATTAAACATGTACGGAACACCACTCATTTGGACTTCAGATCCAACCTCGTACAACATTATTCAGATAAGAGGAATGAGACTTCTCTTATTAGAGACCTTCACGGTCTAAGGCAATGTCAGGGTACGGTAGAGCAATTGTATATTGCACTCATGTAGAAGTTCACGAAACAGATTCGAATGTTATAAAGGCAAAAAACAACCTCTACGAAGAATTGTGCTTGAACACATTCTTGTTCGGATTATGTAAATTCTTAGGTTCAACTATACGTGCAATGAAACCAACCACATTGCCCGAAGCATTTGCCCTATGCATAAAAGAACAAAATATATTCTACTCTAAATCAAATTGGTCTTCTGAAAGAAACTCTCATAGGAAACCATCAGAGGAATTTCACCTACAGCAAAGGCGATAGCCACAATTTTCCAACCCACATTCAACGAATCAACCACGACCACATTCCAGCCGAAATCCTAGACAACATCAGCAACCTTTCCAGCCACAACTTCTACAGCAACAACCAATTTCCCAATTTCCACAATTCCCACAGCGACAACAGTTCCAGCAACAAACATCAACTCCTCAACAGCATATCCAGCAATTTCCCCAAACTCAGCAATGGAACTTACCACCAGCAGAACCAATGGAACTTGGTTCTGGAAACACCAGACAAACCAGAAGAAGTCAGCAACCTACTAATTTTGGACAAAATTGATCTTAACCTACTAAACGTAATGCATGAGCTAGGTGACGAAAATTTTCAAATAGCATAAACATGGCACTGAGCTACCCTATATTAATATTTCTTCACCCTTTGGGCGCTCACTAAAATTCTTAATTGACACAGGAGCCTCAGCCTCATTAATCAATCCCGAGCTCATACACCCTAATAACCTAGCCTTAATATTAAATACTCATCAAATAAACAAAGAAGTTCGATTACCCAATTTTATAGAATTCAATCAGCCTGGAGAAACTAGATTCTTAGTTTTCCGCTTTCATGGATACTTCGACGGTTTGCTAGGACTTGATACACTCACCGCACTAGGAGCGAAAGTGGATTTAGCCAACAGACTCCTAATAACACAAAACTCTAAACTAACTCTAGAATTAAGACCCAATTTTATGTCACCAAAATATATATCAGCAGACTCAAAAACCATTATTAAGTTACCATTTGATGTCGAAGAAGGAGATATTTTCATAATCACAACATATATCACACCCTATCTCTATATTCCTGAAGGTATACATAAAGCTATTAATTGGCATACAAACTTATTAGTAATTAATGCAGCAAATTCAGACCAAATTCTCTTTTTGGAACAACATTCACAGTAGAGGGCGGGCACTATGAGTACGTCCGAATGCCATTCGGACTTAAAAACGCTCCTTCGACCTTTCAAAGGGTCATGGACAATGTTTTAAAGGACTTGCAAGGCAAAATCATCTGTTTATTTAGATGATATAATCATCTTTTCTACATCTCTTCAAGAACATGCTGAAAATCTAAAGAAAGTTTTTGATGGATTACGTGAGGCAAATTTCGAAATTCAATTAGATAAGACGGAATTTCTTCACAAGGAAGTAGCATACCTTGGACATGTGGTTACCAGCCAAGGCGTTAAGTCAAATCCTGACAAGATCAAAGCTATACTGGACTTTCCTATACCAAAAACACAGAAAGAAATTAAATCATTTTTAGGACTCCTTGGGTACTATCGGAAATTTATACGAGACTTTGTAAAATTAACCAACCCCTAACACAATGTCTAAAAAATAGTTTTACAATAAAATTTAATGAGGAATACAAACGCACCTTTGAGCTATACAAAGATGTTCTAATCCACGAACCAATTTTACAATATCCCGACTTCTCCAAACCATTTGTTTTGACCACCGAAGCGAGTAACTTCGCATTAGGTGCAGTTTTATCGCAAGGCACTATTGGCAGTGACAAACTAATATGTCACGCCAGAAGGACATTAACTGATACAGAAACCAGGTACTCAACGTTAGAGAAAGAACTTTTAGCCATCGTGTGGGCTACCAAATACTTTCGACCATACTTGTTTGGTCATAAATTTAAAATAGTAACTGACCATAAACCATTGCAATGGCTTATGAGTCTAAAAGACCCTAATTCGAAATTGGTTAGATGGTGACTGAAATTAGAAGAATTTGATTATGAAATAGTGTATAGAAAAGGTAAATTGAACTTAAATGCAGACGCCCTTAGTCGAGTTAGAATACAACCCTCTAATAATGATATCGAAATAAACACAAATGAAGCAACAAGTAGTAATCAAGCAAACCCCGACTCTAGCTGCTCTACTATACATTCAGCCAAAAAAAATTTAGACGATCATATATATACTTCCCAACGTCCACTGAATGAATTTAATATTCAGGTAATTCTCAAGAAAACTGACAAAGGCAGACCATTGACACTTCAAATGTTGTTTAAAAACAAACAAAAACGAACGATATTCAAACAACACTTTTCCGAAAATAATATTACTGATATATTTAAGCAATTCTTACCTCCTAACAAACATTGCGCTATATATACAGACGATGACACATTTAGAATTGTTCAGTGTTTATTCTAAATACTTTTCAAATAGCAAAATTTTTAAACTTATCCGTTGTACAGAGACTTTAACAGACATTACTGAAGAGGACGCACAAAATAAGATCATTACAGATTATCACAATAATAATAACCATAGAGGTATAAACGAGACTCTATTACATCGTAAAAGAGCATACTTTTTCCCCTACATGAAGACAAAAATTGCAAAAATTATCAACAACTGTGAGAACTGTCAGTTAATGATATACGACAGGAATCCCCCAAGGGTAAATTTCGAAAAATCAGTTACTCCGGATAAACCTTAAGACATAATTCATGTTGATATTTATAGCATAAATAATAAAAAAATACTAACAATTATAGACAAATTTTCAAAATATGCAGCGGCATATACACTCCGAATACAATACAGTCTCAATGTAATCGATAATATGCGCTGGTTTTAACCAATCAATTGAGACGAAATTATATTTGTTATCTATTTTTTCGATGCTTGTAAGGTCCTTCATATGGAGCTATCAGACCGGAACGGACTTGATCGATTCTAAGAAATACAAAATCACATTCTGCGAGAGATTTAGGGACATTAATGTTTTGTTCAAGAGTTTGTCTAGTTTCAACAGGTGTAGTGTTTTGCATTGTTAATCTCAATCGCTCTACCAGGTGGGAGGGATCTACAATTCTGTCATCGTTGTTACTTGGAACAAAATATTCTCCCGAAATTTTAAGAGTTTGATTGTATACCAATTCAGTAGCTAAACATCCTAGATCTTCTTTCCATTCATTCCATACGTAGGGGCTAACATTATGCGGCCTTATCTGTAACTCACTTATGAGATCGGAGTACAAACTCGGACGCTTGGTCAGCGTAATCAGCTAATAAATATACTTTCCAGGTGTACCGGTATGAAGTGAGCATCAAGACACAAAGGTCTCAATAGGAAATATTTATTGTGAACGGACCCTAATTTTTTTTATCTGGTTGCTGTGACACCTGTCAAACAGTATACATCAAGTCATTGAGCAAACAACATCATATTTTTTCATCGTGTTAAAAATGTCGAATTTTGTACCAGAAAATGATGACTTGCGGAAAGCATTAATTTTTTGTTTTCATTTGAAGAAAAGTGCATCGAATGGTTGTCGAGGCATATGGTGTTTGCACAAATATTGGCATATCTGTAAGTTTCTGATAGTCGATGAGATGGTAGACTTGTCTCTGTGGCTTAGATATTGCTGCTCTTGCGTCCTAAATTATATACCTATAAAACTAAGAAACGATAAAAAAAAACAAGAATGGAGACCTAGAGAAGAAGAAGGAGCAGATAGAGACCACCTACTCGATGGAGTTACGACATTAAGAGGATAGCTGCAGACAACTGGACACATTTGACAATTTGTGTCGAAGGCTGTTAGAGCATTTAGAGGAAGCCTATGTTTAGCAGTGGACACAAAGGTCTGATGGTGATGATGATAATCGGGTGAAACCAAGCACATCAGTTTGACCGTCTCTGATGGCGCTTTGGCAGCGTTGTCACTTGTCTTCGGTACTTAATGCTTGCGCGATAGTATTTGTTAAGAGATTTCAGGATATGCGTTTGGCGTTTTGGAGTTTTCTTGCGATTACAGCTTTTTTACGTTATATCTTCTGATAGTAGTTCTTCTTTGTCATGGTGCTTGGGAAGTCCGCTAGTGATCCAAGTCAGTGTTGGCTACCCAGAAGGTTTGGACGCCCAGAGTACTGGAACCATATTTTTCGTCGATTGCAATGTGATTAATTTGATTAAGCGTTTCACGATACGAAGACTTCCACGTCCCCTTCTGTATACCAAATTAAAACCGTGTGATTGCTATAGTGATATTTCGTCCCGCCACAAAGCCAATAAGCCTAAGTCCGTTGTCAGACGTAGTGTCGCTTATGCTGTGCTTACCAACTGTCCTATCTGCGTGATATCCGTCAAGGAGCTCTACTAATTGCTGGGGTGCACGTGGCCTGTTAAAGGTTCAAATATAGATCCGAAGGTCATTATCCTTTAAACGTTTACAAGAATCAGTAACAGTGATATTACGCTACTGGAAGATCATGTAGCTGCCATTTTAGCCTACATGAGTAAGGGTGTACTCGTGCAGTTACTGCAGACCACCACTGGGAGGTAAGGCAAGCTCTACGCTACGAACTTAATTGTTGCGCTGCTGGGCCAATCCAAGTTATAGGACAGCCAGCAGTTTCCCGATACATCGCCGCGCAGATCCCTCTAGATAAAATACATACAGTGTTGTGCATATCAATAGCAACTAATGCTACTGTACTTTAATGTTAATGTACTTTAGAATCGAGCAATACAATTAGAATGTTTGTTTTTCAGTTGTGCATAACAAAAGCAACTTTAGCGATTGTGATTTTGCTCACCTAATTAACAGTAAATTACTGTTACATTTCATGTTTTGTGAGTTGCTGGTGGTGATTCAAACATTAGGAGCATTTGCAATTGCAGCTGGGATCAAAGAAGTTTGTTTATTTTTAAGTGCATCATGGCTCGCGATAAATATCCCGAAAGCTTCAAACAAAAAATAATTGATGAGTTTGAAAGTGGATTTTCCCAATTTTTTTTGGCAAAAAAGTACAATATCAATAAGTCGATCATTTTGCGCTTAATTAGGCCACAAAATCTGTTAAAACCATTAACTTGGGCAGACCGAAACGGAAGACGACAGAATTTTTATCATCGCAATCAGTAGCAGCTAAATTTAGATGCAGGCTCAAGCACCGTTCGTTGACGTGCTATAGAAGCAGGTTTTAAAAGTTATAGGCCTACTAGAAAACCATTGCTGACGAGGAAGCATTTAGAGAAAAGGCATGTTATTTGCGTAAAAATATTGTTATTGAACTTATAAAATTTATTCATATTTCAGGTTAAGTTTTGCAAAAGCACACCTTCATTAGTAGTCCAAATGTAGACCAATGGAAATCAGTGCTATTTAGCGGTGAATCGAAGTTTAACCTTTTTGCAAGCGATGGTGTGACAACTGTTCGTCGGCAAAAGGGGGAACGACTAAAACTGCAAAACTGCAAAGACACTGTAAAACACGGAGAAGGTTCGGCATTGGTTTGGGTCTGCTTTTCTGGTTTTGGGTAAGGACCCTTATAGTAGATGAGATTGAAGGGATAATGGACCGGTTTGTCTACAAGCTGATTTTAGAGTCAGTCATGTTGCCTTTTGTCAGCGGAAAATGCCACCAGACTGGGAATTCTAACGTGACAATGATCCTAAACACACGGCAAAGGTTGTAAAAGAGTGGCTGGCAGCAAATAGGGTTCAGGTATTGAATTGGCCTATCCAATCACTTGACCCGAACCCAATCGAAAATTGTTTGGCATCCTCAAGGGGTGAGTTGGTGGGCAGCGCTTTCCGAACAAAGTCATCCTGGTTCAAGCACTAAAAGATAACTGGAGAAGCACTCCACAAAGTACTATTGATAATTTAATAGCTTTAATGCCAAATAGATGTGCCTCTGTTATACAAAACAAAGGCTATTTTACAAAATACTAATAAAAAAAGACGATTTATCTACTTTCAATTTTGTAGTTGCCTTAGTTATGCACAGTGCAATCTTTTCATTATTATTTTTTTCTACTTATTAAGTTGAAACACTTGCATTAAAAAGTTATATTTCGTTGTTTTTAATTAATCTGCATATTAATTTGAATAAAAAAAATGTAAATGAAACTTTTAGTAAATAAAAAAAAGTTATAGTTAAAAAATGTTAAAGGGTGAATTGGTTGCTATTGATCTGCACAGCACTGTACATTTACCAATGTAATTATATCATATGCTGACAACATATGAACAGTTCCTATAGTGGGAAAAACTTCCAAAGTAGTTCCGTTGTCTATTTAAACAATCGGTCAGGCGATCTCAATAATTTTTGAATGCAGCCAAAAATTATTTTTTTTATTTCTTTCAAAGTTCTCTTAGTCACAAAATAAGACAATTCAATAAAAGATAAAATACAAATGTAATATAATGTGGTCTACTGAATTAATGTCGATAAATTTCAACTTGCAAATTCTTATGTAAGAACACTCGCATCATCCTTATTAGATACACGTCTCAAATACGTTTCCTTTCAGAAACTAGATAAAATGGAGCATAAGCCCCCATTTGACGGCTGTGATATTTTAAACAAATCTATATAAATGACGAAGCTCCTTTCCAGAGCGACGACTTTTCAGTGTGCTTGCCAACAATAACTACACGTAACTTTAATGGCTTAACAAGAAAAATTTTATCCACAAAACCTGATATGTTTTACGCCCTAATGAATACATTTGATGAAGCTTAAATTGGTGGTAACTTTAGTGCACGTCTTCTAGCATGGGTACACAATGTTCATAATACAGCAGGTTCTTCAACGGACCTTTTCTTATCCGGAATTTAATCCTAATAGTCCAACATTTCCTAGATCCTCATCAGTGCTAGATTTTTCCATAACATACTCCTTTAAATAGCAAACCTATTTAATCGCTCATTGTTTGTGACACCATCTGATAACTTTAGAATCCTATCAGAACTGAAAATTACTATCTTTTTCATCTTATGCAACCACAGACTACATACCTTTGTTTGGAAAAACAAATTGGGAAGCTTTCAGAATTTTGTCTTTCACTGTTGATAAAACGTAATATAAGATAGAAATATCTGTATTTAAGAAGGTACTAGTACTAGATATATATATATGTCATACGATTCTGAAATCCTTTCAACAGTAGTTGCATCGCGTAACACAGAGGTCAATCGAAATCTAACGTTTTTTACCCCGTTCAAAACTGCAAAACTCCCCCAATAAATTACAATTTATTAGTCCAAATGGTAGAATAGCGCTCAATAATAAAGAGTCATCTAGTCTCAATGTGGTCTCAAATTTAATTTTGTAAAAATGCCTCCACTCTTTGAAGCTGGTATCGTCCATATGCAACCACAATGCTCATTTTCCCCGAAATTTGGAAAAAACAAAATAGCGAAAAACAAAATAGATAACCGACTTTCAACCGATGTCTTTGCTATCCAATATTGGAATACCATTCGAACGGGAAATTGTTAATCAACTGACTAACTTTTGTAAGGAACCAAGTTTATGAGATTCCTGGCCAGCCAACGCGTATTTTGTTAACTTTCCAAACGATCTTTTGGGCCGATCAGTAAAAGTTTAGTAAAATGTCTTTTCTGATAAAGTTCATTAATCGTTATTGTTTACCTGTGTTTGTTTCTTATTTGTTTACATATTATTTCTGTACGAAGTTTTTGAATTGATACAAAATCATATGTTCGAGGTTATTTTCCTTGCAAATATGAATGTTATGGTGAAAAAAAAAAAAAATCTACAATCATTACAATTATAATTTTATTTTTACCAACAGATACGCAAGCATACCAACAAGGATACTCTAATGCAGCTGGATACTATTAAGAAAAACTAAGAAAAATTGGTACATACCGAAAGAACATATTTATGCAATTACGTCTAAAGCCAATTGCTTAATCGATAAATAATATAAACAGCAAACATATAAAACAAGTTTAAATATATTTACATAAATTTAAATCTAAACAATACATACTACATAAATTTCAAAAAAGGAAAACTTATTTAATTTAAAATATTTTTAACGCAAACCACATTTAAAAAGCTCACTTTTATTTTTATTACGTAAGAATGTGCTCTTGAAAAATGTAGGAACCTAATCAATTTATTTATAAAAACAAATAACATAACCCAATTAAAGATAGAAGTATCATTTTATTTTTGACTTTTCCAATTATTTCAATTCTATATCAAGTTTTTTTTTTTTTTTTTTTTTTTTTTTTTTTTTTTTACAAAAAAACTTATAACATAAAATATTTTATATTTTGATTTTTCTATACATATTTTGGCATATGACAACACCTCAAACAAAAAACAAAAGGTTTCTTATATATTTTATAAGATGCAACTGTATATTTGTTTACTTAAAGTTATTTTTCTCTTATTAAGAATTTCATTAACAAATAGTTGCCTGCAAATCTGTGAAAAATATAACATCTTTTTAAGCTATCCAACGTAAAGATAAAAAATATCAATACGAAAACATGATAACAATAAAAAAAATATTTTAAGTTATACGAAAATATTTACTTTAAGACGATATTTTGTTTAGGTGTGTGTCTGACGTTTTATTTTTAATATAAATTTTCTAAATATATTTTTAATTTCTTATTTGTTTATGGAGGTCATGTGTTAGTTAATTTAGAGAAACTTTAATTATAATCAATAGAAGTGAGGAAAATATGTATTTTGTTAGCTAACTTATACATTTGTTCAGTAAAAACTATAAAACAATATGATTATATTAATAAAAAGCAACAAAAGTAACATTTCAATAAATACCAGATTGAAAACGAAAAAAATATACAAAACAATTATTTAATCAATTTTATTGAAAATAATATTGTGTTAATTTTTATTTATGTGGCTTTCTACATCCCCTTCAATGTTTTATTTAGCGATGACGTTTGTTGGTATGATATTTGAAATAATCATATAGTACATCTGTGGTTTAGGGAAATTGAATGATTATTAGTTAATTTTCTCTGATAATGCAATCTGTGCAACAATCTTTATAAATATATATTAAAAAAGTATAAAAAAAAAATATTTAACGGTACATACATTGCAACTTAATAAAATTTGTAATTGTATGTGTATATTTAATTGATGAGATTTCTCCTCAGTTAACAAAAGGAATACACAAAAAAATATACAGCTTGAAAATAAGGAAAAGTCAAAACGAAACCTGAAAATTATTTATTTCTTATTTATCTTAAACGAATCAATTTCAGATAAAGCAAGTTAACAAAATTCAGTCTTATATCATAATTGAATTTCAATTATTTTATTGATTTAGTTATTTATATATTTAAACAAAAAAATGCACCTAAAATAAATTTAATAAATCTTCAATCACATTTTAAATAACAACAACTAATGACGCGTGTTATTCAACTTTAGGCTGGGGCAAAAAAGAAAAGATCGAAAGTTATAATAATTATAATTTTGCAAGCTACATTTATAAAAATGAACACAACAAAACATACACGTACAAAAAATATATGTTCAGTGAGTGAAAAATCCCATGCGGCCATTCCTTTTCAAGAAATTTTCCTTGAACGAATTCTGTTTCATTAAGCTTGCAGCCATTACGAGTCTAATTAAGCAAACATCTCCTTGCGCGGACGCATACATCAATACTCTACGTCACTTATGATGAAACGATAAATTTAAAAGGCAAAAAAAAACATAGGCATAATACAGGAGTTACGAATTGGTTTTTTAATTCTGATTAAGTATTTACGAAACATTTTTTTTTTTTTAAAGATTAAGTTGTTAGTTATGTATCAAAAACGATGTCTTTCTTGATTGGTCAAAAGTTGTGTCAACGTCGCTGTAAACTTAAGGAAAGATTTAGATCAATGTTGAACGGCCGCCCTAAATCGCATGACTACGTATGGACAGTATACATAAGTGTTACTTGCCTTTCCACGGCGGCGTTTACCTACATGGCGCGTAAATGCTCATGAGTCAATTAGGAAGAGTGTTTTTTTATTACGTATCTTTTTATTTAAGTGTTTACCACAAGCCAGAATTGGTTCAGGTTGTATCGTAAATCATATGTTGGTATCATTACCCAAAATGCCTTTTTCACCTTGCACAACAATTTTTCAAACGTTTCCTTAGACTTTGCCTATTAAAAAATTATCCAGAAATTCTTTTAATTTAGGATGTTTCAAACAAAAAATGTATATTGCTATTAAGTGAGTATACCGAAAATCGTTGCTTTTATTTATATTCAAAATTCCTTTAAATATACAGTAAAAAAACTAGATCATTTGGGATATCTACCTTAAACATTCAAACAATACTGGCAAAAATAATGAACATATATAATTGTAAGGGCTTTACGGCGTTCGTAAAATATTTTTTAATTGTTGTTTTATTATATATACTTAATCTTAAAACTTATTTAGGCCTTTTTGTACTAAAACGACCCGCCATATTTATTTAAATTTGACTGGTGACAGGGAGAAAGGCGAGAAAAGTATACATTTTATACTTACTTTAAGAAACCAGATATAAAAAGGTTGGAAAACATTTTAAAGGTATCTGATATTTGTTTTTAAAGGTACATTTGAACAATTGAAAAGGTAACGCTTTTTTCCCACATATACTTAAATATAATTATATTTCAGCAGTCAAATTGTTATAGTATTTGCTAATTCGACAGTTAAAATGCCAAATATGCATTATATTCAAAATATATATATATATATATATTCTTTTCAATTCTTACAAATCATGCTAATAGTTATTAGATAATTTTTATTTATTTTTTTTTTCTAATTTTCTCAAATATTTTTGACATGCAATTATCTAATTTTTACGCGTTGTTCTTACGCCGTATTGTCTGTGAGTTTAACGAATGATAAGTCTCCAAGACGACGGAATTTAAATTATAAGCGTAGCTTGAAAATATTATGATATTTCTTGTAATAGTTGTTGTTAATAATAAATTTTAAATATTTATTTTGGTTGAATTAGGTGATAATTTAAATTTTAAGTTTAGAATGCTATTCGCATTTTACCGTTTTTTTTTAAATTAAAACCAACTATTTGCAAAAAAAAAAGGTCTTTACCGTTTTTTTTTAAATTAAAACCAACTATTTGCAAAAAAAAAAGGTCCGAGACAAAGTAGTCCATGTCTAAAATATTTGTTAACTGTGAGGTATTGAAATAAGGATTTATACTTTCGAACATCCCTGTGTATGTTTAATACCTGGATGATAACATAAATTTTTTACCAAACAATAGAATAAGACGACGGAAAGTAATAACGTACTAGTTGAATATAATCCACTGCCTAAGAGAAGTAAATAAGCAAGAGACATTTATATGTTTTTCATTTGCAGCACATCCATCTCATTCTTTAAGGTATAATTTTCGCAAATTATCGTTCATACTTTACTCTCATTACTTTTAATCATATTACGATACAAAATTGGCGATGCCCGATATACATCGAATTTTGTAATAAAATTAAAAACGATTCAATCCTACATCGGAAAAAAAACATTTTTTTTTTTAAGAGGCGAAAAAGGAAAAGAATTTAACGAAGAATATAAATAAGTGTACTGATAAAGACATACACATATACATTCACATCCAAAAAAAATGGGTAAAAAATGTTAAAACTAATGTTCATTCATAAAATCGAATAGTTTTAAATGTATAATGTATATATATTTCATATAATACAAATAAACACATGCATACATGTTATGTTTTATTTGATTTTAAGGTTCGATAAAAAAATACACCAATGTTTAGTTTTCATTGTTAATTTCATAAAAATATATATCTATAACTCAATAGATAAACGACCATAAAAGTAAATGCATTAAAAATGTATATACGAGTAGCACATACGCCGATTTACTTCATTTGATTTTTAAAGAGAGCTTATGTTTAAAACCAAGCATCGATAGATGAACGACCATAAAAGTAAGTCCAATTTGCCAATAAAATGTACTGTAAACAACACATCGATATATCGATATATGTATTTTATTTAATTTTTAATATATATATATATATGTATAGGGTTTTCTAATAACGACTTGACAACTTTTTTTTTAACAAAAAGCAAACCATTTGAGCAAACCATTGAAAACTTTATTATTGACTTGAAGTACAATCAAAACATTTATGAATAGAACTCGACTTCGTTCATACGGCCACCGCGGGCACGTTTGCAGCGGTCGATTCGTTGGACCAAATTTTCAACGACTCGTCCACACAATTCGGCCGAAACGGCCGCTATTTCGCGTTCAATGTTGGCTCTGAGCATTTCCAACTTCATCGGCGTGTTGGCATAAACCAATGACTTAAAGTAGCCACATAGAAAATAGTCAAGCGGCGTTAAATCGCACGAACGAGGTGGCCAATCGACTGGCCCATGTCTGGAGATAACACGCTAACCATACTTACTCTTCAATAAATCGATTGTAGCGTGTGCTGTGTGGCTTGTGGCATCATCCTGTTGAAACCACATGTCGTCCAAGTCCATATCTTCCAATTCGGGCCAAAAATAATCGGTGATTATTGCGCGATAACGCTGACCATTCACAGTAACGTGACGATCGTTATCGTCGACGAAAAAATATAGCCCAATAACGCCGCCTGCATGCAAACCGCACCAAACAGTTATTTTTTGTGGATGAAGTGGTGATTCATGAAGCACATGTGGGTTTTCACCCAACCAATAACGCATATTTAGCTGAAGATGATTTTGCGATGAAATTCATCATCTTGGTGCTTCTCCAAAACTCAATCGGAGAACGTAGCTCGTTAGTGTACTTTACCATGATGAAAGTGTTGAGTTTACTGAATAAATTGACAGTGACAGTTTGATGATTAGTGAAAGAGTGCGTTCACAAATTAAATTCAAAGTTGTCAAGTCCCTATTGGAAAACCCTATATATGGTATATATGTAGGCTTGTTATAAAACAGGATTGTTTTAGTCAAATCACATTGACAGTTTTAATTTAAAACTTTCTATATACATATATTAAATGTGTATGATCGGTTTGTTTTTCCGTTTTTTCGGAATAAGATAACAATAAATATTTTTTACTAAATCTGCAAATTAACTTCCACATATGCATAATTTGCGTGTTTATTGCTGTTAATGCGAAAAAATATTGCAAAAGTGAAAGTAGAAATCTATGGTACAAGCAAATCCAAATTTTTAATTCAATTTCTCTTTTATAATTAAAAATGTTATAATCGTGTTTATAAAACAGTTTGTTTAACGTGTTAGTAAATCTTATGTATGAATTTTATGAAATCTTATGTATCTGTCTGGATCCTATTTAAATTTTTTTTCGGCAAATTGACTTCTTAATATAAATTTGCTATTACGGTAGTTTGATTAATAAAAAGTTTGTTTCTATAAAATTAGCAATAAAAGATGAAAATTGATATAAAATTGTTGGTCATCTTAAAAATTAATAGTATATTTCGATATGTTCAAGTTAAAGCTTACATACTCGTATATAAATGCACCATATATGCGATCTATTTTACTTTTAATAATACTTATATTTTTGAGGTAATATATGTATATATATACATTTTTTTTTAACTTTTTCTTATTTAAAGTAATTAATACATGGTGTTATTTTAGTGAGCTTATATCAAATGATAGATTAACAAATTTTGGCGTATATTTTAACTTAAAAAAAAACCAATACATTTATTCTTTATTTTGCTATTCATTTATTATATTTACTCTATTTTTACAAGCGTCGATTAAAAAAAAAAAAAAAAAAAAAAAAAAAAAAAAAAAAAAAAAAAAAAACCAATGTAACAAGAAAAATGGTAAGTTAAAAAAATGAAGTGAAGAAACTGCAAACTGTGATAAAACGTCTGTGATATAAAATAAGTAGTAAGACAAAACTAATTTTAATAAAAAAGAAGACAGATAAAGCCTAATACCGTCATTAAAACAAAATGCATATCAAATTACTATTGTTCCAGGCAATGGATATTTGTTTTTATAAAGAGGAACTTTTTCAACCAAATGGATTAACATGAATTGATACAAACGTTGGCACTCGTAACATCATTATTTGCCTTTTTGTTATATATTTTAATACAAATTTTGATTTATCAAATTTTTTCGTTTGTTTCGATTTCTTCATTTTTAATTTTTATAAAAGAGAACAACGTTTTTTTTTTCGAGTTGGATATGAATTATGCAAAATATAAAGGTTGAATCCTTAGTAATATTACGAAAATATATGAGTACTCAAAAAGCAGTAAAAAGAAAAACATTAGAACAAAATTGCACTAATAAGAAAATACCTAAATACAGTTACCTTACAATAAGAACTGAAAAAAAAAGACAAATAACAAGTAAATTTTAAATATTAAGAAGAAAATAGATATATTTTGGACATTTGCTCTATTAGCTAAAAATATAATAAAATTAAAGAATGCCATCAAATTAAAACATACTAGCAATGGAAAAAGACCTATTATTTATAAATATATTTCAAGGTAAAACTAAAAAGAGAATCACAAGACCCAGATAAGAGAATATCTAATTTTGCTAGTCCTTTTTATTATTTTATCCTAATTTTTCATTTGTCTTATGTATTGATAATATGCATTTATTTTTCTATTACTTTTTGATTATATTTAACTTTTTAGAAGACTGAACTTATTTCCCACACCCATAATTTTTTATATATGTTTATAAATAAATTATTCTAAATACTATTCCAAAACTAGTTTTATTTTTGGGTTGGAAAAATTGTAAGTATTTCATTCACTTTCAAAGTATAATATATACAGGGTGTTCCAGATACTGTGTCGAAGACTTTGAGAGGAGATTCCTTGACATATTTTGAAATGCATTCAGAAAGGCATTCCCTCCGATATACAGATATTTTAAGCTAAGCCTTACTCTGCACTGTTTTGACTCTCTTTTAGGGGGTGTCCTGAATTAGAATTTTCAAAAATAGTTTTTTTTTTGATTTTTTTGGAAGGGAAAGAATCAAATGAAATTATTGAATTTTGAGGTATGATTTTATATATGTATTTAAGAATTACAAAAACATTTTTTTAAGTAAAAAACAATATTTTAATTGATTTTTAAACTTATTTCATGAGGGGTCTTAGCGTTGCCGTCTTTAATCGGCGGGAAAGATCCATCTCGTAATTCTTAACTAAAATAAAAAAACCAAAAGAGCATTAAATTCCTATATATTTTTCTTTGGGTGAACTAAAAAAAGCAGAAAAATATGTGAAATTAAAACTATACTATAACAATTATTTAAATAAACTTTAGCGAATTATTTTAGTTCACTTAGAAGTGAATCTAATATTGAAGAAAAAAAAACTGGTTCAATTAAATAAGTCGTTTGGCTTTTTTTTTTAGCTATCACGCCTTCCAATTTAGAAAAATTGTGAAAAAAAACTAGGGAATACGCTTTTCAAAGTGTTCAATAGGAAAATATATTAAACGCTCGTCTGCTTTCGACTTTATATTCTTGGAAATACTTAGAATTGGCCTTTGTGACATTCTCAAATAGTTTATCTATTGGTTTAAGCAATAAAAAAAATCGATTTTTTTTTTTACGTTTGACATTAGTTGTTTCAATTATCTTGAAATTAATATGTCTGTTCGGAAAGATCAGAATAAAATTTAACATAAAAAATAAAACGCACAAATTAATTTTTTTTAAATGGACTGTATTTTCGCACTTTTAATTCAACTTCCACCCTCGCTTGTTACAAAGAATATACTAACTTTGATAGAACAACTCACTTCGCATTATATACACAAACGACGGGACTATGTCGCACAGCAGATGGTGGTTAGTTCCGTTGTAAATATATCGTCCGATGTGAAAGATGCCAATCAAATGGTCGAATCTTATCGCCTGTTCATCTTTTGCTAGTCCTTCTTTCGTCTCGTGAAGCGGTATTCCATCCGTTGCCTTTGCTCGTGGCATTGGGTTTGTTTATGCACATTTTGTGGCCACATGGGTGCCATTTGTAATGGGATTTGGACGCACTAATGTCGTATGCTTCATTTTAATGTCTGCAATTCGCATAAGTCCATCTATGCCCTTATGAACTGCGGTCACTCGTCCGAGAGGTTGTCAAAGTCGTCTTCGAAAGAACTGAGTTACGTACAGTATAATTTAAAAAAGAATAAGAAACTAGAAACTCATATCTTATCAGAGCCAAAAAATTTATCGTACACCGCTCAGAGCAAACTAAAACTACCGTTATGTTTTTAGACTTCGTTACCAGTGATTATTTTATTCAATTTGGAAGCAGAAAATGCGAAAAGGAATTTCTAAGGGCGTAAAGGACTTAATTTGTGAATTTGTAGAAAAAGAAGCAACATTTGCGTGAAATTGCTGATATCGTTGAAAGAACACATTCCTCAGTATTACGTATTAAACTGAGAAATAAAATAATAATAATAATAATAAATTAAAGAAAAAAAAAAAAAACGATCAACATAAATCGCAAGTGGTAGGGGATGGAAAAAAAAAGTTGACTACTCCACCGGTTCAACGTAAGATATTGCGAGTAGTCAAAGAAAATCCTAAGGTGCAACAAATTTAGCCGCAACACCCGTCGAAGACCTATCTATTGAAGTGAATCCGCAAACAGTAAGAAACTTCTTACATTCCAACGAACATATGGCTCGAATACCTCCAAATAAGCCTTATCTATACTACTGCCTTGTCCCCGATAGTCCGCAAAGTTCTTTCTCATCCCCTGCAAAGTCCGGGTCTTAAACTTATCGAGAATTTATGGAACAGAGATTAAGAGAAAGGACAGTAAGGAGCAAGGAAGATCTCAAAACTGAGATAAAAGAAGCTTGTCAAGAAATAACCTCAGGTTATATGGCAAAATTGGCGCATTCTATGGAAAATAGATTGCGTGTAGTATTTGAAGTCAAGGATTACCACACATCTTACTAGTTTTTTCTTTTTTTACTGCAGAATTAGAGCATATGGAAAGAAGTTTACGGATAATTTTTTAAGTTAAAAACATAAAACAACTTTAAATTGTTTCATTTTCGAGTGAATTTTTTAAAAATACTTAAAAGTGGAAAATATATTCCGTTTTGTAAAAAAAAATTTTAATTTCTTGTATTTTTCATATACATCAGACAGATTATTTAAAAGCTATAAAGAAATAAGTTGCTAGTTGGGTGGTAGGTATCTATGCAATAATTGCACTGAATCTCTGTCAAAAACTCGAAAATAAATAATATAGATCCAACCATGCGAATCACAATTATGGAGGAATACGAAAACTTCCACCAGCAGTTCCACCAAATCTTGCACGGAATAATCAACCGTTTTACCTTCAATTGGCTTATCTGCCACCCCATAAACTTTCTACCACGTTCTCCACCGCGTCCCCAACACTATGAGTTTATGTACTTTCAACATCAACCATTTCCAATGTGCCATCAAAAACCAACAACAGAATTTCCAATCCAACAGCCCCCATAATATCCAACGAAATCATCAACGTAATAACAACTTCCAAACAAAACCTACACCGAGAGAAGAATCCATGGATACAGGCACCAAGAGGACAAATAATAAATAAATGAATGAATAAACCAGCACCATTAGCAGGAAACAAGCCAACTGCCCCTAAATGACCAATGGTTCTTTCCCAACAGTATGTACCTCCGAATAAAATGCAAAAAAGATTTGATGTTGAATTTTCTGCAACTGGACCTCAGTTTGACTACCAAAAACCAGGAGTACAGACCATAGTAAACGATTACAGTACCATAATAACCAAACACTTAATGAATACATAAACCAACAAAATAGTAACGATATTAATGAAAAACTTACAGATTTTGTCGATATACATTTTTTAGATTAACGAATTCGTCTCTAGCGTATTTCGAGTGTAGGACGAATGATAATAAAATTCTTAAATTTATAGTAGACACGGGCTCAAATAAAAATTACATTCAGCCCAACCTAGTTCGAAACCCTAAACCTAATTTAAAGAACTTTCATGCAATTCATTTTGCGGCAATATTGAAATCACCCACCATACCATAATTAATTTGTATGTTAACCCAAATATTAACATTCGCAAACTTAAATCCCAGTTTACATAAGTGGATGATACTCGACTGGTTAGATTACATTAAGCACGTAGTGAAAAGACTATAGCAGTTGTAAGTGAGAGTGTACGCAAAGACCGTGACGAATCGATTCGTCGTCGTTTTCATGATGAAGCCCATTTCTGGCTCAACAGATACGTTAATAAACAAAATTGCCGTATTTGGACTGATAAGCAACCCGAAGAGTACCAAGAGCTACCATTACATCCATTAAAACAACGGTATGGTGTGGTTTATGGGCTGGTGGAATCATTGGTCCATTTTTCTTCAAAAATGAGGCAAATCAGAATGGTAACCGTTATCGGCCCATGTTTACGGACTATGTGGTTTCTGAAATTCAAGCACATGGTCTCGGTGAGCTCTGGTTTCAACAAGACGGCACTACGAGACATACTGCGCGTGAAACAATGAACTTGCTGAGAAATCATTTTGGTGAGCACTTAATTTCATGTTTTGTTACGGTAAATTGGCCGCCTAGATCGTGCGATATCACACCTCTGGACTATTTTCTCTTGAGGTATGTAAAGTCTCAGGTGTTCAGGAATGAGCCAACTACGATTGACGCTTTGGAGGCCAACATTACTCGTGTTATCCGCAAGATACCAGTCGCTATGTTCGAACTAGTTGTCCAAAATTGAACCTTCCGAATGGACCACTTCAAACGTAATTGATATCATTTTCGAAAAGTAAATGCCATGAAATGTTCTTTTAACCGATAATAAAAATTGTATGTTCACTTTCAAGTTTATGTATTTTATTTTACATTATAAATCACACCTCACGATGAATCACCCTATACTTTTCTCATGAGCTAATGTGGGATGCAATTGTTATCAATCCAGGAGATAATTCTTCAACCGATTATGAAACTGACAGTTCTTCAAATTGAATTCGTTATTTAACAACAGATATAGTTTAATAGATAGATATACATTTTTACCTACAGTTAGTATCTAAAAAGGTATGTATGTTTTTATTCCTTTACTTCAACCCAAAACTAACCATACATTCGGAATGCTGCCGTTCCTCTTTTGCTTTTACAGCTTACTCTAAATCTGTTTGATATTTGCATTTCATCATCAGATTTATCTCACTATAATTCATAGCAAAATTAAACAAGTAAGAAAGTGCAACAGTTCGTCTGTAATGAATCGTTTAATACCCTACCCTCTTTTTTTGTGATAAGAAATCATGCCTTCAGCTACTAAGTAGGGTATACTATAAAACCGTTTTAGTTCACAAAAAATAATTTGCCTTGCGCAAATCAAATTAGATAAACAAAAAACATTTGCTGTGACACTGTAGTTCTCTAACTTTGCCAGTAATAATGATCTACAAAAGCATAATGAGCAAATAATCAAAAACCGTATAGCTACATAGAAACACAATCAAACCATCAATTCATATGAGACCTTTTGCTTCATTTATCATATCGTCTTCATACGCAAATCCCATAAAGTACCTACTTTCCTTCTTTTTTTGTGATAAGAAATCATGCCTTCAGCTACTAAGTAGGGTATACTATAAAACCGTTTTCGTTCACAAAAAATAATTTGCCTTGCGAAAATCAAATTAGATAAACAAAAAGCATTTGCTGTGACACTGTAGTTCTTTAACTTTGCCAGCAATAAATATCTACAAAAGCATAATGAGCAAATAATCAAAAACCGTATAGCTACATAGAAACACAATCAAACCATCAATTCATACGAGACCTTTTGCTTCATTTATCCTATCGGCTTCATACGCAAATTTCATACAGTACCAACAGATATACAGAACTTTTTTTTATATTTTATCAGAATATAATTTTTTCGAAATTTGGCATATAAGGATCTACATTTCCTCTCCCACCAGAGATATAATAATTTTTTGGATTATACCACAGGTAGAAAATGGCTGTCCCATCAGTGCGCTCACAACTTCAGTTTAATAGAGGAAAAATAAGAAAATCACCCTCAGTCAGATCTTGAAAGCAATGTTGGGATGCAGATCTTCTTTGTTTATGGCTCCACCCATTAACATGTTCCTTTGGTGATATTTGACTATTTAAGAGATGTGAAAAAGAAATTTGAAGAGACCTGCGCAGTAGAATGGCAAACTCACTTGGTATGGACTATACAGGTGACTCATGCCGTGTTAAAATATGAAATTGATTCTCGTCTTGCAGGACAAACAGCTTTCGAGAGAGAGTAAAGAAAACATTCTTCTTCTACTCTCTATAGGGGTTTCCAATAGGGACTTGACAACTTTGAATTTAATTTGTGAACGCACTCTTTCACTAATCATCAAACTGTCACTGTCAATTTATTCAGTAAGCTCAACATTTTCATCATTATAAAGTACACTAACAAACTACGTTCTCCGATTGGGTTCTGGAGAAGATGCGCCAAGACGATGAATTTCATCGCAAAATCATCTTCAGTGACGAAGCTCATTTTTGGCTCAATGGGTTCGTCAATAAGCAAAATATTCGTGTTTCATGAATCACCACTTCATCCACAAAAAATAAGTGTCTGGTGCGGTTTGCATGCCGGCGGCGTTATTGGACTATATTTTTTCGTCGAAGATAACGATCGGCACGTTACTGTGAATGGTTAGCGTTATCGCGCCATGATCACCGATTATTTTTGGCCCGAATTGGAAGATATGGACTTGGACGACATGTGGTTTCAACAGGATGGTACCACAAGCCACACAGCACACGCTACAATCGATTTATTGAAGAGTAAGTATGGTGAGCATGTTATTTCAAGACATGGGCCAGTCGATTGGCCGCCTCGTTCGTGCGATTTAACGCAGCTTCACTATTTTCTGAGGGGCTACGTTAAGTCATTGGTTTATGCCAACACGCCGACAACGTTCGAAGAGCTCAGAGCCAACATTGAACGTGAAAAAGCGGCCGTTTTGGCCGAAATGTGTGGCCGAAAATTGGGTCCAACGAATCGACCGCTGCAAACGTGCCCGCGGTGGCCATATGAACGAAGTCGAGTTCCATTCATAAAGGTTTTGATTCTACTTCAAGCCAATAATAAAGTTTTTGAAATATCTCAAATGGTTTGCCTCTTATTTAAAAAAAAAGTTGTCAAGTCGTTATAAGAGAACCCTATATATGATGAGATGAGCCTTCAGGCCAATCAACCTACAATAAATTTAAAGATAAAATTAATGGTATTGTTGATTATGGCAGAAATCAAAAATCGAACATATGCGCAAAATCTGCATTTGTTTTCATGATTCGAAGTTTACTATATGTGGTGGTTTTAAACAAGTTCTGTATTATGTCGTTTGTCCAAACAATATAACACATGGGCTGAAAAGTCAGTGCCGTTTTATAGTAAAACACAAAATTTTTGCAAAATTCAACTTTATATATCAATTTAGTTGCATTTGAGGGCGATACACTGATTGAAACTATTTTCCAATTTTTCGATACCAGTTTCAATTTAGACCCAGTTTCGATACCGATTTTGGTTTAGCCCCAAAATAGGACTCTGTTACGGCGAATACTTCTTCAACGGTTTTAAATCTCTATCCGGCGAGCATTCTTTTGAGGTCTGCGAACAGGAAATAGTCGCTGGGGGCCAAATCTGGAGAATACGGTGGGTTGGGGAAGTAATTCGTAGCCGAATTCATTCAATTTTGGCATCGTTTTCATCGACTTGTTCGTCGCCTGCTCGCCACTCAGCCGACTTGACTCTGGTGTGAAGTGATGGAGCCATGTTTCATCCATTGTCATATACCGACGCAA
The DNA here is from genome assembly GCA_907269105.1 of Volucella inanis. Lineage (NCBI taxonomy): Eukaryota > Metazoa > Arthropoda > Insecta > Diptera > Syrphidae > Volucella > Volucella inanis. Next base: position 77,571,757 of record OU026153.1, read on the forward strand.
AAATTCGGTTTTATTGCGGTTGAACAGCATTAAACACTCCTCTGAATCATCAACACGTTGTTGTTTTTGGTCGACTGTGTGAAAACGCGATACCCACTTTGAACAGAGCTTTCGCATGTCCAAATATTCGTGTATGATGTATCCAACACGCTCTTTTGATATCTTCGGAGCCTCATCTATCTCGATCAACTTCACTTTACGGTCATTCGTAATTATTTTGTGGACTTTTTTGATGTTTTTATCTGAAACAGCCTCTTTTGGACGTCCACTGCGTGCATCATGTTCGGTGTTTATATGACCACTGTTAAATTTTTAACTGTAACACTTATCAAGCCATTTCTTTCAATCGGCTGCATTTTTTCCCATCAAAAAGCAATGATAAATCAACACACGAAATTGCTTTGAATCCATTTTTTTCACAATAACAAAAGTTGCTTCACTCACAACGCTATATCGCGAGAACTAATCGTCCGACAGCTGTCAAATTTATACACGTATCTGTTGAAGGTTGGTACTAAATGGTATGGATTTAATTCAAGTGGTGCCCTCTCTTAGAAAGGACTTTTTAGCCCATGTGTTAACTATGAAACAACTTGAGATTGAGGTATAGGTACTTATAATTCAATTGATATATGCACGGAGATTAAACTAAATGTAAGAGCAATTTGCTGGGATCAAGGGCCCACAAATCGGAGTTTATATAGTAAACTGAATCTAAATTAATAAAACACCAACTTCTTTTACAAAGATAAACCCATATATAGAATGTATGACATTCCTCATCTTATAAAAAGCATTCGGAAGAACTTACAATTTGTACACTTTTGATGAAATTGTACAGAAAAAAAATAATACTACCAAAATATGTCCAAGACTGACATTGACACAAATTGACCCTACTCAGTTTCAAAAAAAGAACGTGAAGTTGGCTGCACAGGTTCTAAGCAGATCTGTATCTTGTGGAATTGAAGCCTTAATAGAATTGAACAAATTCCCATGCGATATAGCTCAGTTTGCGAAATCAACATCTTTATTTATAAAAAAAAATAGACAGTCTTTTTGATCTTTTAAATGGAAAACCAGCACTTGAACGAAATGATAACAATGTAAAGTTCATTCCAGAAATAAAGAACTATATACCACATCAAACACTAAGCCCATAAATGCCAAAAATAGATCATACAACGGTTTTGCCTTAACAGTAGAAAGCGTTCTAAGAATAAAAGATACCTTATTCAATGAGTATAATGATTTATATTACGTTTACGTAAATAAATTTAATCAAGATCCGTTACAAAACTTATTTGAAAAAATAAGAGCTCGGAATATAAATAAAAGCAATCCAAGTGTTTCTGAATTCGGCTCCCTGTTAGCCAAAGTTATATTGATTAAATATTTATTTAAATCGTAATTTTCGAACTGCAAAGAACATGATTTCGAATAACTACAGGTGATTTGGAATGCTATATTGCAGAGTGATACAGAAGGAAAAATAATGCTTACCCAGGATTTACAACAAAATTTGGACATTCTTGAGGTGAGGGAATGTATTGAAAATAACTTGAATACGGACAATATAGTTAACCCACCAGATGAAGAGGCGATATTAGTTGACGTCAACGAACTAGCCACTAGATAATTTTCAGGATACTGTTTTTTTAAATCTATGAAAAAAATTAACAAAATATGTAAAAATTGTACAGAAGAAATGTCAAAAGATAAACAGAATTATGATATAACAGAAATACAAATAAAATTAAAGGAATATGAAAACCCAAAAGAAACTACGGTTCACTTTTGGCCATCGGAAAAATATTTTAAAGTCTGTCGTCTTCATGTACAGATATTTTCCTAATATGTACATACTTTAAAAAACTGCCTTATGTATCTAATTTAAAGGAAAGTATAATCAAAGAATATATAAAGAAAACAAATTGTTTGGTTTCCAGCAACGAATTCCCGAATTCAACCCTAAAATATTCACCCGCACACGAGAAAGGCCCATAAGATACGGGGAACGTAAACAGTCAACGACAGATCGGAATTCTCACCGGACTCGACACTTGGAAATTGTTGAATTTGTGATAAATTGACTTCAATTAAAGTCAAAAGAGTCTCAATCACTAGATGAAATGTACAGAACACAATTAATAACCCTAAATTGCTACAAATTGCATTAAAGCACTTCACCCAAAGGAAATCGACACGCACCAAGCTGAGCAAAAAAAAAAAAAAAAAACTGAAGTCTGTCAATCGTCAAAGCCTTGTCGCCACAGTCGGGCTCTTCCCACAACACTCAAGGCTTATTCGAGCCCAGCACATGTACATTCTGCCTATTTGCATATGTGAATGATTATGGTACTGTCTCTGTCTGTCGCATTAATCATTTAGGTAATTGGTCTAAAACACCTATGTTTTAGAGCAGGAAATAAAGAACTTTATAACGTTTTAACCAACGATCGGTAGTGTCTTTTTTTTTTTTTTGTCTTCTAGACTAACATCAAGTGAATCAGCTATTCTCTTAAGATTTTGATGAGACGCCTTCTCCAGCATATTTTTTAAACGTCATCAACGTTTGGAACACAAATTTACATTTCCCAAATTGGTTTGATATCTCTAGTGAATGCTACGGCCACAAAATCAATAATAATACATTTCTTAATAGTGGTATTGCTTTAGAAAAATTGCAAATGGGTCCTTAATACGAATTTAAAAAACAATAGAACTGTAAAAAATTTTAAAAAAATCTAAAAATATAATGAAGGTATAAAAATTTAAGTATACTTAAAATGAAAATTTTATTATTGGTGGGTTGGGAGGGTGAGGGTCAATATGCTGCCACGTCTTCGTACGTGTACCTTCGAAACTACTTAAGTTAAGGTGTTAACAATTTACATACTATGTATTGTATATGTTCTATTTTAATTTTCACCTTCGTTTAAGTAGATCAATAGCAGTAATGAGTTATTATTAATTAGCAATCCATTCAGAAATGAAATTTTCCATTTTGTGTTTAAAGTCAAAAACGAAGTTGTTACTGACTTAAAAAAGTTCTCAGAACATGTGGGCCTTTATTAAAATAACTGTATATGTGTATATGATAAAACCGTATGGTGTAATTACTTTCTGCATACCATAAACACTAGCTTTATTTGGAGCCGTCCATGAATATACAACATTCCCTTCCCAGCTCGGCCTCTGGTCAAAAAAGAAGGCCCAAATGTGCGGGAACACAACAATGTACTTATTTGTGCAAAACATAGACGACGCGCAATTTATTCAAAACTCCAATAGGAATTATTGTATCAAGGAAGCTATTTTTTATATTAAGCCTACATTATAACATTTGCCACATTATTTCCAAAAATTGGTAAGACAAAGCAAGCCCGAAAATAAGAACATTAGCTCTATCTGCCCGCCCAAAAAAGGCGATCCAATGTCTTGCAACAACTTTCGAGGAATATCCTTTCTTCATTTAGTTTAGAAGTTTATTGTGTGACGTCTTCAACCTTTTTGCACCACACAGTTCGCTTCCGGCTCGATAACTCGACGATCTTCCAAATTTTCACACTTTAACAAATCCTGCCAGTCCTGTTTTTAACGCCAAATGCTCGATGACCAGCAAGGTGGCAGAGCAGAACATTTTTTTTTTTATAATTCCGCGCGCGCACCAAGGGGATATGAATACCCTTTTACTGGCTTTTTCACCAGGGCGCGGGCGGGTGGTGTAGTAGTTTTTGAAACTCAGGTGTTAGATTTCGATATTTTTCCAGAGGTGGATGTCAAACTGGAGCCAGTGCATCCTCAACCAGTGAATCTTAAGTACGTGCAAGTTGGTTAGTTCGTTACATTTAACCCAGCCAGCAACCACTCCAACACCAGTGTTATGCCTTCATGTCAGAGTTGACGCCGACGGGATTTTCATATAACTTCATACAAATTCTATGAAAAGACTTTTTCAGAGATTTGCCTCGCACGGGATTCGAACCCGCGACGCTCTGCTTGAGGAGTCTATGCATATACCACTACACCACCGCCACCCCCAATGGAACATGAGTTACATTGAAAGAAAATCATGTGCCGGATGTTTGGAATTACTTGCGAACAGATTAAGTTAGAGCAAAACCACAAAAGCGAACTCTTTAAACTATGTAAATATGCGGATTGTACGGAGGGCGAACATTAGTCGACTAATTTAATAAATTTCCTTATAACTGAATTGCTCTAAATGTATAGTAAATATTTCTTTACCTGCCCAAGGCGTCAGTATATGTAAATTAAACAACTTTCTGTTGTTTTTTTTTAAAAAAAATTTTATTTAATTTTTGGGCATAACGTACCCTTACAATTGCAAACTTAGACTGAGTTACAATTTATTTAATACTACCTTGAATACTATTGCTTGCCCTTTTGTTAAGTTGGTTTCCCATGGGTGCACTCTGGTTTCCAGCTGCCGAACGTGCTGGAATGTGGATGTCTCAGGTGGCACAGACATTGGGTCAGCAGTTTACCGTTACTGGCTTCTGTTTATAATGTTGCACTCGATGTGCGCGTGCAACTGTGTGTAATTTGAAGTGGGAGTGAAGAATTAATGTTTTGTGTGTTAACTCCCCCCACGGAATCTGACTCATTTTGGATACCTTTGGATGCTTTTCTTGACTGTTGCTAGTATTTCCGGTTACCTCTGGTGGCCGAGCTTCTGATGTGCTCAAAGTTTTTAGTTGAATAACAGTTTCCGTGGTACTTCTTGTGCGTTTTATGTATAGGAAAACTAAGATGATGATTTTAAGTATGATGCCAACTGAAGAAAGACCAAAGTTTAGTATGTGCTTCTTTCAATTTTCGCTGTTGATAAGTCCTATGAAATTTCTATTTGTGAGATGGAGTTCTTTTACCATTTCTAGGGACAAGCTTTCTTCGACATTCGTCATAAGTGATGGCAGCTGCAACAATGGTGGAATTGGTTGTATTACCGTGACCTCTGCTGAATAAAATGTAGCCTTATTAGTCTTTAGGGTGGAATTTCTGAATTGGATAATAAAAGATCCTGTTAGGTTCATCTTGTAGTCATCGATGTGAATGGTCCCACTAAATTGATTTAGGAACAAACTTCCGCTGATCACTTCTTCAACGGATGGTATGTGTTGGTTATTGATGGTAGTGCATGATGGCGGTGAATTGCTGAGAAGTTTGGGCAAGCATAAAGTGTAAAGTATTGTTAAGTTTTCGAAAGTATTGCAATTGTCTCTTATTCCAAATATTGATTTACTACATTTTAATATTGTCCTAAAATCTATTTTATTAATATAGTCTCCCTTTTTTATGAGTCTTACAATAAATTTCCTACATGTTTCATTTCCTGTTATTGGGATATTTATTACATATAAAATCTTGGAATTACTTACTGCTATTCTTACATTACTAAATCCTAACATTTGATCAATACTTATGTAAGGTAATTTATTTCTAAGGATTACATTTTCAATTATTTTTTCTTCTAAATTTGTCAAAATGTACGAATTTATAATGTCGGGCTTGGCCCATTGGATTGCATAATCTATATTTTCTATTTCTTCTTTTATAATGTCTATTTTGCTTTTCATAACTAATGAATATTCCTTTTTCAAGCTATTTGCTGTTTTTTAGAATTTCGTTTTGCATTCTTGCCAAATCATTAAATTTTCTTTTAAATTTATTATTAACTACAATTTGTCTGTTATTATTTTCTGCCAATTGATTTAGTTCAGTTGTTATTAATCTAAGATCTTCGTGATCAGGAGATCCCGCAACCCATTTCCAAGCGGAACCCAAAAAGTCCAATGACCGTTTTATTCTATTGATTGGTTTAAGTTTGTTAATATGTCGTTGTGTCTGTTCAATGTCATGGATCATAAAACCATACATTGGGTCTTTGTCGCTAAACTTTGTTGTTACTGTCTCGTTAATGTTCATCGTTAAATTTATTACATGTATAATTTTGAAATGTCCCTCCAACATTGCAGTCCCGTTGTCGAGAGTCAGTAACTGTGCGTTAGAGTAGTCGAATATCTGGTAGTCAGTTAGGGCATTCCCTAACTAGCCTAAAAAGGGATGATTTAATTTTTGGTATGTGATTTGTGTACAATTTTTCCTGACTTAGTTAATATAGTAGTAACCCTATCTTCTGCGATGATTTCTTTTCTATATCTCGCTGTAAGTTTGGACCCTAGTCGTTTATTTATTTTGACGTAAACGATATCCCCCGGTTTATAGGATTTTATAGGTTGTCTCTTTTTATTACGATATAACAGATCCTTACCTTGTTTCTCTGCAATCTTTTGCATGTTTTCTGTTCTGGATTTCTCGAGCAGTACAGGGTCAGTATTTACTCTTCTACCAAAAAATACCTCGACCGGTTTTTGTCCCGTAACCGATTGTATAGAAAGGTTATAGCCATAAATCGCTTTTTCAAGAAGTTCCGTAAAGGAAAGATGAATATCTTTAGCTTTAAGACATCTCATAATTTCTCCAAGTGTGGAATGGAAACGCTCGATCTGACCGTTGACCGAGCTCGTATAGGGGGGTGTTCGAAACATTTGAATTCCGAACTCATCCTCAATCATAAAGCTGATATGAATAGAAGTCTGGTGAACTCGAATTTTCCGTTATTGATGGAAAAAGCTGTTTTTTCAACGTCAGATTCCTTTAAAGGAACCTGGTGAAAACCAGATTTAAGATCGAGAACCGTAAAATATTTGTTCTCGCCGAGTTGCGAAAGAACTTCGCCTGTCTCTGGGATTCCGTAACGGTCAGCTATAGTTATGCTATTAAGCTTCCTATAGTCGATTACCATTCGATATTGTTTTACTCCTGTGGAGTCCGCCTTTTTTGGTACAACCCACACCGGTGAGTTGTAAGGGGATCTAGAAGGTCTGATAATTCCGTCCTCTAAGAGCTGCTGTATCTGTTTCTCAACTTCTCTTTTGAGGGACATGGGGAAGGGATAATATTTGCTATAAGCTGGTGAATCTGTGGAGGTCCGGATTTCTCCTACGATCCTAGTGGTGAAGGTCAATTTCTCGTCGGGTTCGGAAAACAGGTTTGAAAAACGACGTATGACAGATTTCAAAAGATTTTGCTGTGTTGTTGTCATGTGATCTGTTTTAATATTTATAGCATTGACGATTGGAGACTCCAATTGTCTGATTTTAATTTTTACAGAATTAAGAATTGTCATATAATTGTTTTTTGTATGAATGATAGCCGAGAGTTCCCTAAGGCTATCGTTGCCAAGAATACCATGAAAAGTTTGTAAACTTGGTAAAAGGAAAAACTTCAGGCTGACGTTTTCTAAATTAAATAAATTAATCATTGTATGCTGGGTTATTTTTATGTCTCCCGCTATAGATTTAGCGAAGAAACATTGTTGGTTCTGTATCGGTTTTTTTTACAAGGGATGGTCGTATGTAATTTTTTGAAGAGCCTGTATCCATTAAAAAGTTTAGCATATCCCCACTCTTCGTCTTACACTTAAATAAGGTAAGGTAAGGAAGAGTCATTCAGCCTAAAAAATGTAAATCGCAGTGTTCTAATTGTGAAGTTACAAGTTCGTTCGAAACGGGTGGCTCATCCATATCTCTGGGATGATCGTTTAAATTTTGTTCTGCCTTTCCGTCGTCAAAATTTAGATCCTGGCAGTATGAGCAAAGTTCTTCTTGGCATGTTGAAATGTGGTAATTTTCCTGTTGCCTTGTTGTCTGATGACCTTGATGTACTGGTGGTCCTGTTCTACCAGAAAAAGCATTAAAGTGCTGGCGATTGTGCTGGTGAACATCTCTAGCTTGCGCACTGCGACCTTGTGTTGGAGGTTCTTGTTTTATTACGGGCCCTATTTCGCTTGTCCGCATAATGTAATGCCAAGCACCTAGAAATACTGTCCCAGTTGAGTGGCGTATTATATGACTCTAGGGCAGTATCCGCCTGTCCTATTATCTTATTACGAATTACACTAAGTATTCCGTAATTATTTGGTGTTCCCCTGATCGGCTCATTGATTTGTAGGACACGAGTAACGCTTTTCTTCCATGAAGAAAATTCAGACGGGTCTCCTGAGAAAGTTCTCAAGCAGCGAACCAAGTCCGGTATCTTGTCCAAATCATCAAGTCTACGACTGTATTGAGTATCTATTGACTGGTCTATGCCAGCAAAACGTTCTGCGTTTGGGTTAATAACGCTTTCTATAATATTTCTACCCTGTTTGTCGAGCACGCGTTTTACAATAGACGTTATAAGTAAAATTAGTTCAGGTGTGGATTGCACATCTGTATTCCTGTTAGTACGAGAGGAAGTGGATGAGTAGGAAGTGTCTTGATCGATATTTTGGGTCGGTATATTACAATCGCTGGCAGCATTAGGTTGATTGCCAGCTTTGGAGGTCGCGGGCTGATTGATTAGATCAGTATTTCGATTTAAATTACTCGATCGTAATAGCGGCATTTTGGAAAACGAAATATTTTACTAATAATAATTTAATCTTCAATTTTCACTTTTAATTTTCAATTCAGTTGGAAAATAATAAAATGTTTAAATATATATATGTATATAATTTTCTGTATTTGTCTTGTCAAGGATTTGAAATATATGGTAATTTAATTATTAATCTTTTTTCCTTCTTTTGCTTTAAATTTCTTAGTAAATAACAATTGTAAGATATGTAATTTTAAATATTTATTTCTTTAATTATTTGCTTTTACTTTTAATTCTTATTCTATTTATGTTTTGCTTTTTTTATAATTTTTAATTTTTCACACAATATTATAATAGGTGGTTCAATAGTAGTAATATAAAAATAAATTCTTACAAAAGAAGGGTTTTAAAGCTGTCCATCGTTGTTGATTTCTGCAGACTTCTGATTGAGGACGGGTTTTGCGGCAAGTTTATAAAACTACCGTTTTGCTCACTGTGTTCAATGTTTTTGTTCACTGTGGGCTACTACGGTGCCCTTGTGTTTCACCATAACACGCACTAGTAAAAAATTATATTCTGAATTCACTTGATTTCACTTTGGACCAGTAGATGCGAGGGTAACGCGCAGCGGCTACTTAAGGCGACTGGCGTAATAGCGGTTTTTTTTCACTTTCCTTTCGGGAGCGCGGCGGCTACTTAAGGCGACTGGCTTAACCAACTAAGCTACTTTCCACTAAATTAACTTTCTCGCGACACTACTGGTCCCTGCTCGGGTGCCAATTAAACAACTTTCTGTTGTTTTCCTTTAAAAAAAAATTTATTCAATTTTTGGGCATAACGTACCCTTACAAATGCAAACTTAGACTGAGTTACAATTTATTTAATTCTACCTTAAATACTATTGTTTGCCCTTTTGTTAAGTTGGCTTCCTATAGGTGCACTCTGGTTTCCAGCTGTCACTGGCGTGTGTTTATAATGTTGCACTCGATGTGCGCGTGCAACTGTGTATAATTTGAAGTGGGAGTGAAGAATTAATGTTTTGTGTGTTAACTTATATCTTAAGCCCCATGTGCACCAACTACCTACTAATCTCTTTTACAGTGTTGTGCAACGTCAAACCCACCCCATCTAGTCCTCTCACGCTAACCAATCCTCGATTCCATTAAGTTAATATTTTAAAAATATTCTGCCAGATATCGAATATTATCAAAATTAAAATGCCAAAGATCTTCCATTCACATTCCATATCAAGAAATAAACGAAATGAAAGAATAAGACTACATACATATGTACATAAGTAACTGCACCCATGCAAAGTGTTCAAAAAGTTCATCCAGTTACAGGTGTCGAACGTGTCACCAGCCACATCATACGTTACTTTTTCGGAATAACCAGACAGTTACCAGTTCAAATCATCGGAAACTTTCGTCGACAGCTATTGTAAACTCAGCTATGAATATGCAACAAAAATCAACCACATCGACGCAAGTCATTTTAGCTACAGCTCTTGTTGTTATTAAAAATGCTCCTGGTAGTTTTCAGTTGGGAAGGGCACTTTATTTAAAAATATTTTGTTCGATCACTTCACCTTCCAACAGAAAGAAAAATGGTCGACAATGTAGGAATAGGTTGTACCGAAACCAAGGTAAGCTCTATAACCCAGACCATTATAAGATCCCGTATCTCAACATTCGAGCTTCCTTTAGAATTTCTAGTTGCCTCATCTATTACAGGATATCAGCCTGACAGTGCTTTTAATACATTAGATTGGAACCTTCCTCAAAAAAAAAAAAAAAAAAAAAAAAATTTAATCGACCTGCGACAATAGATATTCTACTTGGAGCCGAGTCATTTCAAAAATCAAAGTGGAGGGAGGAGCAAGAAAAGCGCAAATACCATATTACACAATTCGTGTCGGAAGATTAGTGTTAAGCTTCCTTTCAAAAAATATCCTCGATCCCTAGGTGAATCCTATAATATAGCTTTTCGTCGTTTTTTTTCCTTGGAACGTAAGCAGAGGCAAAATCCTTCTTTAAAAGGATCTGATAGTTTCTAGAGTCACAACAGTGGAAGAGATAAAAACCTCAATATGGTTTGCTGGTCTTGCTTTCTTATTGAAGCCATCAGATAATTGGCCTTCGGATGTTTTAATGCACTTGCCTCAAAACTTATGACTTAAGAAAGGTGGAAGATTTTTTTATTGGTTGCAAAGAAGGTCTCAAACTCATTTTCCCAGACTATAAACAAATTTAGTTCTTTGCGTGTTCGCACATATTTTGCGATATATTTCTCGTTTGCGTAATCGAAATCTAGATATGACATTACCACTGACACTTCAAGACGTTGAATCTGCCCTTTATAAAATTGTATGGATTGTCCAAACAACATCTTGAGAATAACAAGAATTTTCGGAGTTCTCTTAAATGGCTTAATCTATACATAGCTAATAGTACTAACAATCCTATTTCTCGCGTCGAAGGACGAATTAAGAATGCTAACTTTCCGGAAGAACAAAAACATCCCATTTTGCTACCAAAAAACTCGCATTTTGCTTATTGTATCGCTCGTCATTTACACAACACTTACTATACTATCACGCTGGACCCAAAGCTCTAATTGCTCTTCTCCGTCAACGAATTTAGATCATAAATGCTAGAGAATTAATTCATTGCGTTAAAAATCGTCCAAAGCTACTGCAACAGATCATGGGAGATCTACCAGTAGAAAGGATAAGTGTGAATTGTCCGTTTTTACGCTACGGAGTACACTTTGCGGTCCTGTTTTTATATACCATAGAATACCCTTATAAGTCATATGTAGGCATCTTCATTTGTTTTTCGTCAAAGGCAGTACATCTTGATCCCGTGAGAGGGATTTATCTCAGTTCCCCAAGTGAGTTACCTTTAGGGTTGAGAGCGCAATTGTAATTGCAGAGTGTTGAAGGTATTATGCATAGTATGCACCTTAAATGTTCAGGAACGCGGCCATTGTGAATTCACTATACTGTGGAGATTATTCGGAATGATTAGCCGGTAAATGTAAAGCTGCTTCCAGCGACTTTTCTTTACAGTAGGTATGTTGAGCTATTGACAAAAGTCGTGGGTCAATTTTAGATCGTATATGGATATCAATCAGTTTTTCTAAAGCTTTCAGAAGGAAATATGATTGACTTATAGGTCTTTATGACAACATGAGGAAATTTTTCGACTTTGGCAATGAAAACTACATTAACTTCTCTCCATGACAAGGGAAAGTGGAAAGTGAATTGAAGCTATGCAATGCCCAGAGCAGCTCGCCTCTTGTAATCAGACCGTGAATTCTAGTCGCACGGCAATAGTCCTACTAAGGTTGTTACTGGCCGTAAATAAGGAGCTGCCTATAAAATGGGAGTCCGGTAGCAGATTGGGTGATTCATTGCTTAAGGTCGTCCAAGAGCCATCGGTGATTTTTAAACAGATAGGATCGAAGGATTTATAGGAGGGATTTTTCTTAGACGCGATGCCTCGTTGGTTTCTGTTTTTTTGCTATAGAATTACCTTCAGGATTGTCGCTTTTCGTTCCTCACTCCTATGGCCCACATACCAGTGGCCAACATATGACGCTACCAGCCAGTAGGTACCTTCAGCAGTTTCCAGTCCTGCAACGGGGTCGCTGAGATTAGGAAGTAAGAGTACATTAGAGCTACGTTGGACCAGTATACTGTATATACTGTATATAAGTCCTGATTTTACCTGTGTCTTTTGTATAGAGTCCACGAACCAAGCTTTCTACAATCCATGGCTTCTGCGGCCGAAACCTTTTTTGAGTGATGGAGATTAATTTGGAGACACCGTATCATTGATACAATTTCCGATTTTGAAAATGCGCCCAAGAGCTCATCTTCTTCCTTTGATCATGTAGGATCTCTTTTTATTTCGTCATCGGTTTCCATTTCCGATAGAGTGTCAGAAGAGGAGGCCAATGGCTTAATAGTCGCCTCGGACGAATCGTCACTGTGCATTTCTGGAAAGGATATCGATGCTCCTAAACATAAGGATGTATTTGTAATTTCGGTTAAAGGAGGAGGAGGTTGCTTATCAGCATTCAGCTGATCCTTTTTGTAGACCCTAAGGTGAATTGCCTTGAACCCGAACCGGGTTATGCTTTTAGTCTGCGTTAGAGGGTTAAGGATTTCCTTATTGGTCACTATCAACGCGCATCTATAAGAGCCCCGTAGCTCCTCCAGCTTCACGACTTTCCAGTCATGAGTCAGAAGGGTCCGGTTACTGAGCCGGATGATCTCCATAATGCTTTCTGGAGATCCAGGAATCGAGGAATTCAGCTGAAATCCAGGTGCGGGCTTTAGTTTTGCTAGGGATAACTTCCCCAGGCACGACTTCGAGTTTTGCGCCTGACCAAATCTCCTAAATAACCTATGGCTTTCGTGATAAGATCGGGAGATGGTGGCCTTGGTGCCAGCCAGCGTCGCTTGTGATAGGAGGTGATCCGTGGTTTTCCCGCATAATGGATAAGAAGTTGCCCGAAAGCTTCAACGATCCGTCGGTGTCGCTTCTATCGATTACCGCGATCGTTATAGCGTATTTTAAGTCTTCGCTGAAGGATGTGAGATGTGGTGTTGGACGGCCCAGGGGTTTTGGTGTTTAAGGTTTTGGGCTTTTTGGGAACCGGCATGGTTTCCTCCAATGATCTCTGATGCTTAGAGGAGTCCTTTAGCGTTTTTAGAGCAGTGGGCAATCCCTCTTTTAGGATTTTGTTGGCCCACTCAATCATGCTCTTGATGTCCGCACTTCTTTCCACCACCGGAATAGATCCGAATGTTTTAATAATGCGTGACGGATTAGATGGAGGTTGCCGATGCGGCTGAGCTCCTGATTCCTTCTAAGGGAGTGGAGTTTTTGTAGCAGCGGCAAGATCGTGGCCTGCCACAAACTTGCTACTGCTAGCGGCGGAGGAAGAGATAGGATCATGGCTTGACACAGTCTTGTCTCTCCTTAAAGATTTAATTTTAGGCTCGTTGCGTTTGCCTTTTGAAGATGGTGCACCATGGCCTGCAACCGTTTTATTTCCTCTGGACAATGTCGGTAGTCCTTGCAGTCACCGTTCTACCACCCAGTTTTAAAGGAGTACCAGCCTCGGGTTTTTTTTTTTTTTTTTTTTAGGTTTTATCCATTATAGATCCCACGAGTAGCGGATAAAGGCCGGTAAATCTGTACAGAGATCCGCTGTATACAGATAAGGCTAGCTAATCCGGAGGTCGTCAGGTATCCAGATACTCCGTTAGCGACTGAGCTATGTTTAGAGATGCTGGGCCCTAGCCAGGTTGATCATTGGCAAGAGTTGTATGACACCTTAATCCAGCCAAGGGGGGAAAGGATTGGTCGGGAAGGTGGACGAAAGGAGGGGTAGCATCCTTTAGTTTCAAGACTCGTCTAGAGAAACTTCTCGAGATTCACTGACCCTACTCAGCCCCTACAACTCGACAAGTTCGATGCTCAGATAGAGGTAGCACGTGTTGAGTTTTTTTTGGAAAATTGGATAGAGTGAGAGAGAGAGAGAGAGAGAGAGAGAGAGAGAGAGGGAAAGATGTTTGAGCTAAGTGGTTATTTCGCTTCATGGGTGGCATCGAACATTTAATGGGGAAATAAATTATTAATGAAAATTGACTTGTATTTAAGCCAACCATTCATCTCACGATATGTCTTTCGCTCACGGCTGGTATTGAATCCCGAACCGTCCTATGGGGAAACCAATACACTATCACTTGAGCCACGGACATCCACTGTCAAGAAGCCTTTTATCAACGTTCAACTGGCTGGAAAAAATTGTTGTGGAAGTTTCGGTAAGCATATTTAAAAAACCACACATCTAGAAATCAGCACTACATAGTTTAACTAATTATTACGTTATAGTAATTTACTCGTATTAAGAGAGAAACGTAATCAACATTTGCCCGCAAATGCAAACTTGAGGGTCAACTGTATTAGAAGAATGGTTTCATACGTGAACGTACAAAACTGTGCAAATGCAGAGAATTTGTATTACATGATCACAATAGCTTTTATCTTCGATTCATTAAGTTTTCGCTCACTTTTGATCACTTACGAAAGAGCGAATCCATTCACTGTTTCATACGAAAATTTGACAGCTGGAAACTTTGATGAGAAATATGCTTAACTTTCCAAAAGCTATTATGGACACTTTGCAATTTTACGATGCTTCCTGCTCACTTTTGTTCGATTTTCACATAAACTTAAGTGCATTGAAGTGAATTATGGTTGGCCCTTTACGATTTCCAAGAAACTTATTAGCCAGAACATAATAAGCACAGTGTTGATTCGTTAAACTTTCCTTCACTTTTGTAACATTGAATTACTTCCCAAAAAAAATGTTTAATAAGCAGATTACATATTGTTTTCACAAGAAAACACAAACATACAATACAATACCGAAAATCGCATTGGCTGTATATACGCATCGGTATAAACTGTACATTATTTTGTTTGTATTGCAAACCAGTTTCAGTTGCTAACTGAAAATCAGAAAAATTATCAAATAAACTCACTCTAGTGTATAAACTATAATTAAAAAATTTAACGAGAGAAATTCAATTAAAAATAAACCTAGAAGTGGTAGACATCGTAAGCTTACAGACCCTGATGGAAGAAGTATTATGACATAAGTTAAGATTAAACTAAACTGAGACTAAACATCAAGGGTACAAACAGGTAGGATGTCGATCCAATATCGGCTGCACAGCTCCAGATATTTTAGCAGGTCACCGCTAAAAAAAAAACATACATCAGTTAGACAAATGAAGGAAAATCTTTAGAGTTTGCCTGACTTTATAAAAATGATGATTCCACATTTTGGAACGGTGCTTTTTAAATGATAAGTGCAATTTTAATTTGTTAGGACGCAATGGGAAACAAAGGATATGGAGGAAAGAAATATTAATCCCGACTATTAAACATGGTGGACCGTATGATGTATTTGGATATAATAAAAAATAAACAATTTATTCCAATTGGCAAGAAAACTGAACTTGGGATCATCTTGGAAGTTTCAACTGAACAACGATCACAAGCATACGATCTTAATTGTGTAGAGGGGCTGGCTTACCACGCTCCAAAACAGCTTCATTCTCATTCCCAGTCGCCTGTTCTCAACCCCCTAGATCAGTTGTGGGATTATCTGGAAAGGCAAATTAGAAAACATAAAATTAGTAACAAAAAAGGTCTCAAGCAGCTTTACCTCATGAGTGATCGCAAATTCCATCAGATTTAACGTAAAACGTAGTTTATTCAATGCCAACCAGAATTAAGCCTTTGATTGCTGCAACAGGTGGGTCAAATAAATACTGAAGTGGCAAAAAAGTTATTATATTAAGCGGTGAATTTTCTGTGGACGTGGACGTGGACTTTTGTTCCTTTTTTTCACTGAATTTTTGTTTTCGTTTTTTGTTCAGTGATAAAGCCCATTTCTTGCTCAATCGACACGTTAATAAATGAATTTTCCGTATTTAGGTTGATGAGCAACCCGAAGAGTTCCAAGAGCTACCATTACATCCATTAAAAACAACGGTATGGTGTGGTTTATGGGCTGGTAGAATAATCGGTCCATATTTCTTTAAAAAGGAGGCAAATCAGAATGTTACCGTCAATGGTAACCGTTATCGGCCAATGTTAACGGACTATGTGCTTTCTGAAATTCAAGCACATGGTTTTAGTGATCTCTGGTTTCAACAAGATGGTGCTACGAGCCAAAAACTGGAGCTTCTGAATGGACCACCTCAGACGAAGTCGTGGCCAACATTTACATGATATCATTTTCAAAAAGTAAGTGCCATGAATTGTTTTTTTAACCGATAATAAAAATTTTAAGTTCACTTTCATTATGAATCACCCTATATTTAAAAATCAATGAAGCAAATTTGTATGAAAATGGCTTGAATCGACTTAAGTCGATAAGCAGTTGCTTAAAAAAAAACATCGTAGCAACCTTAGAATTAAGTAGAATGAAGGCGTTATCTCAAATGCAAACCTTGAACTTATAGTTTATTTAAGTGTTTTGGGAAGTGAAGTGGTTTAAAGAATTCAGTTGAGATAAAAGTGTTACAAATATAATACAAGTGCAAATATTAACAAAGTGCAACAATATGAGTTCCCAAGCATAACATATATTAAATCTCGCGAAAAAAAAGGTGTGTTTGGTAAGCGTGGTGGAAAAAAAAATTAACAAAGACAAAATTCGAACGATTGAATCTGTAAAAAAAATTTATTTTGGTAAATCGTTTTTAAATATGTCTGTTTATAAATGTGTTAATTATTAGTTTTTCCCTTTTGTTCTCTTAGAATCATACCGCAAGTTGTTTTCTGAAGTCGTCATCAACGAAATAAAGTCATCTGGAGATGGAGTTGATTGTAATAATAAGAATTTCGAGATTAGAAACGCAGAAGTGGAACAAGATTTCAGTTCAGATGACTCTGTACGTGATCCTTATTTTGAGCTTTCAGACATACACATTGCTTTAGATTCTTCTGATAAAAAAACTAGTACAAATGGAAAAGCCACTTGAGGAAAATTTGTCTGATCATCCTCCTCAAATTACCACTGAAAGGCAATTGGTATGATTCGAGTAAAGTTATTGCTTTAAAAAAAAAAAAAAAAAACAGAGGAGAATCTTACATTCGAAAAACTGAAATTGTTACGGCAAGAACATGAATGCCTCTTAACAGCTGTCGACAAAATTGCAAGGACAAAATAACTTTTGAAAAGCAGAAGGAAATCTTCAACTCTTATTGGTCTTGGGGACGTTCAACCAAAGAATCCTTTTTATCGGAGCTTCAATAGAAATTGAAGAAAATAAGTCACAGACATTGAAAAGAAAAAATAAGATACGACCTCGAAATCGACAGCATTATATGTATAAAATATTTTATTAGTATCGAGAAAGACAAAATTTGTTTCTACCAAAAGTGCTTTAAACAATGTTTTAACGAAACTGGAAGTTTTTTGAAATCAGTCGTTAAAAAAGAAAGAAAAAAAAACCAATATCCCGAATATCCCATTTAAATATCAGTGTGATTTCACCGGAGGAAGAAATAAAATGTCTAAGGAAGTAGTTAATGTTGTTAGGGCCCATATAAATAGTTTTCCTGCAGTCACTACACAAAGCGTGACACATCATGTAAATGTTTTCATGCGGATTTAACTTTGGCTGCTATATACAAGCGAAAGCATCCGACACCCTTCGTTAGCAAATATTCACAAATATTTAAAGGTATTTATATTTATTAAGTCATAGATTTTAGTTATATATGATACATCTGTCATATATAACTTTAGTAGGAATGATCATAAAATTTAAAAAGCCCAGCGTTAACACAAGTAATTGAGTGATGGAGCTGAAGAACTTGTAAGCCTTCAAAGTGATTTGAACCAACATCATATCAAGGCGGACTAGGAATACGACTTTAAAAGAGAAGACAAAGTTCTGGTCAAAGGAAATTTGGAAATCAAGGCTTTTGCATTTGATCTTCAGCAGTGCCTTCCGACACCATACTTGCGAAATTCAATAAGTTTTTACAAGCGACGGTTGTGGACATAATATAATCTTACCGTACATGACTTTACCTCAAATACACCAGTGTTTTTTATGTAGCACGATGCAATGGCTAGGCGAGTTGGAAATGAAATTGCGTCTTGTTTGTTGAACCAATTGCAAGGTGTTAGCTTCGAAAATCAAGTTAAACATTTGCTATTTTATAGTAATTCGGGTGGCGGTCAAAATAAGGATTCAATTGTAAGCACAATGTTTTTGACAATTTTGCAAGCCCATTCTAACATTTTAATCTAAATTCTTAGAACTAGGTCACACTCATATGGAGTGTGACGTAGATCATACACTGATCGAAAAAAAAAACGAATAGAGTAACAAGATTAAGTGACTCACATAAAGTAGGTAAGTAATAAATGTTAAATTATTTTTTTTTTTTGGAAAAACAACTTACATAAAGTTTTTTGCAATAAAATTGCAAATAAAGAAATAAAGAGCAGAACAAAAAAGAAATTAATAAATGTTAGTTTAGAGAGCTCTAAAGAAAGAAAGAAAGAATAAAAAAGAGAGCTTTAACAGCTCTAGAGGCATGGAAAAGAGTCAACCTGTAATGTCACGAGCCTCACAGGATGAAAAATTAAAATAGAATATAGAAAAAAGAAGTGACTTAAGAGCCATCGTGTAATAACAGACCTAGTAAATCATTTCGCTCAATTATGACATGTTTCAGAAGGTTGATTATGCTTGAGTCTTCATTGTTAACACCACTTAACGAACGGAGGAAACTTGCACAGAGAATTAAGTTGTGCTGCGTTCCGCGAGTTATACATTCGTACATAGCAGTAACTAATGCGCTGGATGATAAATTTGATGAGCTGGTCAATAACATCCAAAGACAGACACAAATCATAGTAAAAGCTTACACGAACATTTTTCGTATAGAAATCGCTGACACTTTGCCTGCAACTAAACACATGCCAGATTAATGCATGGCATAACATTTTTTTCTTTTTTTCACTAAATACAGGTGACAAGTACTTTTCTTTTAAGAAGTATCTTGTCATAAGTTCACCACTCCGATTAATTTCTGTTCGATTGTTAGTTTCTTGTTTAATATAAATAAAGTTCTTTTATACAATGCAGTGTTGAAAATTAATTAAATATCACGGTCGGCAGAAGCTTTACAAAGCACTGAAGGAATTCAAAATATAACAAGGTGTACTTCAATATTTAATGAAATGAACAACAATTCACGAGAAAAGCAAAATGAAAAATTATGTCACTGTTGTCGCAGAACTTGAATTCTTTACCCAAAACTAAAGTAAATTCCACCAGCATATTGTTAAATTCAACAGCGGGAACATCAAGAATGATGAAAAAAAGAAGATAAAATGAAGCTTGTCGAAATGAATGTTGTCGAATATTATGTATGGTATACAAGAAGCTCTTGAAGAAAGTAAGTCTATCTCATAAACTGCATTTTATAAAAAATTTAAAGTGAAAATTGCAAACAATAGACAACTGCAATTACATCAAGACTACATCAAAAAAAGGGAAAAAATAACCGAACAAGCCAGCTACGTGGCCACACGAAATCTAGATATAGGAGAATAACTAACCTATAAGTTAATATGGTAGGTGAACTAGCAGTAGAGTTACAAAATGTTAAATATAAAAAATATTGCTTTACAAAAATGAAACTACATACCGCATCAAATACAGAATCGAAAACAGAAATTTTCCCATCCTCTTGGCAAAATTTGTTTTCGATGAAAACCGCTTAGCCTTCACCTTAACCTACTTAAAATTAAAAGGTTGTTGAAACAGATACACCTTTTGAAACACTCAAGAAAAACAGGTGACAGAGTAGTTGTCAAAGCAAAATTGAAAAACTTGAATTGGAATAAATATTGATTGTGGTTCATGGTAATAAATAATTAAAAATAACTTAATGTTTGCAGTAAAACAAAAAAGAAAAATAATTTTGTACAAGTGTGCACCAGAATATGCCATACTTCAGGTTGGAGTTGGTCATAATTTTCGCTCATTTTCGCTCTTTTTTCGCTTATGACAACCACCGAGTAGCGCGTGCGCTGAAATAGAAATATGAATAAATAATTGTCAACTGATTTTCGATAATATAAAGTTACAAGAACATCAGGCGTGGGGTCACACACTATTCTAGATAAAAACAACGTGTGGATGACCCAACATTTGCGAAATAACCAAGGATTACTTGAAAGTCGTTTCGGTGAGCTACAAGACGAACAATGCACAACTGTTGGAGGCACTCGACGCCGCGGGTGTCGACGCCCCATCCTCCGCTTCTGTGGTACAGCTACGATCACTTTACGAACGGGAACACCGGTCCACGATGGAAAATACCACGCCTTCTGCCACATTAACTACCCCTACCTTAGCCACCGCAGCTACTTTTGCATCAGCTCCTAGTGTGAACATAAACTCCGAAACTTCCGAGACTTCCGCAATCGCCGTAACATCTGAAGTCAGTGTTTATCCTGAGCCCTCCGCTACGTTGAACAAATCAACTACCTCGACTTCCGCCACTTTTGTTCAAGCACATGTGCTCTGGTACAACCACAACAACGGACTCCTATGCCGAAGAGGAGCAGGAGAAAGCCCGCCTCGAGAGGCGAAAACGTATCGCCGACCTTCGACGAGAACATGATATGACATGATATAAAAAAAGATGTTCGTCGATGGCCCTGTGGACCACCATCAAATTTGGCACTATCCTACCACCAGCATCCACCACTTTCGTAAAAAAAAAATACTTCCGATGTCAAATTTTTAGAGGCCCAAATAATATGCTTCAACAGCTCTCTGCTGCTGCTACCCCCGGATACTGCTTCCGCTGTGAAGACCCGAGTCATGTAGACAAGTTGTGCCCTAAGGCGCCGATAAGACGGGTCAGTGCTATCAAGTGTGCCAACGATGAGGAGTGCGAAGACGACGACCTAAGAAAGTCTTTCAATGCGAATGAAGAGGAGACTCATTGAATGAGAGAATTAGCAAGCGTTGCCTTTCTTTATAAATGAGACTAATTGCACCAGTTTTATTGAATGTAATCCCCTTTTTAATACCGGTAGTCCAGTTAGATTTGTTCACCAGTTAAAGATCTATCATATTCGCACTACAAAGGGTTAGGAGACGTCAAGAATTATACCTATGGTACTGTCTGTTAGTTAAAACTTTCTAAACAAAAACCTAAAGCCTGCCTTGGAATTCCAGACGGTGTCATACCTACGACTTTTCCGATTGGTCGTGATGTATTACAGATCTTCGATATTAATTTAAAAACAAAGTCTGATATTTCTTTTGCGCAATTTTGTATATTAAAAGAAAATAAATCTGAAACTAGAATAGATCCAGAGTTAGATCTGGCAATTAGGGATATGGTGCTTAAGGTAATTAGTGACAATTATTTTAACTTTGATCAATCAAAAGTCTCACCACTGGAGTTCGAGATGTAAATTCTACTAATGTCAGACACTCCATCCTTCTGCCTTCCACTTCGGTTGTCCTTTGCTGAAACCACGAAGTAACTATCATAGATAGAATTGTGAAGGATCTACTAACCGACAAATCATTAAGTATATACCACCTCCCTTTAATAGAAGATTTCTTAGAGTAGCTTGGCGGGAAAAAGATATTCACGTTCCTCGACCTCAAAAGTGGTTTCCATCCACTGGGTACACTCACCTTATGTCTTACGTCACACCAAGCGGTCAATATGAATTTGTAAAAATGCCCTTCGGTCTTAAAAACGCGCCCAGTGTATTCCAACGCTTCATTTTCCGTGTCTTCCGCGAGTTTACTGAATCGAAGCAAGTCGTCATAAATGACTGACCACATAAATGACTAACCACTTACGCTTATTTGGCGATGTCTTACAGTGTCTTTCAAGAAATGGACTCGAGGAAAAAATATTTAGGACGACGTTTGTCAATGTGCAGTTAAGTTAAGTTGAGAGAGTATAAATTTAGCTAAGACAAATGTTGTTGATCGAAGTCGATCCAATCGTCAGGACGTGAACGTAGCTTCAAAATAAAGCCAGATACAATTTTATATCTCACAGCGTTGTTGTTTTATTTAAAAATTGTTCTTTATCGTTCTTATTAGTTCTAATGTTCTTATCATTTTTGTTAGTGGGTGGCCGTGGCTCAAGTGGTGGTGGACTGGGTTCCAAATCGGGAGGTTCGATGTTCGAATAATGTAAGTGTATTCGTACGCAAAAAAAATCCTTGTTGATGTTCTTGACATTATTGAAATAATAGTTTTTCTTTATAGAAGAGGAAATAAAACATAAAAAAAAAAAAAAAAACAAACGAATTAAAAATTTCACTGCCGATTTAATTATCAAACAAAACGTAGCCGGTATTCGATATGAACGCCAAAATGACGTTTCGTAAACTTTTTATCGAAAACTCGGGTTTTAATACGATGTATTAAACAATGTACAAATACTAGTTACCTTAAACAAGCATAGAAATGCGGATGGAGAACATTAGGTCGTTCCGCATACTTTTTGGACTAAATGTGTAAAAACATTTTCAATCCGGAGAGAAAATTTTTTTAAAAATAAGCGAACAAATTTTAGAGAGTTTTGTGCAAACGAATGTCAACTGCCTTTATTAAGTTTTTTTTTTTTTTGCTTTTTTTCCCCCAACAAAATTAAAAAATAAGTTTTAATGAATTTAGAAGTTTTTTATTTAAAATCTTGGACTTTAGAACGAAAATTCTTTAACCCTAGACTTCTAAATGAGTTCTTCCGATAATTTCTCTTTGTATTGACGATCTGTATGCCAGATGCCCGAAGGTAATTGGGGAGCACTTTCATTTTTGTGTGTAAACACTTTCTAAGACCATTTTCAAATTTTAAACTTTAATTATTAATCAATCTTCTATTAAATGCCACTTATTTTTGACAAAACAAAGGGAAAAAAATGTTCCCCTTGAAATAAAAGAAAAAGTTTCATATTCACAGGAGAATGTCTCCTCCGATAAAAGAAGGGAAATGAATTGCTGTCTCATTTCCCGAATGGATTTTTCATAGATTTTTGTAATTTTGGACAGTAGGTGTCTGTTTATCAGATAATATTTATAAAGAAAATTAGTTTTGAAAAATAAATCCGCTCACCCGATAAAAAAAGGCATACAAATTCTTGAATCATTTGTAAAAAAAATTATAAACCTAAACTGACTGCTAGTCAGTCAGCAAGAAAACCAAAAAAAAAAAAAAAAAAAAAAAAAAAAAAAAAAAAAAAAAATAAATAATAATAATAAGATTATGATAGAAAACTAGTCGTCTACAATACTCAGAGCATTACCTCGAGGTACCACACAGAAATCATTCAGGTCATTTTAGGCATACTAATCAGGTATCTGAGTGAACATAGTTAAAACGGTAAACAAAATGTTTGAATAAAGTGTAAGTATTTATTAGAATATGTTGAATAAAAATTTAGGTACATTAAAATCAATAAAGAAGATCGTGAGCCAAATCAGTGGCAGTTTAAACCAAATTATAAATAGTTTTACGTGCACCCTATTTACCAAACGCGCTTACACCGCTGAGTAGGGCTGCTCATTACACATCGATACATCGATACATCGAAAACATTAATGTTTACTATCCGATGTATCGAATCAATCCGGTGCTTCGGATACTTTCGATGTATTTCATTTGATGTACTGTACACAGTACAACTTGTAAGTTTAGATACATTTTTACTTGCTCATTTGGAGGATACTTATTAACTAAACTTAAAAATTTTCTTCAATCTTAAGATAATATAATAATATTCTCTTACAAATTTACCTGTCGTATTTGCATGATTCTCACAGGCTATTGCACATGCAGGGAATGCATTTAATATGATCTGCAAGAGTTTATTCATAAGAAAAGAAACATTGAATGTAATGCAGTTCATGTGACATGCGCATGTAGCACGCGCTGCTGCAAGATACATAACCTTCAAATTAAACGAATGTAGTTGTAGCCTGAGTCAAGAAATCGATTCATTGAATGCCATTACGATATTCTCTTCTCATTTTAATTGCAATTTGAAGTTTGACTTTGTTTGTAGTTTTTTGTGCATCTTTCAGAATCAAAACAAAAAACTGATTTTTACAAAAATAATCATTATTTTAGTTGTTAAGTGAACGTGAAATTAAATGCAGGTGAGTTAATGTCATTTTCAAAGTGATCCAATTGCATCTTTAATTCTTATTTCCATAAAAATCAAGAAGAAAAACGATTTTTTACTTGCACCTATGTATGTGCAAACACTTGTATGTATAACGGATTATGACATTGCCATTAAAGAGAAGTCGAAAAAAGTGGGTCGCCAATTATGTATGGCTGTCTGTCTGTTTGTGTGTAAATTACAGATTTATCATCTGGGGTTTTTAAAAAAATAAATTTTTATTTAAACGTTTTCTATGAGATCTAACTTAGAATTAACTTAACATTTTTCATTATACCTAACCCATAGCACGGATGTTTTCTGGAGTTTCAGGTGTCGCCTTGGAATTCTGTCTGTGATGCTTTGCACACGCTTGATATTTCTTGCTGGTGGAAACGATGACACGAGATACCTGCATGTTCAGGTAAATGCAAATGTTAGATGTTGGCTTGTATCTTATCTCGTGTTGTTTGCATGATGAAATCTTTGTGGCGTTAACACCTCCGCCCTTAAAATCGAACGTCCTCGTGAGATGTTGTTGACGTTACTAGATTAGGAATGTGTTTTATGCCAATGGTGGTTGATGCTGGCTTTTCAATGGTTAAAACCGTGTCTCTGATTGTGTTATGGCTTCTTTTATTTGGTCTTATGCATGCGAATATGATGATGGCTGAAACGCTTATTATTAGAATAATGTTAACTGACAGGTTGATTTCGTGTTTTGTTTCCAATAAGTTAATTTTTTTGGTTCGGTTCACGTATAATTCTTTGATCATTTCAAGTGATAGAACTTCTTCTATTTTGTCCGGTCCATGTGATGGTTGCAGAATCGTCGGAAGGGGTTGGATTTTGGTAACTTCTCGAGCAACGATTGTTCTTCCGTTGACCCCAATCGTACTATTGAAGTGTGTTTATTGTTGACGATGGTGCAATTGGCTTTCTGACTAACTATGTATGTAATCCTTCAGACCATTTCCTCGTCTTGTTAGATTCCAACCAAATACAAAGTATCTTCTCTATATCTTGGTTAGCCATTTCAACAGACCGTTATGATTGAAAGTGTCGAGGTTTACTGTGTACGATTTTTAATTCTGGCCACATCGCACCGACTTCTTTAACCAACTTGTTAGCAAGTTCCCTCCCATTATTGCTTTGCAAAATACTAGGCGCTTCGATTATATGTAGTAAAAATATCTAGCAAATGATACGCTACCTCTTCTGCTTGTTTGCTTTTCAAAGACAGGAGCTCCACGTATTTTGTTAGATGATATTGATAGACCATGATAAATTTATAATCCCCATCTACTTGGGACTGCATGTCAATCAGATCAGCTTGGCACCTTGAATTAAGCTCGTTGCTCGTTGTCGATAATCGGTTTTACCAAGCCAAGACTTTGTTTTGGCAAACTTTTTTTTCTGGCAAGATACATACAAATTCAAATGCACTGTGACGAGTTCAGCAGTTATATTTGTATATCTTAATTGCAACTCCTTCATCATTCTGACTATACCACCATGCCCAATACTCGGCATGATTTATAGTATATTTTTTGTTGCAGTAGGTCATGTCGTAGACAAGAGAAATATACAGAAGTAGAATATGGTGTACATCAAGTTTAATTCTGTTGTTTTATGTAGATGGCTCCATTTGTTCTGTTTTTCATTTATTCTATGGTCATGCAGATGGTCATTACCAACCTCAACATTTAATTTGCTTACTTTCTGTATCTGTTGCTATTTTGATGATATCAGTGAATGTTTGAGTGGGTTATTGCCTTACTTTATCCGTCGCAACGCAACAAGTATAAGGGAAGGGACAAAGCTAAATACAAAACACCTTGGTGAAAGCGTTTAATTTCCTTAATTCATTTTTCGTTTTCAGTGTCAATCAAGTTCTGATAGCGCATGGTTATGGTTGCGCATACGTATCGAGAATTTTTGTTGAAGCTGAAAACTAAACAATACGGGCACCGTGTTAAGTGTAGCGTAAGTTATTGTGGTGCTAAGCGACAAGAATAATTAGGCAGAACCTAAATAAATAAATACTAAATTAAATTCCTAGCGCAGGAGAAAGAGCTTCTTTAAAAAAAAAAATGGCATGACGTTTGTAATTTAAAAGAGGAAATACTTATTTTTACATATGTGAAATGCATTTTGAAAAAGATTTGGTATTGATTCAGAAACTAAAAAAATGTCTGTTCCAACATTAAATCTTGATTATGTTTCAAATGGCGCTGATAATTTAAATCATAAAACCTATGGTTCTAAAAAAAATGAGTCTGCCATCGATTTAAGTCTTGAAGAATTTGATACCTTTCCAGATGCATGTATAAAGAAACCATCACATACTAACATTTTTGAAGACAAAGACGTTCAAGATTATAAATCTGAAATTTTGAAATTAAAACAAAAAGTATATGATTTGGAAAAGTATATTATGTAAACAAATGCGAAAAACAAATTAATTAAAACAAATCGCCTTAAGGCGTAGATTGAAAACATTAAAAATAGGAAGTTTGACAAATAAAATCAGAAATGAAACCGCTTCAAAAAAGTTGACTAATTTAAAAGATTCATTCGTTGTCAGTAACAATAATGCAAAAGCGTTTGCCAAGATTCTTTTAATTAAAAATAAATAATAAATATAAATGTATTTCTCAAAATTTATATTTTAGAAATGCTACGTTTTATAATTTTATGAGTGAAACTCCTGACTTCCATCTCCCTTATCACACTTCTTTATACAAGTGGATGGAAATTAAAAATATCTCTACGAGTTTTCATGAAGAAGCTTTAACAAAAATCAATCAAAAATCTTGCTTAACTGCCTAAAATAGGTAAAAATGTTGTTGCAGTCCGATTGATGACAACAAAATTTGCATTTGCCGTCATCAAATATATTTCGCAAAAACCGTCGACAAATCAAGCGCAATCACCAAATGCAAACATGTGCAAAAAATAGACAACAACAATTGCATAGACAAGATTTTATGTTTTTATTTTTTCGTCATTCTCCACCTCCATCTCTCACGACAAACAGTAGGTGTGTTAGTACATTTGCGCGCATTAATCAAGAGCACAGCACACAAATGCTAGTATGGAAAGATGATAATGATGATGACCGATCTCAGCTGTGATGATAGATATGCAAGCAGTAGAATTGTGTTCCGGGAAGCTGCAAACAGCAAGAAGTTAATGCCCGATGTCAGCCGAGATGACGGTGGTGAGCTAGAAGATTAGCGTAACAGTAGATCCAGTAGTGAAGAAGCAGATGGTAGTTGTACCAAATGCGGGACTTGAAGTCAATAGCCACGAACTACATCAAGGCCAGGGAATGGATAGTTTTTCTAAAGAAAATGATTTTTTCTATTAGTCAGTCCCAGTCTTGCCAGTGTCCGTATCGGTCGACAATAAAGTCAATAAAGTGTATTTCACTAAAGTAAACTTTATTTCGTTGTTTTATTTTTTTTAAAAGATTTTGCTAGTTTCCTTCGCGAAACAATTTCTATCAAAGAAAATATAACATATAATAATTTTAAAGACAGAATAGATGGCTTGTTGTATAGAAAAAGAGAACCAATTAGAGAAAAAAATATTTATGTTTTCATGATAAGGGATGCTTAGATGTTTGTGCAAAACTTGTATTATCTGTGCGAGCACTTACATGTAACCAAGGCTCAACAAACAAACCAAAGCTTATTTCCAAATCGTGGACATGAAGAAGAGCAAGGTAATATTCAAAATACCATAATAACTCGTTTGTTTTGTGAATTTAGTGAAATCCATTAGAACAAATTTGATATCTTCTGACTTTTGTCTTTCTAATGGAGATATTATCAGCTGGGACGTATTAAGGGAATTATATGCTATTAATTCTCAAAACCTTGTAAGAATTTGTCTAAAAATCAGCCAAGCACATGTGAATCCTACAAATTTTCATAAAATGGCTGTAGGCTTAGCAACACAATTATCTTTACATAGTGTTTCTTCAGCCATAATAGCAATGTTAGAAGCTTCGGTTTTTTAAAAAAAAGTAGAGAATAAAGTTAAATCTACATAAATAATTTTTTTTTTTTAAATGAATAATGTTTGACATTTTAAATGAGCATCTACCATTAGTAAGAAACAGTACACAAGTTCAAGTCAAACACACAAAGGAAATTGGTAAGAAACAAAAAAAATTTGTTCATAAGAGGTATTGTGTGGTAGATGCTAGTTTGTGGATTTGTGTATGCTGGTTTCAAATTCTTTGTGTAACATGCTCTTGCTCTACCATTCTACATCTGTATATTTCTCTTGTCTGTGGTCCTGTCCAGGAGTGCGGACAAGAACCAACCCTATCTGACGAGCCTAGCCGTGCCGCACAAGCATGCGACGCTTCTCACTCTAAGACATCCTTTCCGTCCTTTTTATTTCCTTTCCCAGTCATGTCCACATCCTGGTTTTCGGTCCTTTTCTCGTCTCCAACGCCCTCTGTTATCCTATATTTCCTCCGAATTACTTGTTCCTATCCATTAAACCTTATTATAATATATAACAGACTCTAAGAATTTAATGAGACACATAAAGAACATCTACAAATGAAATGAAAACCAAAAATTTAAAAAAAAAATTGATTCAAATTTGCCATGCCCAAGTACATCAACAAAAGAAATTGATAAAGTTATTGAATGCCCCAGCATCAGCATCTTAAATCCAGAACAATGTACATATACTTACACCCAGATCTGAATTTCGATAATGATAGCGAAGCAAATTTACCTTCAAAACGTAAAGAATTTAATGAGACACATAAAGAACATCTACAAATGAAATGAAAACCAAAAATTTAAAAAAAAAAATTGATTCAAATTATGTACATATACTTACACCCAGATCTGAATTTCGATAATGATAGCGAAGCAAATTTACCTTCAAAACGTAAAGAATTTAATGAGACACATAAAGAACATCTACAAATGAAATGAAAACCAAAAATTAAAAAAAAAAAAATTGATTCAAATTTGCCATGCCCAAGTACATCAACAAAAGAAATTGATAAAGTTATTGAATGCCCCAGCACCAGCATCTTAAATCCAGAACAATGTACATATACTTACACCCAGATCTGAATTTCGATAATGATAGCGAAGCAAATTTACCTTCAAAACGTCTTAAGATTCAGAAGTCAATAAAGACAACTTTTAAAGAAATAAATTCATATACTTCTTGTTCTAGCAACAGAACGAGAAAAATTAACAATAATGATATTTTGTATATATAAAGGGTGATTCATAGTGCGGTTTGATTTTCAGCTGTATTACCAAAATCAGCGTTCTGTGAGAAATTTTTTTCGTGCGATTCGAATTTGCCATGCCCAAGTACATCAACAAAAGAAATTGATAAAGTTATTGAATGCGCCAGCACCAGCATCTTAAATCCAGAACAATCTACATATACTTACACCCAGATCTAAATTTCGATAATGATAGCAAAGCAGATTTACCTTCAAAACGTCTTAAGATTCAGAAGTCAATAAAGACAACTTTTGAAGAAATTAATTCATATACTTCTTGTTTTAGTAACAGAACGAGAAAAATTAACAATAATTTTATTTTGTATATATAAAATATATATATATTTTTAACCGATATTAAAAATTTTAAGTTCATTTTCAAATTTATGTGTTTTATTTTACAGTATAAATGAAACCTCACTATGAAGCACTCCATATATGTAAGAACAACCAGTCTTTTTCCGTGGTAGAGAATGAAGGGTTCAAAAATCTTTTCAAAGCAACATGTTCTTATTATAAAATACCAAGTAGACACACCAAGACACGTTGGCTTAATGACAAGTATGATGTTTTGTCAACAATATTGATATCGAAACTTACCAATGTTGAACACTTCACTTTTACTAGTGATATTTAGTCAGACATGCAAATGCGCAGCTTTTTAGCTCTCACGACTCAAACACGGAGTTCCAATCAGTGACATAAGGAGTTTCTCAAAAACCTGCAGCAATTGAGGATTTGACACAAACAAATTCTCGGCAGTTGTTACTGACAACGCCGCGAATATGATGAAAGCTGTGGAAATATAATAAATATAAAATAAACACATCCCCTGTTTTGCTCATATATTAAACCTAGTTACTTAAAATATTCTGCACATTCCTGAATTGAAAAATATTTAAACTAAAATAAAGATTATTGTTACATACCTCAAACAAAGCTGTGTGGCAAGCGACGAATTTCAAATCAAGAAACGGATGGGCGCTATTGAACAAGTTTCTTCGTTAGCTATCTCTACTTTGTTGGATCACTTTGATGACCCGCTGGCTTTAGCACACGTAATTGAAATAACTAAAGATATAATCAAGAAGGACCTCCTTAATGGAAAGCGAATAGAATCGGCTTCAGATAGTTCGGACAAAGTATCCAACTATTTCAGCCTTTGGAGCGAACATCACAAATTAGTTCATCGAAACTGGAAAACAAACAAGAATGCGGAAAGTGTTTGTGATGAGCTTTCGGCCTACTTGAGGACACCTGTTGGTCGCCTCAGTGAAAATCCGTTGGAAATATAATTAGACTTTAAACAACAACTTTCAAAACTATAAAAAATTGCATAAAACTATTTAACTTTGGTAGCTAGCTCAGTGCTATCAGAAATACTTCTATCCAAAACTTCACAAGTCTTGAATTAGCAATGCAAAAGAATCCAAGCAAAGTTTGAAGAAGTAGACATAGGGATGTCTAATTTCAAAACAACAGGCTTCCTGAATTTTAATAAATCTTATTTTAACTAATAACTTTGGATAGTATACCATTTTCTAATTCCTAAAATATATTTTTAACAACTATGTACGTTGTTGTTTAATTCGATGCATCGAAAACATCGTTATGTATCGATGAAACGCTTCGATGCATTACATCAAATAAAACATTGATGAATATTTTGTATGGACGTCCTATTGCTAAGTACTGGAGTGCTCATCCAGGAGCTTTATTTATAGTGAAAGCTGTTTCGGCACAAATCCTTTTGTGAAAAGTGTAGAATATAAATACAAAATACATATATCCAGCCAGTGTGTGTACTTCTCAGTACTCCAAACTTAAGGGTGGGAATCTAAGCTAACACAGCCTAACACCTCTTTCTCCTATCCAAATTATATTGTATACTCCAAAGCAGCACAAAACGCTGACTTTTCAAAGTAGTACTACATACAATCATGGGTGTTATATGAATGCATTTTCGGATTTTAACGTCCATAATAAATTTGTCATAACAACGACAATAACAACCGCAACATCAACTAGCGTCGTTACAGCATTTGCCACAGCTACTGCCACCTCAACAATGATAATAAACACGAGGCAAATCACAACAACATCTCATGCAGCAAGCTTTAACGTTAAAACTAAAAAATACCCAACATCAAAGAAACATCAATAAACGATGCAAATAAAGACTATACAACCCCCAACACGAATAACAAACGAACAAGAAACTCATCAAACATAACAAAAGAACATCAAACAAAAAACCAGCAAACAATCAACTATTGGCTATGCAAACCCAATCAAGGCAACCACTCAAACCGCTTCGACATCCTGGCGGTAAACGATGACAACGACGAAGCAAACCCAAGTAATCAAGAAAAAGAAAACAAAATGCGATTAACCTTAAAAACAAACAAACCGTCTACATTCAGGAAGTTGAGTGTATGTAGATTATCATAAAAGCTCTTGATATGGAAGGAAAACAAAAATATGAACTCAAAATCTTTATGAAGAACCAAGTCAGAGTTAAAACAATTAACTCCATATTCTGACCCTAAGATAGTGGAAATAATAAAGCAAAAGGGTACATAATACATCACGTACAAACCAAAAGAAGAAAGGGGTTTTAAAATTATGTTAAGAAATATGCACCCATCAACCAAACTAAATGACATTAAACAAGAGTTTGAGGAGCTCGGACATAAATTTCTTAACATATATAACATCTAACAAAAAGCCACAAACAAAACCACAGCTTTTATTTACTATTGAGTTTGAAAACAAGAACAAAAATTAGGACATATACAAATTCACCAACTTGCTAAACTTTAGTTTCCTTTCAAACGCCCAATTATAAGAGAATAATATCTCCATGCACACACTGTCATAGGTATGGACACACAAACAATTTTTGCAAAATGGATCCAGTTGGCGTCAAATGTGCGGGAAAACACAAGCCCATCGATTGCCAACTGATAAAAGAAGACAAAAACTCCTAATGTGACCTATATTACTATGTGTGGAGGTAATTATACCGAAAACTATAAAGTGTGCGAAGTCTACATTTTCGAACAAAGAAAAATATAAATAAAGATGACCAAACCGAAACCACGTTAAAAGAATGAAGGCAACTACCACCATAACGAACATACAATAAGTTATGCAGACTCTGCTGCAAAAGAACTGCAACCAAAACAAGTCATTCAACCACAGCCACTATAAACAATATCTAAACAAAGCCAAATACCCTTATTTCAACCACCTCAATCCACAGTGCCAACAGTAAAATTAGCAAGCATAGATATGGAACACACATCTGACATAAAATAACTAAAAGATATGATGAAGCAACTGATTACACAAATGACCAATATGCTTAACATTCTGACATTACTTATTACTAGGCAAGATGATAGCAGACCATAAATCTCTCAAAATCACCATATGGAATGCAAACGGATCTCACGAACATTACATAGAACTCAAAGAATACTTAAAACAAAATCAAATCGACATAATGCTCGTTGCTGCAACCCACCTAACAGCGAGGAAAAAAATAAAATTCCTTGGCTACGAAACCTCCAAAACAGATCATCCAGATGGAACAGGATAAATTCAGCAAACAGATGGAATTTACTGAACTTAACGAATTTCGACTTAACTACATCCAATCTACACCTATTGTAATAGAAGATATACATGGGCCCATGGTCGGATCCTTAACCTATTGCCCACCTAAGCACCAAATAACTACTTCCCAATCCGACAACTCTTGGCAATCGCTTTCTAGTGGCAAGCGATTTAAATGCAAAGCATACAGACTGGGGCTCAAGATAAATCACTAAAAAATGTAAGAATTTACTAGAAGCAATCAAAACAAACAAGTGTAAACACATCAGCACGGGAGAACCCACCTACTGACCTACAGGCTTGGCGAAAAACTCTGACCTTTTCGACTTCTGCATAGTCAAGGACATAAACACGGCCAATATAAACTTTATGTCCTCTTTTCATCCCTCCTCAGAATATTCACCCATAACCATTGAATACTCCTCACAACTCATAACTCAACAGCTCAACCAAGCCCTACAGCTCGAAAACTGACTGGGACACTTTCCGAAACCAATAGCAATATTGAAAAAACTATAATATACCTGAAAGACATAATCAACGAAGAAGTTCATAGAGCAACGCCCACAACAGAATACAAACCTAACAACATTTCTTGGACTCCATATATAGGGTTTTCTAATAACGACTTGACAATTTTTTTTTGAAATAAGAGGCAAACCATTTGAGATATTTCAAAAAAATTATTATTGGCTTGAAGTAAAATCAAAACATTTATGAATAGAACTCGACTTCGTTCATACGGCCAACGCGGGCACGTTTGCAGCGGTCGATTGGTTGGACCCAATTTTCAACGACTTGGCCACGCATTTCGGCCGAAACGGCCGCTATTTCGCGTTCAATGTGAGATCTGAGCTCTTCGAACGTTGTCGGCGTGTTGGCATAAACCAATGACTTAACGTAGCCCCTCAGAAAATAGTGAAGCTGCGTTAAATCGCACGAACGAGGCGGCCAATCGACCGACCCATGTCTTGAGATAACACGCTCACCATACTTACTCTTCAATAAACCGATTGTAGCGTGTGCTGTGTGGTTTGTGGCACCATCCTGTTGAAACCACATGTCGTCCAAGTCCATATCTTCCAATTCGGGCCAAAAATAATGGGTGATCATGGCGCGATAACGCTGACCATTCACAGTAACGTGACGATCGTTATCGTCGACGAAAAAATATGGCCCAATAACGCCGCCGGCATGCAAACCGCACCAAACAGTTATTTTTTGTGGGTGAAGTGGTAATTCATGAAGCACATGTGGGTTTTCACCCGACCAATAACGCATATTTTGCTTATTAACGAATCCATTGAGCCAAAAATGAGCTTCGTCACTGAAGATGATTTTGCGACTCCGAATATCTGTAGAAAATTTTTAATTGGGTCTATAACTTTATTCGTGCGGTTTGCTAAGAGATGGCGTAACTTGTATTATTTCATTGTTATTATTCCATTGGAACATGCGTTCGAAAGCTACTGTCATAGTACGTCATTTCAGTATATGGCATACATTTGAAGCGTAAACAACAATCTTCTTTTTTTCACTCAAATATGTCGAACTTTGTGCTTGAAAAAGTGTTTTTGCGGGGAGATCTTCTTCATTATTGAAAACTGTTCCTGAAAGTCGTCGTATTTTGGTGAAAGTTTATGGTGAACATGCGCTAGCTGAGCAAACGTGCCAAAAGTGGTTTGCACGATTGAAAAGTGGTGATTTTGGTTTGGAAGACGATGAACGTCTTGGGCAGCCAAAAAAGTTTGAAGATGAGGAACTGGAAGCATTACGATATGAAGATTGTTGCCAAACACAAGAAGATCTCGCAGAATATTTAGGTGTCACTCAAGCAGCCATTTCAAAACGTTTAAGAGCAGCTGGATATATTCAAAAGCAATGAAATTGGGTTCCACATGAACTCAAGCCGAGAGACGTCGAAAGGCGGTTTTGCTTGTCCGAAATGCTGCTGGAACGCCACAAAAGGAAGTCATTTTTGCATCGGATTGTTACTGGTGATGAAAAATGGATCCATTACGATAACCTCAAGCGCAAAAAATCATATGTGAAGCCCGGCCAACCAGCCAAATCAACGGCAAAGCCGAATATCCATGGCGCAAAGGTAATGCTCTGTATTTGGTGGGATCAGATGGGTATGCTGTATTATGAGCTGCTAAAACCCGGTGAAACCATCAACAGACAACGCTACCAAACAGAATTAATCAGTTTAAAGAGAGCAGTAGCCGAAAAACGCCCGGAATATGCGACCAGACACGAGGCAATAATTTTCTATCATGACAACGCTCG
This sequence comes from Volucella inanis, assembly GCA_907269105.1. Classification (NCBI taxonomy): domain Eukaryota; kingdom Metazoa; phylum Arthropoda; class Insecta; order Diptera; family Syrphidae; genus Volucella; species Volucella inanis. The sequence goes on from OU026153.1 coordinate 77,607,152, forward strand.
GCACTACGTTGCTATTCCGGTTAAGAACTATTTGGAAAACAGTGGATGGAAAGTCTTACCCCACCCGCTTTATAGCCCAGACCTTGCACCTTCTGTTTACAATTTGTTCCGGTCGATGCAGAACTCCCTCACTGAAATACGGTTCACATCAGAGCGGAATATCAAAAATTGGCTTGATTCATTCTTGTTTGCCAAGCCGGCAAACTTGGGATGGGATCCAAAAATTGCCAGAAAGATAGGAAAAAATCATAGCTTCAGATGGGCAGTACTTTGAATAATACTATTGTACATGTTTTTGTTAAATAAACGTTTAAATTTTAGAAAAAAAAAACCGAACGAATTAAATTACATACCCAAGAATTTGCAGACGTTGCTACTTTACCATGATGGAAATGTTGAGTTCACTGAATAAATTGACAGTAACAGTTTGATGATTAGTGAAAGAGTGCGTTCACAAATTAAATTCAAACTTGTCAAGTCCCTACTGGAAAACCTTTACAATAAAACAAAAACGCACCCAGCTAAAACACAAATTTAGACAATTATATTGGCTTCTACGATCCCAGTCAAACGTCTTATAAACAAAAAAAAGTACTCATCTATAAGAGTATAATATAACTAATATGGATTTACGGTATCCAAATCTGGGCAACCTCAAAGAAAACAAATCTAAACATAATTCAAAGACAACAAAAAAAGTTTTTTGAGAACGATAACCAACGCTGAATAGTATATCAGTAACAATAATATCCATTGTACTTTAAAAGTAAACATAGTTGACTAAGAGATTAGAAAATCAGCGTGAAACACCTAACAAAATTTATAACACACTTTATTCGACGCAGAAACTGTAAGAAGAAGAAGACTCAAACGAAAAGGACACATCGCTTCAAACATAATTTTATTATATGTGTATGTATATTTTATGCATCTCATTTACATGTATTATACGTTTTTATCATTGATGAAATTAATATTATTCCTTAACTAAGATATGTTAGCAGGTTCTTTTCTTTGTAATACTGTTAAACAAAAAACATTGTTTCTCTTTTTTTCTCTTCTGATTGTTCTGTCATTTTCTTCTTGTGATTTGAATATCTCGGCTGCCCTGGCAGTGCTAGAAGCGGTCGGTCTAGTTATTGATAATTCGGTCCAATATATGAGGCGTTATTTCGGCAATAGTGTGTCGAACGTTGGGCTCGAGCTCGTCCAAAGTGATTGGCTTGTTAGCGTAGATTAAGAACTTGACGTAGCACCAGAGAAAATAATCGAGTTGTATCAAATTGCATGATCGCGGCGGCAAATTGATGAACGCTCGCCGTGAGACGACCCAGTCGCCGAATTTCTCTTTTACAACTTCACCTTCCTCATTTCGAAAGAAATACGGTTCGATGTGGATGTGGATGTATTGATGCTTGTCTGAAAACTTGTGGATTGTGTTCGCTGCAATAATGGCAATTTTGTTTGTTGATATAGCCGCCAAAAATAAGCCTCGTCCGAGAAGATGGTTTTTTGGGAAATAAAAGATAAAAATCTTCTATTTCAATTCGGAAAAATAGGATGACATTTGGATGTCAATTTTTTACGGAAGGAGGTATCTACGATGGCTGTTTGATGAACACTCGTATTAGAAATGACAACGCCACTTTTTTAGGTTTTAACAATTTATTTTTCAATATAATCCTCTTCAACTCGATAAACTTTTCGCAGCGGTGCTGCAACTTTCTTCACCCATGAGTATACTATGACTTTTGTTGGCCTGCAAAATACTTCTCTGCGACGATGATGACTTCCTCTTTTAAGGTTTGGGAACAAAAAGAAGTCGGAGGCAGCCAATCCCGGAGCATATGGAGGATAGGGGAGCAATTTGTAGTGCAATTCAACCAATTTGGCTGTGGCGACTGCGGAGGTGTGAGCCCGTGTTATCGTGGTGGAAGAGCATTTTTTTCTTCGTCAAATGTGGTCGTTTTTTCTTTAAATCGGTGTTGAATCAGCCTAATAAATAGACTCAGTATGCTTCTGTGATTGTTTTTCCTTTCTAAAAATAGTCAACGTGGATCAAACCTCGCGCGTCCCAAAAAACGGCGGCCATCACCTTTGAGGCCGAAGCCACGGTCTTCGGGTAAAATCCATTGTGTCGATTGTTCTTTGGTCTTTGGTGTGTTCCAATAAATCCATGTCTCATCGGCAGTCACGAGACGATGCAAAAACTCATCCGGATTTCGATTAAACAGGGACAAGCATGTCTTTGAAGTGGTCTCACGATTGCGCTTGTCCTCCGGTATGAGCAAATGCGACACCTATCGCTTTTGGCTTTCTCATGCCCAAAATTTCGTGCAGGATATGCACGCTAACGCGTTCAGTTGAGATACCTGTTATCTCAGTCAACTCCAGAATTTTTACTCTGCTGTCCGCCAATACGAGATCGAAAATTTTTCTCCACGGTTTTTGTACCAGAGCGACACTGCTCTTTTTCCATGGTCACAAGAAACACACGATGTTTTGAAATAGATGTCGGTAGTAGTTGGCTCAGTAGCGTCACCTATCTTCCAATCCGGTACTTATCAAACAGCACTCGTAACCACTATTCCATAAATGGATGTGAAATTGTTACAATGACAGATTAATAAGTTATGCGAAAATTTACGGATATCCTACACAACACGAGGAAAGGTAATGGAAAGACACAGTAATATAACATATCAGAGTCTACTCATAAAAGTCTCGAAGAAAATGGATAAATTAGGACAAGCGAAATTTAGAATAATTGTAGAACATAAGAAATTGAATGACAAAGCTATTGACTGCAAATTTAAATTGCCTAAAACTGATTCTATCTTGGAATGGCACAGTTCTTTAGTACTGCTGATCTTGTTAAAGAATAAATCTTTTTAAAAGACGGATCTAAAAAGAAAATGGCATTTGTATCTTCGCGTGAATTATATGAAAATGTTAGAATGTCTTTTTTTCTAAAGAACTGGCCGGTGACGTTGCAAAGAACTGGTGAACTTTCGTTCCGAGAGATTAAATAAGTAAAACGAGATTCGTTCATTTACATATATTATATTCTCATGTTTAGCATAAGTGTAAAAGTACACATCAAATCCATAACTGAAATATTTAAAATTTCGGAATTTAAAATCAAAATAGGCATGTGTAATTTTATGGTAAAGGAAAACAATTTCTTAAGACATATTTTGACCAGAATCCCGATTAAATTATACATATACAATATATATGTATATGTGATAATAGAAAAGTAATATATTATATATTAAATTATAATGGAAAAGTAAAAATTACGAAAAATAAAAAGGTAAATTAAGAGCTTATTTCGATTAATTGGATTAACTAAAAAAGGACGTTTAAACAAAAAAAAAAAACTAATGAATCTAATAGCATAGAGGTATTTGAGAAAATAAAGATCATAAAAAGTAGCCATCCTATACTTATGTAAATATGCAAATTTAAAAAAAAAATTTTTCTTTACAACGGACGCTTCATTACGCTGCAGGATCAAGAGAGACATCCAATATGCCCTGCTTCTAAAACTCATAATAACCACGAATGGAATTATATTCAAAACGATATGAAATTCTTTGCAATGACGTGGTGAGTTAATTATTTTCCACCTTACCTTCTAATCGTACAGATCATCAAAAAATAAAATTCCTTCATACAAAATATAGAGGAAAGAATTTATCGCTTAGAGATATTAAGAATGGTTCTTTAATTTAGGTGAGTTTCAAAGTAAGGTAGAATATTTAATAATGAGAAAAACGATGTAGTGTAGTGTAGGAGTGAGAGAGATTCAAATTTTGTGTTTAACAAAGAAGACGAAATGTATAAAAGCATTTCTTCAGCTGATGAAGAATGGATCATATTCCAATTGAAGCAAATATTTTTAACTAATATATAACAACTACTAATAAATAAGATAAATCAATATCATACACGGAAAAAGAAGTAATTTATATCGCAGAAAATGATTTTGATAGACAAGAAGATATTTCCCGGAGGTTTACTAAGAGAGGGAAGATAGGAAGATGGAAAGATATACTCGTATTCAGATTAAAAGTTTAAAATTCTATTATATATATAAGAAAAACTAAGTGTAAGCATTCGAATTTATTCAAATGATTTAATAGAGCTCAATTCATTTTTTATTTTCATTTCTCCATATACAGCTGCGGCCAAAAAAAAAGCACCATAATCATTTCATTATTTTTTTTTTAACATCTCACTGTTTAACGCCGTTATTCGAAATATTCTCTTTGCTGTTGGAATAAAATGATTCGGAATGCGATTTTATACCAACCGAAGGAAGAAACACGTGGTAGAAAGCCAGCAATGTCGCCTTATGAAATAAAACTCATAGAAAGATTCGCTAAAAAGGAGCCCTTTAAATCAGCTATGCAGCTAAAAAGTGAACTGGATGTGTCAGCCAGTGCGTCGGAGATTGCGGGAATTTGAATGCCCGAAGGCCAAGAAAAGTTCCACTGCTGGGACCTTGTCATGTGGCAAAAAGATTGTCGTTTGCAAGGAACCACATCGATTGGCCAGTTCAGAAGTGGAGGAACGTTCTCTGGACTGACAAAAGCAAAATCGTGTAGTTTGGTGGTTTTGGGTCTAGTTGCTATGTAAAAAGGCCTCATAAATAAGGAATTCAACCCAGCTTATACCTTAAAAACAGTAAAACACGGCGGTTGCATGGTGTTGGTCCAATATATTGGATCAAGTCTTTGCTTGACCAACACCTTTATGTAAAAATTATGGAGGAAGTTATGTAATCATTTGATTCTGAGGAAATGCCGTTGAGGTGGGTCTTCCAGCACGACAACGACCCCAACATACCAGCAAAACAGCTAAAAGGTGGTTCGAAGAAAAACAGGTCAATGTTACGGAATGGCCACCTCAGTATCCAGATTTAAATCCACTGGAAAATTTATGGGCAGATGTAAAAAAAGGAGTTTCGGAGCAACTACCGAGTAACATTAACGACCTTTGGTCAACAATTCAACGTTGCTGGTATGCCACACCCTTGCAGAGGTATCAGTCATTGGTCGAATTCATGCCACAACCCTGTAATGCAGTTATTTGCAATAAAGAATATGCAACAAACTATTGAATATTTAATAACTATATTTATTACTTAATTACAGAGACAAAAATAAATAAATTTTTCCTTTAGAAGTCCTTGGTGTTGTTATTTGCCTGAAATATTGTGGGTGGTGCTATTTTTGCATGTAATAAAAATAACCGCTATTATTGTGAACGTTTTTAATTAAAACATTACATACCATACTTCGATTAATAGTATTTTATTGTCAGGTTTGGAAAAAAAAATAAATATAAAATTAAACTCAAAAATACTAATAACACACTCTTGATGCTATTTTTTTGACCGCAGCTTTATATACATACGTTGTTTTGACTTCTTCAGTGGGAGCTGCATTAATCTTTTGGTGTATCGGCAATACTACGATTCCTGTTCGAACACTGCTCGAGATAAAATTTTTTTACTATTTTTCCAAAATTACCCGAAGTCTGCTTTATTGAAAACCACACTTACTTTACGGCGCCACAGGAATCGCTGAATAGCTCTGGTTTCATCGAAGGGCGATTGCAAATTATTGAAACGCACCTCTAACGTGTACACCGATTTATTTTATTTATCACGCGTCAAATATGCATTAAAATCGGATTCTAGTTCTTATCAAATAATCTGGATTGAGTCAATCGTGGGTCAACAACGGAGCATTACATTTTACTTAGTTCCAAACTTAGACCAGGAGCTTTACCTTAGTGTTGATTTCTGGAATGCGTTTCGAATGTTATGTTTATGTTATGTTTTGACTTTCTTACAGGAGACTGAACTAAAAACTCGGAAGAACGATGCTGGAAGAGCATGTGATCGATATAGGAGAGGCGGCCCCTATGAAGTACATCACTACCCTGTGTATCTCGCGGTACAAGCCCTTTTGTTTGAAGAAGTAGACTGAACTTTAAGTCTAGAATTTATCGAGGAGAGTGAGACTCCTTGGTGTACCCCAGTCATTTCGTTTCGTTTTAAATGCATTTTTTTATTTTTAATCAATAATTAACTCTTACATGCTGGACAAAAACAAAATACGCTTAAAAACTTAGCTTAAATAACTTATAATTACCTTATTCTAACTTACTGTCCCCATGTGGGCACTATAAGTTTAACCTAATACTTTAAATATATCTTTCGACGTATCTACAATCTATTTTTATTTTTATATTTATATTAATTGGAACTAAAACTAAAAAAATTAATTTTTAGTAAAAAACTTAGTACATGGACCCTTTTGTTATGTTATAAAACTTAAAACTAAAACTTACAAGCTACCTAAAAATAAATCTGAATCTACTTAACCTACTTACAATACCAAATACATTATACAAATTATATATACATACATAATATTTATATACCTAATATATATATATATATGTGTATATAAAAATATATATTTTTTCTTAAATCTAGCTTAATCCTACTTAAAGCTATGTAAGCCGGCTATAGCTAAAAAAAAAGACAAGTGAGGCTACATATTACTGAAGGAATTCGACGATGAAGCATCCTTCCCCTCAAAAAGCCACCAAATATGCTGGCGCTGCTGAGCAACAGCAGTCATGTCGCGACCCCATACTGTCCTACTGAACCGCAGACGCTCCGCACTGCCATTTGCGATGTCTCTGTCGTAGTTGAGTCGCCTGCCCGCAGCTATTCGAGCAACGTGGAAGATAAGCCCTATAATAAGAGTTCATTAGAATAGAATTTTATGTACTCAGACTCTGTTCTGTATAAGCGAAGACAAGTCCTAAGATAAGCCCTCTTACACACCCGAATCTTTTCTAATAAACTTGCTCTCACGCTGAACCACACGGGACATCTATATACAAGCATATGCCGGATAAGGGCCATGTAGCAGATGCACCTTCACCCTTGTATCAAGTTGACTATTATAAAACAGTCTCTTTGTAAAGACAAAAGCACCTCTGACTCTGGTTGGAGCAACATCCATATGTTTGTTAAAATATAGACGTTGGTCTTGCAACATCCCATGTTTATATCTGACTATATTTCAACAATCAAGTGGCTGTTCGTGTTGTCCGATGATAGAAAATGTTCGCAAATTCTTTTCTGGTATCTCTAGAGGCCCCAGACAAACGCGTCTCAAACAGAATGGTTTCCAACTCCTGAAAGTAGATTTTCAGCTTCAACTCATCGCAATATCGCTTAATTTAATCGAAGTCACGTTGCAAAAATATATTAATGACCTCAATTTTTTGACCTGTTCTGTATGCTATTTACTCGTCTTTAACTATGGCATGGTGAAGTGAGCCTATCAGATCAATTGTATAGGGTTTTCCAATAGGGACTTGACAACTTTGTGAACGCACTCTTTCATTTATCATCAAACTGTCACTGTCAATTTATTCAGTAGACTTAACATTTTCATCATGGTAAGGTACACTAACGAGCAACGTCTGCAAATTATAAAAATTTTCTACAGATATTCGGAGTCGGTGACTGCAACTTTAAGAGCGTAAACTCTAATTTTTGGTCGTAATTCTCGCCCTAGTAGACAACCAATAACAAGTTTAGTGCAAAAATTTGAGTCTACATATTCGTTGTGTGATGTTGCTGTTCCAGTGAGACAACGGGTTGGTCGAAGTGTCGAAAATATCGCTGCCGTTCAGACGTCCGTAACAAACGATCCAAATCAGTCAATTCCATGGCGTTCTCAAGAATTTGGCATTGCTCAGACCACATTATGGCGTATTTTGCGTAAGGATCTTGGTTTACACCCATACAAGATCAAGCTGACTCAAGAATTGAAGCCGATGGACCATTTGAAGCGACGTACGTTCTCCGATTAGGTTCTGGAGAAGATGCGCTAAGATGATGAATTTCATCGCAAAATCAACTTCAGTGACGAATCTCATTTTTGGCTCAATGGGTTCGTCAATAAGCAAAATATGCGTTATTGGTCGGGTGAAAACCCACATGTGCTTCATGAATCACCACGTTATCTACAAAAAATAACTGTTTGGTGCGGTTTGCATGCCGGTGGCGTTATTGGGCCATATTTTTTCGTCGACGATAACAATCGTCACGTTACTGTAAATGGTCAACGTTATCGCGCCATGATCACCCATTATTTTTGGCCCGAATTGGAAGATATGGACTTGGACGACATGTGGTTTCAACAAGATGGTGCCATAAGCCACACAGCATACGCTACAATCGATTTATTGAAGAGTAAGTATGGTGAGCGTGTTATCTCAAGACACGGGCCAGTCGATTGGCCGCCTCGTTCGTGCGATTAAACGCCGCTTGACTCTTTTTTGTGGGGCTACGTTAAGTCATTGCTTTATGCCAACACGCCGACGACGTTGGTAGAGCTCAGAGCCAACATTGAACGCGAAATAGCGGCCATTTCGGCCGAAATCTGTAGCCGAGTCCTTGAAAATTAGGTCCAACGAATCGAGTGCTGCAAACGTGCCCGCGGTGGCCATATGAACGAAGTCGAGTTCCATTCATAAATGTTTTGATTGTACTTCAAGCCAATATTAAAGTTTTTGAAATATCTCAAATGGTTTGCCTTTTATTAAAAAAAAGTTGTCAAGTCGTTATTAGAAAACCCTAAATAAATGTTGATTAGGATCGTCGAATTTGCCGCACCTTGTTTCAGACCGGCACCGGTGCCCTGGCTTTTGACTTTCTTCCATTGTATATCAGAAATTATTTTAGACGCTGCATGAATGATTTCATGCCCTACCTTAAAACCGAATTGTATATCCAGAACTATATTTTTCTCCTCAAACCACTTAGTCAGGACTCTATTGATCACCTTTTCGAAAACCTTACTGATATTTGGAAGAAGACTGATCGGCACTTTTTGTCGCAGCACTTTAATGCTACTATTTATCGACTTCATTTCTTAGTCTTCATCTTCCGATTCGGATGACGCCAAAGAAGTGAAGCTGTTCTCTCTCAGATAGTGACCTTCACGACCATCTGAGACATATAGGTATTCGTCAGTAACTTGCCCGGAGGATTTATTAAATGTCCTACTAAAGAGAATCACCGCTCAATTACAATCCGAAACACACCTAATCTCCTCGGAGGTCTGTAAGTACCCCAGACGGAAGCCAGGTAAGAATCGCTTTTGATTGGTTTAACGTAAAGTAAACGATTTAAATAAAAATTACACTTATCGTTTTCTTCATTGCATTTTGGGAAATACCGCTGAAAAAGCAAGTAGGGAAAGGTCTGCACAACAAAAGACTGGAAAGACATTCAAACTAAATAGAAATAATTAACAATTGAAAAAAAAAACAACAAACTTAAAAAAAAAAACAGAGTTTATATATAATTCTTATAAATATCTGTATATAAATGTATCCCGTTTTCACGTAGGGTTTGGAATTTTTTCCCTTTTTTTGTTAATATTTTAACAGGAATTAACTGCTGACATTACATGTGTATCTGCTGACCACGGCCCTTCAATTTTGCTTAGAACTACATCCATTAAATATGTATTTAATCTTTCAGCAGTCTTTTTTAAGCCTTTTTGTCGATACGAGGGTCTTATCTACACACACCTTTGTTTCACATTTTCTCTCCTTTCTCACTTTCTTATTTTTTCCTAGATGTTATCAATAATTTTTTTATTTTGCTTATCGTATGCACTTGCTTTTACATCTCTAGTGGAAGCTTACTTAATTTGTCTTTTTTGTTCATAAGCAGAACAATGGACAAATCAAAAAGTTTCGATATTTTTAATTTTTGCTTTCTAATCTACATTTTTTTTTTGTTTCATTAAATTTCGCTTTTTTTTATAAATTTTATATGTACGATTATATATATTTTATCCTTTAATTTTAATAAACCGGTTTACTGTTCAGTTAGTTCCTTTTATTTTTTATCTCTCACTGCATCTTACTGCAGTTCTGGCGTGATGCACATACATAGCTGTGTTACTCCCACCATTTTCCTTTTTTTTATATAGTTTAATGGTAGTTTTGGGAATTTTAGGCGAACTCGTCCCTACGTTGCCCTAAATAGAATTTTTGGTTCCAAGCCTTGCTGGCTAGACTTACTTTTCTTCGAGAATCGAAATGAAATCCAAGATCAAATTCCTATCCCCACCATCGCGTTGCTATGTTTGACAGTTGCCAAACAAATTTAATATTTAAAATCGGAGGGAGATGGTTTCATTGCATTAGATTTCTTTAATAGGGAGATGTAACAATCTTAGTCGGTAGAGCATGAGACTCTTAATCTTAGGCTCTTCCTCACTGTATATTCACAAGAATGCATCGCTGTCCTTCTTCATCCTTTTCGATTATGTCGTTTTCAATGCCTAAGGATTTGTAATGGCTGCTTTATGATTCAATCGAGAAAATTCAGACAACGTGATCGCTGTCAATTGCCATAGACAGCAATATCGTCTTAGTAGACGAAGCACTTTATTCCCAGAAGCGCGATTAACATCGAGTTCATCAGCCTCTGAAACCAATCTGTATCATTTCGCAACCTGAACATCATTCCTGTGTATTTGGTCGTATACAGTGCTAAAAGCCTTTTTTCCTATATCCATAGAGATTTGATGAAACCCAAAAGTTAGGTCCAAATTGGAGAAATATTTCGCCTTTGCCAATTAGTCAAGGATTTCTGTTATGTTTGGCAGAGAGTAGTTGTCTGGTATCGTTTGCTCATTTAGCTTGCATCAATTATCAATCGCCATTACTTTTTACCCCTTTCATTTCACTAAACATTGCTTTGTATATTTGGCTGTGTATGATGCACTTGTTGTATTTTTGGAGGTCGGTGCAAATGGTGTCCTCAGGTAGGTCCAAGGTGCATGCAGCGTTCCTCGTTTTGGTGGAAAAATATTGGAATGGTGATTTAAGATAAACGAGTGATCTTGAAAGTGAAGATGGATATTTTCTAGTCTTCTTGGAGCGAATAATTTTTTTGGCTTTATGGTTGCGATGCTCTTGTGCGCCGGTGCATTGTCTTGCAAAAACAAAATTTTTTTTCGCTTCATGTGAGGCCGTTTTGCACCGATTTCGGCCTTCAATCAATCTAATAATACACAGTAATACTCGCTGTTGATGGTTTTTCCTTTTTCGAGGTAGTTCACGAAGAGTATGCCATGACAAGCCAGAAGACCGACGCCATAACCTTACCGTCCCATCGAGCCTCCCTCGGCCGCTTTGGAGCACTCGTGCCAGCCTTAGTCCATTGCCGGGCATTCATTCTGTTCTCTGGTGTTCAACAGTTACCAATCGACACCAAAAGTTCACCCGATTCCGCATCAGCAAGTCCAAACACTCTTTTGAAGTGCTCTCGCGTTCGTGTTTTTGGTCAGGAGTGAGTATGCGCGGCACCCAGCGGCATGATACCACCTTTTGTGGTATCTGCTAGCTTGCGCACCTTTATTTTCCGGTCAGGCAACATCATTTCATGTATTTTTTTGACATTGTCCTCTGTAACCGCATCGGAAGGCCTGCCGCTGCGGACTTGATCGGTAGTGGTGTTGCGGACACCACGAAACTCTCGAAACCAATATTTGACGGTGTAATCTGACGGAGCATTAGCCCCATAATATTTATCCAACTATTCTTTTGTTTCCTTCGCAGTTTTGTCTCTCAAAAAATAATGTTTTATGAGAGAACGAAAATCATTTTTGTCCATACTCAACATGATGCCAAACACTGAAATTTGGCATGTCTGCCTTAATATGAAAGGACTTCAAGGCATCATAACCTTTTTTGCAGTAGCAGAGCATTCTGGAGGTCAAAGAGGTTACTTTTCACTCCACCTTGTAGTCAATTTTAGAAAGTATAATGGATCGAAGGCTACGATAGGTAATATAAAGCTAAATTTCCAATCAAAAATTACACCTAATATTCTTAAACAGTTAACATTTTCTGTGTGTTATTAACATGAAGTGTTATTGATTTGGAACAACTAGTCTTTTTACTATTATGCAAAATTTTACTTTTTTCTGGTAAATAATAAATCCAGATTAGATCCCCCAACTTATAAGATCCTTAAGGAGGTTTAAAAATACAGTTGCTGTTAATGTTAGCTCTTTAAGTTAGTTCTTGCGTACTATGAGAAGACAATTCTTGTAAAATGGATGGGTTTTCTGTAAAAAGGGAGGGATATTGCCATTGAAGACAATTCACACGTATTCACATTCGGGGTCACACGGTAGAGGCGATCAGTAGAAAACCGGTTTTGATTTTCCAATATCTGGAAAGTTTGCCATCTTTTTTAGTTCATCTATGACCAACTAACCCTTTTGCAAACCCTTAACTTTGTACAGACACACTGTAACTTAATTACCAACACTTTTACATCTCTATAACTTGCCAAAATTTGGTAGAATGAAGGCAATTTACAAGTTAATTTGCTAGAATGAGTAGGATTTGCACGGGTGTGTGTAACGTAGATGGCCTTTTTGCTATAGATGACAATTCACACGTACTATTTAAAGGCAAGGTCACACGAGAAGAGGCAATCAGTAGAAAATCGGTTCTGACTTTCAATATCTGGAAAGTTTGCCATTTATGTCAGTTCATCTTTGATATGAATGAGGCTTAGCGTGTACTGATTATCTGTTTGAATTCCTCAAGCAGAGTGTCGCGGGTTCGAATCCCGTGCGAGGCAATTCTCTGAAAAAGTCTTTTCATTGAATTTGTATGTAGTTATATATTAATCCCGTCGGCGTCAACTCTGACATGAAGGCATAGCACTGATGTTGGAGTGGTTGCTGGCTGGGCTAAATGTAACGAACTAACAACTAGCACGTACTAAGACCCATTGCTTGAGGATGCACTGGCTCCAATTTGACAACCACCTCTGGAAAAATATCGAAACCTGATACACCTGAGTTTTAAACTACTACACCATCTGCCCGCGCCCTGGTGAAAAGCCAGTAAAAGGGTATTCATATCCCCTTGGTGCGCGCCCGGGGTTATAAAGAAAAACTCAAATAATTTTCTTTTGTCCTTATGGCCTTGTACGCAAGTCTGGTGTATTTAAAGTATGGGATGGGTGACTCTCTTCGTTCGCTAAAGGGATTTTAACCTTTTTTTGCTCATTGTTTACCCGCTTACGCGACTTCGTCGCTCCGCTAAGGGTATGTCAACAACTGTCGGGCAGGCGCCTGGAGCTAAAGTTTAATTATATTTACTAGGGAGTATTTAGCAGTATACTCGTAATATTTTGAGTCAATAAAAAAAGACAAAATTAACTTCAAATTATTTTAACTTTGGGACATATGGCAATACTCATAATACACCCACCACCCCACCCTTTAAAATAACTTTAAAAATAAAAGAAAAAATAGAAAGAGAAGTTTCCTCACCAAAATTCTTTTACAGAACATCTTAGAATAATCCATATTAAATAAAAAAATAAAATAAAAAAAATAAACATTTCTTAGTGCACATAATGGAAACCTGAGCCTTGATTTTTGTCACAAAAAGTAGTGGCCAGGCGAAATACGCGCATATATGCGCTTATGATGCAATTGGGTTAAATATGAAAGGAAGTGGAGAAAGCTTAGCCGTTTCGTAAATATCATTTTCCAGTGACCAGATGCGCTTCCAGGCTCTCCATTCCAATTGCACCGTAATTTAAAACGGCCTATAGTTGTTATTTACAAGTGAAGACTTGTGGTTGTAATTTATAGTTTGGCTACAGAAAGCCTGGATGACATCTGAAATTTTCCTCGAATGGACACTGCTTGATATGGTTAATTAACTAATGTCAGAATTAAATCTTGCTTTTGATTGACAATTGATGTACTGGCAGTGTCTTAAGAAGCGTAACTATGGTTTTTCTGCCTGCCTATACCACTTCGGTATTTCAGTAAACCGATCTTGGTATTATTCCAGCTCCTAAATCACACTTCCGCTAAAGTTTAGTTTTGAAAATTATCGACTGTCTTAATACAAATGAAGTTGCCAGCTATAATCAATCAAAGATAACTTACGCAAAGTACAATTTTTAACTTATAGATTTTTTAATCTATGTACACTTCACGAAATAAATATAACATAGAAGCATAGAAAGGTCACCGAAAAATGCAGTGAAATTTCACTTTACAACATATGGTATGTCAAAAATTAAAATGCGTTTTTCTTATCTTTGTTTATTAAATTAAGAATGGAAATGTTATTCACTGTAAGATCAGTCACTATATTGGCAAACTTTATGGCTGTTTCTGCAGATATACAGAAACGCAGCGAAATAAATAAATGTTAAGAGAATCATTTTTGAAATTTTGGATGAGAAGAGAGCTAAAATCTAAATTTAGCTCTTCCGCAGCATAGGAAGAGAATTGCTAATTCGGATAACAATAGTGACCCCGTCTATGAATACGACGACTGTCGATGCTTGTCTTCGACGAAGAGTTCCACTACGAAATGCAAACAAAAACACGGGAGCGGCAAGAGCAGAAAGCAATGAAAATGAAAATGATAGTGAAAACAACGAACACCCTGTAAGTGTTAGTAGCAGAGGTCGCGCATACAAAATTTCAGCCAAAGCCAGAGGAATCTTCAGAGACTTACGCTCATTTTTGTATTCGGCCATTGACGACCGTTGTTTAGTTGCGTCTTTTTGTTCAACAAATAATTCATCAATCAGCATCAAAAAATCTGGGATGAAAACTATGTTCTTGCATTTTTTTTAATCTAAAAACCATTATATTCCACCGATTTATTTTTGACTAAATGTAACGTTATATACATTTATTTAAATATTGTATATTTACTATTGTAGAAATTTCAATTTTTAAGAAGCGTTTTCGATATTTGAAATGTGCTAATTTGAAATGTTTGTCGGAATACTTTATGCTACTTATGTTTACCTTTAAACGACAAAAAATATTAAAAAAAAACAAGTAAAAAAATTAATTCTGTCTAGAGGAAAAAAAAGAATAAAAATAATTGTAGATAAGTATAATTAAAGCAGAAAAGGTTTACTCATAATTGCTACTGCAAAATAACAAAGAAGCAAATTAAATAATTTCTTTCTGTAAATGTCTTAGCTATCTTATCAACACTAATACTATAAATTCTAGTAACGTAATTATGTTAATAACAAAAATATAAATAATTAAGGAGGAATTTTCTTTTTTAGTAAAATTGCATCATATTTATAACATAGGAGTAATTATACCTAGGTCAAATGCGACTCACTCAAAAAAGACTCACAGACTCCGATCGAAACAAATTCTCGTTACAATGAAAAGGTTAACCCTCTATTGGAATAAACAACAAAAATTTCATAACGATATACAAAGAGATTTTCTGAAATGATAAGCACCACTTCCAAAACAAAAAACTGCAGTATTTGTTGAACAACCCAATATTTAACCAAATTTGATGAAATTGTTTCTTAAGTAACCTTGGACATAAAACGGGATGTACTTGATATTTTCTTTAATTTTTTTTTAGGTTTATTTTCGCAACAAAAAAACCACAATGCAACATTCCTGTTAAAATTATGTTTATACTGACAAGAATTCCATTTAATGTTCGTAAGTGCGAGAAGAAACAAAATTTCCAATAAAATATAATTTGCTCCATTTTTTTTAATTGCTGCGATGTTTTACTTCTGGGTCTCCTGTGTAAAAGACAGACTGATTACCAGTCAATGAATTAGAACCCTCAAGATCTCGGATTCCGTTAACACTGATATTGAAGTCATTTTAATGTGGTCTTTATACCCTTTCAATTAGCTTGTCGAAGTTTGTAAAGCTTTTGTTACACAATGCATTAGTCCGGAACTACTTGGTCACGCATCGGGTCTCGGAATTGGAGTAAATTAGTTCCAAAAAGTACTATAAAAATCCGATTAAAAAACAGTGAAACTAGGAAGTTAGAACTCATGCTAATAATACACTAGTAAGCATCTCTCTTCTAAGTAAATCTAAGTAGATTTTATCCTATAACGAATGACTTTGAGATGATAAAACACATTAGATGAGGTATCGAATGCAAACACGAACACAAACGCAAACGCAAACGCAAACGCAAACGCAAACGCAAACGCAAACGCAAACGCAAACGCAAACGCAAACGCAAACGCAAACGCAAACGCAAACGCAAACGCAAACGCAAACGCAAACGCAAACGCAAACGCAAACGCAAACGCAAACGCAAACGCAAACGCAAACGCAAACGCAAACGCAAACGCAAACGCAAACGCAAACGCAAACGCAAACCAATGCGCTCATAAATTTTTTCATTTCGCTCATGTGTTGTGCCAAAAAAAAGAAAAAAAAAAAATCACAGTGCGATTATCCCACCTCTCCCGCTCCCGGTCGTGGTACTGTTGCTGCAATCTGTCACTGCCGTTGCTGTATTTGTCATACGGCACACGTAATGAGTGTGAATTTTGTTGTTGATCCACTTTCCACTGTTTGGATGCCGCATACCATGACTTGAGCGGTAAAGACACTATCAGAGTTAGTTTATTGCCATAATACTAGAAAATTTTGAATCAATCAATCAAAAAAAAAAAAAAAAAAAACGGAGCAACTGAATCCTACATATATCGTAGTACAAGAAACCCAATAGAAAAGAATTAATTTTAATATTCGTATATATAAAATTTTTGGTGCTGGCAACTTAAAGAATGCTTAATACTCCCACAGCCGATTACCATGAAAGCAAATTTGTCTCGTTCGTTGAGCTTCCAGTTCTGCATTTTGTTCTGATTGAAGAACTGCTATGCATAAGCCGCTGTCATTATTATGCAGTAGTTCATTGGCCCCCTCCAGTTGCTATGTTGGCTTGTTTCTATGTTAAAATTATAAACAACACGTCAACAACTCGACAACTGAAAACAAAAAAAAAAAAAAAACTTCGACCGAACCAGAAATGACTGAAACACCTTTCAATACGACCAAAAACTCAGGCAAATAATACTACAATGTTCGAAAGCTAAGAAACAATTTTTGGTCGTTCGTCAAAAACATCAGAAATTCTGCCTCATCCTCCATCTCAACTCTCATTTACAGTTGTCTTTTCTTCAGACAAGGTCACTCTGCTTGATGCACACTTTGCGATTAGCTCAACACCTCTCGATTGTGCTTTGTCTCCGCCTACACATGAAAGCGACGAAACTTGAATAGGACGAATCCACAATCGCACTCGTGTAGTACCTAGTACTTAAAGATCTTAATATACACAAATCCGCTGGTGAGGATGGTATAACTCCCTTTCTTCTGAAGAGGGGTTTTTCTTCGCTGGAAACCCATTGCGTAAGTTTTTTCATCAATCCTACTCCTTAGAACTCTTTCCAAGCAGATGGAAGGCAGCATTTGACCAACGCTCTTCTCCTACAGGCCCATTACCTCCCTGCTTTCCAAGGTCTTGGAAACGCTGATACACCCTTTGATCATGATATATTCTCCATGACTGGCAATACGGTTTACGTAGCAACAAGTCCACTGGTGATATGATGACATGTCTCACCAAAGTGTAAATCAATCTGACGAAAGTAAGATAGATGCACTTGATATTTCCAAGTCATTTGACAGAGTTTAGCATCAGGCTCTTTTGTCGAAAATTCGTGCATTTGGGATCGATGAATCTCTTTTTCAATGGATTAGAAATTACATTTCGGAACGTAAAATTCAAGTTGTCTTGGATGGTTTCAAGTCTGATATCAAAAAAATAAATGCTGCTGTACCCCAGGGCTATTCTATAACCGACACTTTTTAATTTCAATCAACGATCTACTCTCTGCTTTTCATATTCGTTCCGTGACTTACGTCCCTGCTCTTTCGCTGTAAAACATTATATTCCGATATTAACAGCATAACCAATTGGGCAACTATCAACAGAATGGAATTTGATACTTCCATAACAATACTGTCTGTTGTCGTTAAAGCGACATTTAAATACCCAGCCGTATAACTAAGGGCCGGTTTGTTCACATCTGGCTAAATCCCTGGTTAAATTACCAGAGATTTAGCTTAACTCATGGTTATAAATCTGCGGTAATCAAAGAGTATATGCTCACTATTTTTTCGCTTTAGGTACTTAACCATAGGTTAGCAACAATTCGTTCCAGTTTTCCAGTTTAACTTGTCAAAGTCAGCTTGTTTGTAAAAGTTACCCCATGGTTAATTTTGTTTTTGTTTAACATTTTTGTTCGATTGCCGAAGACTTTGAAATTTATGTTATTACCTTTTATTTATTATTGTTTGTTGCGGAGTTTTATTAATTTTTATTATTTATACTCCATTTAGCGTTATTTTAATATATGTATACAATACTTTCTGAATTCTTTATCACACAATATATGCACAGAGTTTTGTTTTGCATAATAACAAACAAAATTCCAGAAAATCATTCCTTAAATTACATTTGCTATTTCTCTGGTTAAGATTTTAGTGAACAAACGCAATCGATGGTTACTAGCTGGATATAACTACTGATTAAAGTTATTAGATTAAATAAAATACAATATCTATAAGGCATTAATATTATCATATAAAAAATATTCCTTTGAAATCAAATAAAATAGAAAATTAAAAACACTTTTTCCAGACGATGACTTTACTCAGAATTCATCCATTCATAATTTTTGTTTATAAATATATAAATTAAAGCAAAAAAAACCTTTTTCCATATTAGATAACCTTGTCATAAAACTTTTCCTAAAACTATTTATATAATATCATAAAAGTGTTCTCGTTAATGACTTTTTTTTTTAAATAAAAGGCAAGCCATTAGAGATATTTCAAAAACTTTATTATTGACTTGAAGTACAATCAAAACATTTATTAATGGAACTCGACTTCGTTCATATGGCTACCGCGGGCACGTTTGCAGCGGTCAATTCGTTGGACCCAATTTTCAACAAGTCGGCCACACATTTCGGCCGAAACGGCCGCTATTTCACGTTCAATGTTGGCTCTGAGCTCTTACAACGTCGTCGGCGTGTTGGCATAAGCCAATGACTTAACATAGCCCCATAAAAAATAATCAAGCGGCGTTAAATCGCACGAACGCCGCCGGCATGCAAACCGCACCAAACAGTTATTTTTTGTGGATGAAGTGGTGATTCATGAAGCACATGTGGGTTTTCACCCGACCAATAACGCATATTTTGCTTATTGACGATCCCATTGAGCCAAAACTGAGCTTCGTCACTGAAGATGATTTTGCGATGAAATTCATCATCTTGGCGCATCTTCCCCAAAACCCAATCGGAGAACGTACGTCGCTTCAATTCTTAAGTCAGCTTGATCTTGTATGGGAGTAAACCAAGATCCTTACGAAAAATACGGCATTATGTGGTCTGAGAGATGCCCGATTCTTGACAACGCCGTGGAATTGACTGATTTGGATCGTTTGTTACGGACGTCTGAACGGCAGCGATATTTTCGACACTTCGACCAACCCGTTGTCTCACTGACACGGCAACATCACACAACAATTATGTAGACTCAAATTTTTGCACTAAACTTGTTATTGCCTGTCTTCTAGGGAGAGAATTACAATCGAAAATTGGAGTTTACGCTCTTAAAGTTGCAGTCACCGACTCCGAAAAAATTTTTATAATTTGCAGTTGCTGTTGAGTTTACTGAATAAATTGACAGAGACAGTTTGATGATTAGTAAAAGAGTGCGTTCACAAATTAAATTCTAAGTTATCAAGTCCCTATTGAAAAAACCTATACAACGTGAATTTGGATTCCAACGTAACTACTTAACTCTAAATATGCATATGTTTGTATAGTTTTAGGCATCTAAGTTAGCACGTTACACTCTGCGGACCATTCTATTTGTTTTAACGGAAAGAATAAAAAGAACAGCACACAGCAATGCATGGCCAAGGAGAGCTAGTGGCAGTTTCATTTTCGTCATCACAATGTAATAGTTTTAAGAAGTTTTAAGTATTTTTTAATAAACCAATAGAGTTTTTTTTAAATAGAAAGTTTAAGAATCGAATTATTAATTGGGGGCTCAATCGGGATGCTTCACTAGTGAATATTTAAAAATAAAAAGTAAAATAAGTGAAAACATTCCCACCATTAGGATTACCAAAAGTATCTAACAAAGATTTGAGAAAGTGTATCATAAACAAATAAAAGCACATCAGATCCAGTATCGAGAAAAAAGACTCAACAAGTATCCAGACCAGGAGAAAAAATTATCGTAAGAAATTAATTATCAGAAATTATCTTTAAGGAGTTATAATAGAATATGTGTTAAAATTAATGGATAAAATGTAGTAAAAAGAAATTAATAAAAATAAACCTTACAAACCTGTAGATAAAAAATTCGAGTCAGATTTAAAAAATGTAAAACTACAATAGGCTTATTTGAATACTACTTCTATGGAGGAAGTTATTACAAGGGCACTCCAACAACAAGCCACGCGTATTGAGGCAACATTCCTAGAACAAAAAATACTTAGCGATAAAAGAATATCTAAGTGATCTAGTGCAAATGCTATCCAAGTTAACTACAGGCACCGAGGCTACTGAATACAAAACACAGACTATTGACCCGACAATTGTTTGTTACGAAACACTAGACGTAATAAAAAGTTCACCAGAATTCAGTGGAGAACAAACATCCTATGTAAGTTGGCATGAAGCCACTCATAATTCTATAATTTTGTATACACGTGGAAGTGCCAAATTTTTTGCTGCACTACCAATCCTAAGAAATAAAATTGCTAGACACGCAAATGACGTTTTAATCAATTACGGTACAGCTTTGCATTTTGACGCAATTATATCGCGACTTGACTTTGCTTACGCGGACAAAAGACCAATTCACGTAGTAAAACAAGAATTAGCTGTCTAACGACAAGGCTCATCATCGATAATTGACTTCTATAACATAGTTAATAAAAAACTAACATTACTCACTAATAAGACAATTATGACACATGGATCGCAAATACCTGTTACGAATGAACTAAATTCTATCAATAGGCGAAATGCCCTACGAATATTCATTAGAGGCTTAAACGGCCAACTACCCCAAATTCTATTCTCGCTTAGCCCTACTGATCTACAAAACGCGCTTGCCAAAGCTCAGGAGCTTGAAAGTAATAATATGAGAAAAAATTTAGTATTACAATTAGCAAATCATAAAAATCAGAATAGAAATCAATTGCGATTAGCCAATCAAACTCACACCAATACTAGTAATTTCCCACCACAAAGCCATAATGATAATAGACAATTTTCCCAACTATTCAAACCAATGGTTCTAGGTATTTCCGTACTTCGCCCCATACAAAAAGATAACGTAGAAAGTTATAAACGAACTTTTCATACGTAAAATTTAATCAAGAGAATAGTAACCAGTACAATAGTATCTCCCCTAATTGGCAAAAGCCAAATCATAATACTTGTAACAATAATACTGGCTCACTTTTCAAGAGACAAAGAGAAGAAGTACAACACCCAAGTCAATCTCTACCAGGTAAAAACGCAAACTGACGCAAACTCTTTTTTAGACAAAGACTGGGATTGCCTCACTTACACCGACGAATAAACAATAAAAACGTAAAAATACTAAAAGATACCGGCGCTAGCAGCAACTATTGCCAGGCCAATATATTAGACAATCCCATTTCCCTACATACCTACCTACTAAAACGAGCTTATAAATGTAAATGGCAAAATAATAATAAATACTTGCCATGAAGCCGTTATCTTAGACACTAAAACACGTTTTTAAGTTCTCCCAAATTTAGAAAAACGAAATGCTAATAGGAGCAAACTTATTAAGTTCACCTAGAATAAACCTAGAAAATAAAACAATAAGTTATGATAACAGAGTAGTAAGAATCTTCGTTGATAAAGATATAAACGCGAAAATTAACCATCTACAAGATAGGGATACACTAGTGGAACCAATGATGAAGAAAATAAAAAGTATGCATTTCAATATCGATACCACATTCCCATTTAGAGCGGACGTTGTAGCAAAAATACGTACTGTACACGAAAAACCCGTCTGGAGTCTGGAGCAAACAATAACCTTGTCCTCTGTCAGCTAACGATTTTGTGAACAAATAGGTCGCAAAAATGTTGAAAGAAGAATAATTAAAATCCGCTTACAATAGCCCTGTATGTATGGTACCAAAGAAAGGTACAAACGAAGATGGTAGTCCCAAAAATAGAATGGTCATAAACTACAAAAAAATCAATGAAAACACAATATCTAATAGATACCTTATACAAGATACTAACGTAATACTTTCCAATTTAGGAAAAGCGAAATAGTTTTCCACGCTAGATTTAGAATCAGGATTTCACCAAATAAAAATGAAACCTGTAGATATAGAGAAAACAAGGTTTTGCGTGTATATTGGGAAATACGAATACACACGTTTGCCATTTGGACTAAAAAACGCTCCTTCAATATTCCAAAGAGCAATGGATAATATTCTCAGACCCTAGGAGAGATACTTCATGTTTACATCGATGACATAATTATATTTTCTAATACAATTCAAAAACATACTAAGCATCTCGAAATAGTTGTTAAAGTATTAAAAGAAGCTAATATGAAAATTAGTTTCGAAAAATGGACATTCTTGGTAACGTGGTCGGACATAATGTCATAAAGACAAATACCGAAAATAATGCTATAATTAGAGAATACCCGCAACCTAAAACCCTACGACAACTACGAAGTTTTCTAGGAATGATCGGATACTATTGCAAATTCATCGAAAACTACGCAGCAATCGCAAAAGCTCTTACAAAGTATTCGCAAAGCAAATCTGGGCAAGTCTCCACGCACAAAGCAAAGAAAATGATTATCACATTGAATGATGAAGCAATACGAACATTCGAAACATTAAAAAAACATTTAATGACAGAAATAGAATTAACACAGCCTGATTACACAATGAAATTGGTACTGACCACTGACGCCTCAGATGACGCAGTTGGAGCAGTCTTATCACAAAAGACTGCTATTCAAAAGTAAACGATCATATGTCGCAAGAGAGAAAGAACTCTATTCAATCGTTTATGAACTTAAAGAAACTACCTTAACGGTGTAACTAACATAGAAATTAATACAGACCATCAAGCCTTGACATTTTCTATGTCTCACAAAAATCACAATTCAAAAATGAAAAAATGACAAGTATTAATCAATGATTTTTCACCAAAAATTGTATACAAAACAGGCCCCACGAACGTAGTGGCTGACGTACTCTCAAAATCTTAAACAAATACCAGAACACCACTCTGAGATTACACAGCATTCAGCTCCCAGTAGCGATGAACAAACCATCGACATATAAGAAAGACTATAAATAGTCATATTGTATATAAAGCGAATGAATTGAGACATGATATTTTAACGCCTTTTCTTAATAAAATAAGACATTTAGTTAATTATAAAAACCCACAAGAAATAAAACCAATTATTAAAGAATGTGTAAAGCCAGGGACAGTTGCAATATTCACAACACTAAAAACAATCTATAATATAAGAAACAGGAAACATATTTTATGTAGTAAACTCAACACAAATATAAACATTTATCAATCAAATAAAGCAAACACTAGAAGACAGTACATATCCTGATACACAACCTATTACTAAACATGAGAACGAAATTAAAATCATGTAAAATCTGTTAGACCAGTTATAGATTTAACGTCCTAAACTAGACCATGGGTACCGATTAAAATGGACAGCAGATACTTCTGATCACGATGACATTTTAGCCATTCAAAATAAGTTAAATGATTTAGTAGAAAATAGTAATAAACAATATGTAACAAACTCTAAAATTATAACCTTGTTAAATTCACTATCGCATTCAACAAAGGAAGAGTTAATATCTGAAATAACCAAACTAATAATAATAAACTTAATTATAGTCCGTACCTACTGAGTTTGCTATTTTACTGCGCAGGTCTCTTCAAATTTCTTTTATCATCTCTTAAATTGGCAAATATGATCTAAGAAACACGAAAATGGGTGGAGCCATAAACAAAAAGTATCTACAACCCAACATTGCTTTAAAGATCTGATTGAGGGTGGTTTTTTTTATATTCCTGCTATTAAACTGAAGTTGAGAGCCCACTGATGGGACAGCCATTTTCTACCTCTGGCATAATCGTTGTGTATATCCAGTTTTCCAAAAAATTTGTACACTCCTGGTGGGAGAGGAAATGTTGATCCTTATATGCCAAATTTACTTCGACAAAATTATATTCTGATAAAATATAAAAAAAGGTCTGTATATCCGTTGGTACTGTATGGGATTTGCGTATTATGACGATTGGATAAATAAATCAGAAGGTCTCGCATGAATTGATTGTTTGATTGTGTTTCTATGTAGCTATACAGTTTTTGATTATTTGCTCATTATGCTTTCGTAGATCATTACTGCTGACAAAGTTAGAGAACTACAGTGTCACAGCAAACTTTTTTTGTTTTTTTGTTATATGTAAATGTTATTTTTTTTAAAAATATTTTTTTGTGAACGAAAACGGTTTTTATAACTTCTTAGTAACTGAAGGCATGGTTTCTTTACACAAAAGAAAGAGGGTAGGGTATTAAACGGTTCGTTACAGTAAAATTGATGCACTTTCTTACTTGTTTAATTTTGCTATGAATTATAGTGAGATAAAACTAATTATGAAATGCAAATATCAAACAGATTTAGAGTAAGCAGTAAAAGCAAAAGCGGAACAGCAGCATACCGAATATACTGTTATTTTTGGTTGGAAAAAAGAAATTTGGATACTAATTGTAGATAAAAATTAATATTTATGTATTTAACTATATCTGTTATTATAAGTTAACGCAACTGAAAACACAAAAAACAACATTAACAACAGCAACAACAATGACAATGCAGCACTGACTTCAACAAGTTCAACATAACTCAGTATCAGCACTTTTCAACACACGACTTTATTAAATTGCAAACTAGAATCAAACATCAAGCACAGGTTAATCGTGGAAACTGATGATTTAGCGTCTGGCAAACGTCCGTTCTCACGATACAACTTTGCTAGCTGAAGGTGTAAAGAAAAATTGTAAAATTAGATTAAGTTAGTTATAAGTGAGATGTGAACCAATAAAGATCTTTTTTTTAATAAATCAAAATATAATTTTATTTAATTGGCGCCCAAAGTGGTTGGCCCGGTAACGCGATAGTGAAAGAAATCGAAAAGTTAACCTTAAAAAGCTTAAAAAGTAGATTTCGGTAATCGCTATAGATTCGAGAAAGACCTCAAGTAGCTCTTGTTTGAATTTATTGAAAAGTTCATAACACGAATTTCATCGACTTCAAGTAGCTGCGCAAAATCGTGTAAGTGCGGTAAAAGACCTTAAAAAGCTCGATCCACCTTAAGACCTTGTGAACTTTTACTAGTGCGCTGTGTTTCGGGTCAAAATCTACAGAAGTGTTCGTCGGTTAGATCGGTTGATCTAATAAACCACGAGGGAGTGTGGACAGAGTACCCGAGTAGATATGCAAAAGGGAAAGATACGAAATCCATCAGCGTGGGATGAACCTTATTATAATTTGAGCGTAAGAATTAGACTTAAGATTAAGAAAAAATTTTCTAAAATACAAATATATTATATGTAACAAAAATTTAAATGCAGCTTAAACAAAATATTATTTACCTAATTTAAGTGAATCTTAAAAATTACAAATCGTTATTATTATTTCTATTTTAATTACAAAATAATTACCTTTAAAAATCATTTTAAAAATTCATAACCATTTTAGAATTAGGAAGTAAAATATAAAATAAGGAAGTGAAACTTGAAATTTCAAAGCGAAATTTTGAATTAAGAAGTGAAATCTAATTATTATTATTATTTTTTTTTTTTTGGTTTTTGACAAAACCCAAAGTTTAAGTTTTCAAAATTCCAAAAATAAAAAGATCGCGATCCCACATCACAATGAATCCCGCGGATCTCTTAGTTCACCCTTCAACTTCCAGGAACCTTCCAAATCCTTCTTACAATCCTGATCTTTCTAACCTCTCTAAGAATTTTGTACCGAGACAAGAAACGAATGCTATAGCTACCCCAGAATTTGAATCTCTTATAGCATCCATAGTTGCTAAAGAATGTAGGAAAAATTTTCAATCCATAATAAACACAAACGCTAACTTTTACAAGGGAGTAGAAGAGGGAAGTGAACCTCAATACCTACAAAACCTTACCGATCTCGACAAAGTTCTAGATGTTGTACGAAGCCTGAGAGATTTTTCAGGAAATCCAGGTGAGTACAGCTCATGGAGAAAAAGCGTTGAGCGAATACTAACCATATACGAGCCTCTAAAAGGCATCCCTTTTTATTTTGGTATAATAAATATAATTTGAAACAAAATAGTCGGACACACCGATGAAGCGTTGGAGTCGTACAACACCCCACTCAATTGGCAATGTATCTCAAAGTGTCTGACGGTACACTACGCCGACAAGCGCGTAGTTCAGAGTAATAATACGGTGGAAAAATATTATCAATCAGTTTATTCGCATCTTACACTTATATTGAACAAAATATCTAGCATGGATGTCTCCGCAGATGCCATGCATCTAGAGAAAAAGCATTACACACTTTTATAAGGGGTCTAAAAGGTGACTTACCAAGGTTATTAGGCATTAGGGAACCAGCAGATCTCCCACAAGCCCTTTAACTTTGCCAAAAACTCGAGAACAAGTGTTTGTGAGTACATCATACCGCTCAGGGTAATAACGCGCTTAGGAGACCAAATCCTGCTCCACCAGTACCTCCTCGTAGACCAACTAACCAACAACAATTTCAGCCACATCTAGCTTAATTACCTCAACCACAATTCTACTACCCGCAGAATTTTAGTGCGACTAAACCGCAGTTCCCACAAGGACAAGCTTTCCAACAGAACTCGCAACAATATCACCGACAAAATTTCCAACCTTCATACCCTCAGTACCCCATTCCGCAACAAAAAATTCAGGCAAATAAATCCCCTATCAAAATCAACATTGGATGCAAGCACAATCAGGACGAACAGACCACAAGGAAAAAATTTGCCACCGGCTACTAAACGACCAACATATCCCTCACAACAATTTCCTCCGAATAAAATGCAACGCAATTTCTATCTAGACTCTACTACTTCCGATACTGATCAGAACGCAAATGAATCTTTAGTCGAGCAAATGGCAAGTCAGTCATTAAACGATCAACTTCTCGATAAACCTCCAAGTTTTGAAACTTATCCACAACAGTCTGACGAACCTACCAACTTTTTTGATGTCCATTTTTTATGTTGACGAATTCGTCCTTGCCTTGTTTTGAGAGCAGGACTACAGTCAAAAACATTTTAAAATTCCTTGTTGACACCGGCTCGAATAAAAATTACCTCCACCTAGATTGGTAAAAACAGCTATCCCTAATAAACAAAATTTTTATGCTAACTCAATAGGCGGAAATATTGAGATAACACACCACACCATACTTAATCTTTTTGGAATGAAATCAAATTTAAAATATTTCCTCATGGCAGCGTTAAAATCGTTTCATGGCATCCTAGGCAATGACAGCCTTAAGGAGCTGTCAGCTGTTATTTTCACAAAGGAGAACTATATGCTTCTTAAAAATGGTCTTAAGATTCGTTTTAAACAAATGACATCTGAGAACATGAATCTCGTTAATAATAGAAACGAGCATATGTCACAGAATCAAAGATCTAAATTAAAATCTCTAACTAACACTTTTTCCAACCTCTTCACCGATCCCAACGAAAATCTTACTTTCAATACGACTGTCAAAGGCAGAATTCGTACCACAACGGAAGAACCAATTTACTCCAAGCATTATTCATATCCAATGCAATTAAAAACTGGGATAGACAACCAGATCAGCAAATTGCTAAGTGATGGCATAATTAGACCTCCACAGTCCCCGTACAATGCACCTGTATGGATTGTACTCAATAAGGCTGATGCTTCAAATACAAAAAAGTATCGAATGGTAATAGATTACAGGAAGCTTAACTCTGTAACAGTTCCTGATCGTTATCCAATTCCCGATATAAATGAAGTCTTATCTCAACTGGGAAAAAACAAATGATTTTCGGTGTTGGAACTTAAAAGCAGTTTCCACCAAATACCTCTTCACGAGGCAGACGTAGAGAAAACAGCTTTCTCTGTCAACAACGGGAAATACTAGTTCTTAAGACTCCCGTTCGGACTCAAGAATGCTCCTGCCATCTTCCAGAGAGCATTGGATGATATATTGCGAGAGCATATTGGAAAGATATGCTATGTCTATATGGAAGACATAGTCGTATTCAGCGAAGATACTGAAACGCATTTCCGAAACCTTGCAACAATGTTCGGTACTCTTCAAAAGCCTAACCTTAAAGTTCAACTTGATAAATGCGAATTTCTAAAATCTAAAGTCGAATTTCTCGGATTCATTATCTCCTCGAACGGAATTAAAGCAAATCCCAAAAAAGTTGAAGCAATCGACAAATTTCCGCTTCCAAAAACATTAAGAGACTTACGTTCCTTTCTTGGCATGTCAGGTTTTTACCGCAAATTTATTAAGGACTATGCGAAGCTTGCAAAACCCCTGACATCTCTTTTAAGCGGGAGGACGGACGTACGTTCCAAACGGACTCAAGCAAGAAACCTATTACTTTGACTAAAGATGCAAAAGAAGCCTTTCATAAAATCAAGAATTCCTTGATTTCAGAAGATGTTGTCCTTAGTATTCCTGATCTAGGTAAAAAATTTCACTTAACAACAGATGCGTCGGAATATGCACTAGGTACTGTACTATCTCAAGGGGACAAGCCCATAACCTTTGTATCACGAACACTTAGTAAGACCGAAGAGCACTATGTCGCTGATGAGAAAGAGATGTTGGCTATAGTGGGCCTTAAAAACCCTACGAAATCACCTGTACGGTCCCGTTAATCTAAAAATATTCACTGATCACCAACCCCTTACGCATGCTTTAAGAAACAAAAATACCAACAACAAAATGAAGCATTGGAAGGCAATACTCGAATAGTATAACTACGAGTTAAGCTATAATCCTGGAAAATCCAACGTTGTTGCTGATGCACTATCGAGACCACCTCAAAATACGCAAGTAAATTCTTTAACAGGAGCACAACACAGTGATGAACGTTCTGGACAAAATTTAATACAAATGGCTGAAGAACCTCTCAATGTTTTTAAAAACCTAAGCATTCTTAACATAAGTAATGCCCCATCACAATTTTCCCAACCTACCATCGTCACGTAATTACAGAAACCAAATACGATCAAGCTAAAGTAATTGAAATTTTAAAAAGATTTCTTAATCCTTCTGTAACTAACGGTCTAAAAACCGTTAATTCAAGAAGTATTTCCGCACCATTTCAGTCAGTATGGAGTTCGATTTACAAGGAAAATTGTTACAGATTTTACGGATGATTCTCAAGAAAAAGCTGAAATTATTAACGAACATAACCGAGCACACACAAATAGTAGAGAAAATAAAATTCAGATACTGCAAAAATTCTATTTCCTGCAAATGAGAGCGAAGATAGAAAAAATCGTAAAGCTTTGCCAAACATGCAAATTGCACTTTAGATAAGATCAATGAAATTACTAATGTAACTAATCATATATATTACTTAAATTATTCAAAGAAAATGAAGATGTCGGAAATAACTTAATATTAAAAATGAAATATAATTAGATTTAGTTAAGGAAGAAATTGTAAATATTGCATACGGAATTCATTGGGCTAAGGCCAATATTGTAAACTCATATATTTTAACAAACAATGAAATTAATATAACTGAAACCTTATTCAAAAGAGAAAATATTCCACATTTTGATTTAGACGAAGCGTTGGAATTTGCTGACGTTAAAATCGCAAGTAACAATAAAAACATAGTTTATATACAAGATTTACCTACGACTGAAAATTATATATGTAAACACGGCGTAATAAATAAATGTAAGGGTTATAATAAATTAGCTATATGTAATGAAGTTCAACGCCTTGTATTCCGAAGTTCATTTAAAGCCAACTGCACTATCATTAACAATCAACACATATCAACAATAGAAGAAATTTCATCAGGATTACTCTTACTCAACCAACACGATTCAACTTTGCAAGCCGAAGGTGTAAAGAAAAATTGTAAAATTAGATTAAGTTAGTTCTAAGTGAGATGTGAACCAATAAAGATCTTTTATTTTTTAATAAATCAAAATATAATTTGATTTAATCATTATTAACTATTGCATTCGATATTGTGTCACACATCAGCTCATGAGAAAAGTATTCCTCCTCTGTTCTTATAACTTTTGCACAAACTTTGCGCCAATCTTCAACTGTAATTTTTGAAAAATCTTCTTCAGCTAGTTTCTGAATTACAGCGTCAACCTTATGCTTTGGATAGTGTATAGTTCGATGTTCCTTTATAAGCTCATAAAGTTCGAGTTTGAGCATCTGTGAACGATGTGGTATATTGTAGTGCGCAAGCCATTGTATGTTAACATCTCAAAATTTCCGAAACTAGAACTGATTTGGTCGTCTTCCCATCTGTTGTGATATAATGCGTTGTCCATTATAATAACTGAAGGTTCTTCTTTATTATTTAAAACTTCACCTGTCATACCTACATTTGAAGAAATTTTCTTAATTCATCTCATCGTGATAATCTCCTGTTTTAGTTCCAGATTTAAATAAAAGCAAAGCATCATTTACGAAGTCTTTCTTGCCACCTGCATGCGCCATTTTGAACATCTGATCCTTTGAAATTGGCGCCTTTAATCCACGTCTGGTATCATCAGCCCATGCCCTTGGTCTTGTGTATGAACTGCGAATATAGCTCTCGTCCAAATAAATGATCTTACATTCTTTTGATCTGTATTCCCGCACTTTTCTCAAATATTTCACCCGTAAAAGTTTTTCATTTTTTTCTCACAGAATTTTACGGTTGTTCTCCGTTTTTATATAGGAAAACCTATTCTTCTTAGGTTCCTGTGTAGCGACATAATGCTTAAGTTAAGCTCCAAATCTTCCTGGAAACGTTGTCTTAACATTTTTAAGGTAATCATAATTTTTTCCTCAAGGTGAAAGTTGTATAGATAACAGATTTATCATCTCCGTTTTGTTAAAAAATAAATTTTTATTTGAACGTTCTCTATGAGATCTAACTTAGAACTAGCTTAACATTTTCAATTATACCTAACTCGTGGCATTCCCATGCATTCCAAATAGCAAATTCATTATTTATATGCGTTGATAAAGTTGAGTTAGACATTCTAAGCTTCAGGCAAAAACATTTACTCTTTCGTACCATTTTTGTTCTCTTAAACTCTCATTCTGCGCAATCTACCGGTGGCAAACTGAATTGGTACGGACTATAATGCTCTAACACTAGCAAACTATATTAAATTTAAGCGAAATAAAAGAAATTATAAAACAAGAGGGAGCCAAAATATTCTCTGTACATGATTTAATAGATTATTCCACATTCAAAATAGTACAAAAAGACATTGTAATAGTTATTTACCTAGGTACCTGGTATTAAAAGAATCATATAAACTTTTTGAAACCAGGGCGATAAGTCATGAAAATGGAAAGTTAATAATGTCATGTTTACATTTACATCCACCCACATTCTTCCCACATGTAAGTTAATACCAAAAATATTTTCATGCTAAACAAGCAAAGCAAACAAACCCACCAAATCTGTCACAACAGCAAATAGCTGAATGTGAAATCAGAAACACGAAGACTAATTTTACACCTGCAACGCTGCGTCGTTGGTGCTGGAAACGAAAAGAAGCTGACCGATGCCGATTCCTTCACGTTCGTGGTTTATGAGGCGAGGTTTGATTTTCTTTAAATTTGTAAAGTAAATTAAGTCGACTTTTGGAGGTTCAATAAAGTGAAGCAAAAGCTCTAAGAAAGAAAAAAAAAATTTTTTTTTTCTTTTAGTTTTAATTTAATCTGTATTGTATAACCCAGCGTTCCCTCCCTCTTGGTTAGGCGACGTTAGGTTCCCTCCATCATCGCGATGGAAAAACGTAGGTACTCAAATGCATTCAAAGGTAGTACGTTTTAGATTTCATCTAAAGTACTTTATATAGTGTTTAACAACTACATTACAAAAGAAATTTTACATAGAGAAAACACATAAATTGTATGTCTAAATATTTATTTTAATTGAAGACAAACTATTTATTTCAAAATGGTAAAATAATAAATTATTAATTAATAAGAAATGATATTAAATACAATATCAAATCCATTTACATACACATTAAATACATATGTATGTGTGGTGAGTTGTTTTATCAATAAAAAATTAAATCACAAGTCTACTAGACCTAAACAAGAAGTTAAAATTTCAGCTTTCAGGTCCTGAAAAGATAAGTAAATATTTGCATTTTAAAATTTCATGTGAAATGTGAAAATTAAAAAAAAAAAAACGCTTACAAGCAATGATCATTTGAATGATAGTTATGTATGTGTTGCTGCAAATTTGATTAAATCTAAAGATGGTTCAAAAATATTACTTTGAATCAGGTCTTTAGCAAACATAATATGTGTTCACTTCCAGTCTACTCCTGTCTTTAGTTTTAATTTTATTTTAGGTGGAGAATTGTCTTTCAGCTGAAGCACTGCTATGAGGTAATAAATATAGCATCAGCATGTATTCCGATACCTTTGTAAGCGTCGGTTCATCTAACCCATTTTTAAGTTTTCTTATGTTATCCCAGTAAATTGCCACATCTTCATTAAAGCACTTTTTTGTTATCTCTTGAGGCCCAATTATTGCCCTCTATTCTTCATTAAGAACTTCTATATCACAAGACATACAAGTAAGTGGGAAGCGTGACACGAGTTCTAATATAGAAAAGCTCTCTCCTGCCGCGATCTTCTCGATTATATGACAGATTTTCAAATTCAATGGATACCATGACTTTCCGAAAACGAAGCTGGATCTGCTTGCACAATTGTATATAAAACTGGACAAGGGTTTTCTTAACTTCAAGGAGCTCCAAATCAGTTGTTTTCAATTCTTGAATAATTACAAGCTTTTGAAATTTTAGTCCAAAAAATTGTTTTTTTGGGGTAAGGTGATATGTGGGATTTTGAAAATCATAATCATATGGTATATTTTACTTTTATTTTCATTTAAATATTTTACGTCTATAAAATTCTTTAAAACGTTGGCTTAGAGACTTATGATTGTTTCTTTAATTGTGTGAATTTTGGTTTTTTATGATTGAAAAATTTTATTAACTGTATTGAAGGTTTTCAGAAGATACGCTATTCCATACATACATAATACAGTTTACTAGTTTGTTTGTTAAAAATCTAAAATTGATTCAGCATTTGTCGCTTTCTTGTCTACGTTTTCATAGTAATACTTGTTAAAATAATAATTTAGTGGAGTCCATTACTCTAAAACTCTCCCGATTACATTTTCGAATGATAAGCAACGCGTTTAACAATAGCGTTCGTGCAGCTCACGAAATTCTACCAAATGTTTACTACCGCAAGTAAAATGAGCATATATGGTATGTTTTTTAAATTTTTCTCGTTGTCATCCGGTAAAAATGCACTTGCAGTGGAAACTGCCAAATGAATGAGATGACAACTACATCCAATGCTTAACAAGTGTGGAAATACTTTATGCAATTTCGTGTCCACACCATTGATTTCACCACACATCACAGTTAATGGTTAATGGTACTTTAGATTCGGCAAAAACGTTTTGTAGTACCTTATAAATTGCTTCCGCGTTCGATTCCTCAAGTTCAATTAAGCCGAAAAATTTTTCAACTACTGTCAAAGACTTTAACATGGTCGCTTCATTTGCTTGCTTTTGATTAGCATTTCTCGATGGTTATGCTATTTTTGACTATATTAGATTTGCAAAAACTTTGTTCATCTATCCCAGTCAGCCAATTATACTCTTTCAACCACTCACCACGAAATTATTGCATACGCTTCGTTATATTGCTGTTGCTTTTGTCTTAGCATCCATCTTTTTTAGTTTCCAATTCTTCAACATATGCTGAAGCTGAAGTTGACTGCCTTCTAGGTTCTTTTGGTGCAACTGCATCTCCATATGTCTATTCCGCACTAAAGATAGTTACACTTATATACTTTATTTGCACTAAAAATATAAAGCATATACAAAAACTACTTACATATAGTACTACGCTTAATGACAAACTTATCCATTTATAGGCGAAAAATAGCTATCCACAAACACTAGTCAGAATCAGAATGACAATGAAGGTGAAGTTGGTGGCCGTTTACTTGACATAGAGAATGTTTACCGAAACTATTGACAATTGGAGGGTAGTCAATAAGTGCGAATATTATAATTTCTTTTAAAAAACCAAAATACCTAATAAGTTAAAACGGAACTATTATTTTTAAAAATGTACTGCGCACGGCTTTATCGTACTGCCGTACTCAGTCTATAAAAATGAAATCAAAAAGTACAATTGTAGTACGGGAGGGAACGCTGGTATAACCTATAACATTATAATAAAGAGTCAGTCTTTCATTCTCCTTCATCTAGGAAGCATCGTGTGTTTTAATAAGCCATCACATGGTGGCAGAATATCGGGCTTAATATATATGTATATGTATATATTAAGTGTAAAAAAAGAAAAAAGAAAAAACAGCTACAGGTACTGTAAGATTCAAAATTTCCTAAATTATTAAAAAAAAACATTAAAACACAATGCCTGATACCCAAAGTGGAGCTGCCGCTGCTACAAATATTAGTTCATTATATATAAAACCACCAAAAGTCTTAGTTATAGCAAACAATAAGGTGGCTTTAACCTGGAAGCATTGGATGCAGCAATACAAGTGATTTTCTGTCGCTGCGAGTATGGACAGCAGATTCCCAGAAGTCCAAGTTGCAAATGTAATGTCATCAATTGGACCTGATACTTTTACGTTATCAGACGCATACCGGAAGAAACTACATGTAATTTAAAGGAAATTTTAAGAGCATTTTGCACTTAAAGCAAATGTTATACTTGAACGATATACAGTTAAAAGAACTACACAAAACTGGAAAAATAAATGCACTTACCAAATACAAACAACATGCATACTTACTACAATCAGTAAGATATAACAAAATAGAATATCAAAGCTCTAAAGCAGACAAACAATACCATAACAACACACAACCAACAGGTTAAAACAGCTGACACCTGCTACCGATGCTCAACCTGTCATAAAAAAAGCGTAATTCTCAGAGTTGTGTTTAAAAAAAAAGAGTACCTTTGTTGGACGAATAAACATAATTTTCATAAATCAGGTGCAAGCGAAACATAGTCGGATGATAAGACAAGAAAAATAAATAAGACAAATAAAGACACAAAACATAACTGGTACGAAGAAGTATATACAAATAAATAATGAGAGTAAGGCACTGGAGCGCAGTGCAACGTGCTGCTAAAACCTATCGCCAACAAAATAACAAAAATACTAAAAATTCCATCAACTAAGAAATCAATAGCATATGGTGACAATTGTATAAATGTGTGTGGAGATGTTTAGAGCGCAATAAAAAAGCAATTTTACAGTCGTTATGAAATTTTAAACTTAGTTGTTCGAGTTGAAGAACTAAAAACCGACAAAAACGTCTTTTTGGGGGCTCGGTTGTGTCCCTGATTATGAATATGACATTGACTTAGTTGAAAATCCGAGTTTTGAGATTTATGCTGTGCGCAAAGCGACTCACTTCATTCGCGATAAATTTAAAGTCGAAATAGACAAAATGCTGGGAATGGGTGTTTTAGAAAAAACGACGAGAGTCACACCTAAACTATCCCCAATGGTTGTGGTAAATAAAAACAACAAAATAATAATATGCATCGATCCCTTCGATGTAAACAAAAACATTATAAGACGTATCATCCACTTAAAATTATTGAAGAGATCGTGGCAAATATCAAGGGATCGCAAATAAATTTTTTTATATTTTTTATATTGCAAAAAAGCTTTTGGCAAATTAAAGTGAGTCCGCGCACACGACGCCAACGTCGGGGCCGCTTTCATGCAAGCGATTACCTTTTGGTGTCGCGTCAGCGTCGGAAGTGTATCAGAGCTATATTTCAAATCTATTGGATGGAATAGAAAACACTGAGGTCTTCATAGATGACATTCTAATACACGGTAAAACTATAAAACAGATTGAGAAAACAACACTGCAAGTACTTACTCAACAAAGTGGCTTAAAACTTAATAAAAAAAAGCGTATTCAGCACAAGAAACGTGAAATTTCTTAGACATATATTAACAAAGAAAGGCCTTCAAGCGGATGCAGACAAGGTGCAACATATCTGAGTAAGTTTATTCATAAATTTTCTGACGTAACTAACAGTCTTATGGCCTTTTCACACCAAACCAAAAACCGGGTTGTCGCAAAAAAAAAACCCCAAAAACCATATCAAAAACACAGGATTTCCCATACATATTTGGTAAACACAAGTTTTTGATAAAACCTATCAGAAACTACTTGAAATTGAATGTTCAACTAACCAAACTAACCTTTTGGAGCGAGTTAAATAAATTTTAACTAATTCACAAACCTTAAAAAACGGCTGGAAAGATGCTGTCAGTTGAAATTTAATTAAAATTCTGAATCAGAATTTAGATTTCAAAATTGAGATGGTTCCGTTTACTTTTTAAAATGGAAGACTGAGACGAGAAGAAGTAAAGCAAAATCTTCATATCTTGCTCAGCTTTATTTCTGTGAATAGGAATAACATTTAAAATGTTAGAATTCATTTTTCAATTTTGGAGTTTTCGAAAACTTTAAGCAAAAAGCCGCGTTTATGATTCGGTGTGAAAAGACTATTATATCTTTACTTTAAAAAGATGTTACGGACAGAGAACCACAACAATGCTTTTGAGCGCTTAAAATCAATTTTTTCTAACACTCGCCTATTAAAGTTTTATGATCCAAATAAAGATGTCACGTTGCAGGGCGATGCTAGCAATTCTTGTATTGGAGCGGTTCTACTTCAAGGTAGACAAAGAAGCCATTGTTATACAATTTGGTTGTGAGAAGTTTCGCGAGTACATATTTGGAAAACGTTTAACAGTAGAAGCTGATCACAAATCATTTGAGATTATTTTGAAAAAGCCTATACAATCTGCTCCAAATAGATTACCAAAAATATTGTTTCAGTTACCCCAATACAATCCACAGGTCATATACAGAAAAGGTAAAGACATCGTTCTGGCCGATATACTCAGCAGAGACTCTGTTGCACGGGCAACAGAAATAAATGACCAAACCGAAATATACTCGATTCAAAAAGTGTCGAATGGTACAATGAAACGTTTTGCTGAACAAACAGCAGCTGATTCTGAGCTTCAACAACTTTTTAAAATTACTCAACAGGGTTGGCCGAGTTGAATATATATATATAAGGTTCCAACAGGACTTCGCAAATATTGAACATTTCGTGAGGAGGTCGTATACGAAAACATGGTTTTGCTCAAAAAGGCACGAAATTAATCGTACCTGATGTATATATTACGACGATGATGGCAAAAATTCATAACGGGCATTTTGGTATCCACAGATGTTTACATCGAGCAAGAGAGTTGACGGTATGACAGACGACATAACAGAATTCATTAAATCTTGTGGTATTTGCCAAACCTATCAAGTATCAAAAAACAAAAAACATTCCTACAATTTCTTGGGAAATTGTAGCTGTAGATCTGTTTTATTTCAATAACGAAGAATACCTCCTTATTGTAGATAGCTACTCAGGATTTTTCGATTTTGTCTTCTTATCCAATTCGTCTTTAACTAAGGTCATTCAACATTCGAAGAAAATCTTTGCAACACATGGAATACCTGTCATCCTGGAGAGCGAAAATGGTCCGCAGTTTTCTTCTATCCAGTTTCGAAAATTCGTAAATAGTTGGAATATTAAATTTGATTCTCGCCCACAACTCTCGTTATTCCTCAAAATTCCCAAACGTGAAAGATCCCCGGAAAACGAGGACATACGTTTGTCCTTGGATAATATTAAAAAAAAAAATCCTTGTTAACATGAATAAAAAAGGTGTACGTAAGGGCTCCAGAACTAACTACTGGAGTCCCCTTCAATGTCATCCGGACAGCGACACAGATGATATGGATGAAGTGATCTCACTTGTAAAAAGTATTTATTCCGCCAATTAAACATGTGCAAAAATCCAGCGATTTTTAATTTGGCTGACAATGCCTGTCAACGAATCTGCAAATTTTTTAAACAAACATTAGCCAACCGTGTGAACTAGCAATTTTCAACCTTACAACGTTGTTTGGCAAAGTATTGTCAGGTCAACCATCTAACAATGAAATTGCCTGAGTTTGGGACAAAATATAGCAACATTGTGAACTGGCAATTTAGCATTGTAAGGTAGTTCTTTATTGTCAGCTCATTTGTAAAACATTGTCGGAACATATGTAGACCTGACAATATTGTCAGATCTGGCAATCGTCTGAACATAGCTTTAGAAAGTGTTTGTTCTAAAGAAATCGTTGACACCGCTTTAAATCAGTTTTCGTCAATCATATTGAATGCTGCTAAAAACAGTGTTCCTTAAAAACTGATAAATGATAAACAAATGTGAGGTATCAAATTTCAACAAACTTATAACCTCAAATATACTGCACGGTCGTAATAAAGATTGGAATAATAAACTTAAGTCACTAGAAAAAAAAAGCCTTTTTGGAACAAAGTTAAGGTAATAAAAAATAAAAGAAAACAATTGTCTTTTTTAAAAGATTTTAATAATACATATTTTTTGAATGTTGAAAAAGCAAATGCTCTTGCTTCGAGTTTTGTAAAAAACCACAACCTAGCAACAAATTCAGGTGATATAGAAACCGAAATCATTGTAAATACCACAGTGCAAAGATTTTTTTCTAAAAGAGTCTCTCAAAGTACTTCAGTAGGTTTCCTTTCATACGAAGATGTTCAGTGTATAGTTAAATATCTAAAAATAAGAAAAACAGGCGCCACTGACTGTATTAAAAACATATACATCAAAAATTTTCTCAAGTCCGGAGTAAAATATCTAGCATTTCTTATTAATGCTTGTTTAAAAATTGAGTATTTTCCTGACGCTTGGAAGTTAGCCAAAATTGTTCCAGTGTTCAAAGTCGGCAAGCCACCTGAAAGTCCTGAAAGTTACAGGCCAATAAGTTTGCTCAGTAGCCTTTAGCAAAATACTAGAAAAAGTTCTGAAATATCAAATTCTCAAGCATATCTGTGATAAAAATATATTTATTAATGAACAATTTGGTTTTAGGCAACATCATAACACCTGGCATCAAGTTCTTAGAATTTGTAAATATGTGAAAGCAAATTGCTTCGTAGGTAAATCGACTGGAATCGTGCTATTAGATATTGAAAAGGCCTTCGACACTGTTTGGCACAACGGACTGATATTTAAAATGATAAATTCTAACTTTCCGTCATGGGGTGGCCGTGGTGTAGTGGTATATGCATAGACTCCTCAAGCAGAGAGTCACGGGTTCGAATCCCGTGCAAGGTAATTCTTTGAAAAAGTCTTTTCATAGAATTTGTATGTAGTTATATGAAAATCCCGTCGGCGTCAACTCTGACATGGAGGCATAACACTGATGTTGGAGTTGTTGCTGGCTGGGCTAAAATGTAACGAACTAACAACTAGCAGGTATTAAGACCCACTGGTTGAGGATACACTGGCTCGTCCCGTCCAGTTTAACAACCACCTCTGGGAAAAATATCGAAACCTAATACACCTGAGTTTCAAACTACTACACCACCCGCCCGCGCCCTGGAGAAAAAAAGCCAGTAAAGGGGTATTTATATCCTTTGTGAAATGGTCCAAAGTTTTGTTTTAAAGTGCATGTTAACTGTGGTGTCTCGAATTTAATATCGTTCGATTCTGGTGTTCCCCAAGGTTCAATTATAGGTCCTGTTCTATATAACCTATATACTTCTGATTTTCCTTACTTGCTCAATTGTGAAGCAGTCATTTTTGCTGATGATACAGCAATATATTCTTCACATGAGCTCGCCCCTAATATTGCAAGCAGCTTCAAATATGCTATAGAAGCATTAGGGAAACATTATTCAAAGTGAAAAATTAAATTAAAGTAAGATAAAATACAAGCTTCCTTTTTTACCAGAAAAAGAAAGTGTTGCTTTTTACCTTCCACTCAATTACAAATTAATGGAGTAAACATTCCTTGGGTGGCGTGTGTTAGATATTTAGGGATTCATCTAGATACAAAACTAACATTTAACACATAAACAGAACAGTACCGAAAACAGATATTGCCATCAAAATGTTGTATCCATTCATAAATAGAAAGTCATCCCTTTCAAGAAAAAACGAGGTTATAATCCATAAAGTAATTTTTCAAGCAATTCTGTTATATGGTAGCCAAGTCTGGGGCGACTGTACAAAATGCCACATAAAAAAACTACAATTATGCCAAAACAAAGTTTTAAAAATGATGCTAAAATTACCCTAGCATCATTCTACCCTAGATCTGCACATTAAAGTGAATTCAACATTCACTGATTTATGAAAGAATTAGAAAGCTAAAATCTAAAATTGTAGAGCGATGTAGTTTTGCTGATAACCCTCTCATAAATTAATTATGTTCTAATTAAATGCGACTAAGTTATATATTTATTGTATAAATTTATTTATTCATTTGTTTAATTTATTGAATTTATATGTATATTTATTTATTTATTTATTTATTTGCTTAATTTATTTATTCGTTTAATTTTCTCTTTATTTATCTCTTTATTAATTTATTTATTTATTTATATTTAATTCTTTATTTATTTATTTATATAATTATTTATTTATATATTTAATTATTTAATTATTTATACTTCATTTGCAAATTAATGTGCTTTCTCTGTTTTTTTTTTTTTAAATATTTTTCTTCTCTTTATATGGAAGGTTTTAGTCGTGTTTCTTTCTAAAATTCTTATTCTTGTTAAAAATTATAATAATTCAGTGGAAAGGTAGTATATCGAATCCCTGTATTGTAAAATGTGTGGTAACAGGCCAAATGTAAACCATTATACGTAAAATAAATCTATCTATCTATCTTAAACCTTATTCGTTATGGAACGGTCATAAAACCAGTCGATCGCTATAATCGTAAAACTCAGGAATTATGCAGAACTATTTTTTCACACATATGGTAAACAATTATGAAATCGACAAATATTTCGAAACCACGAATGAATTATTAAAGATAAACAGCATCAACCTCTTGAATTCCATTAAAACAGAAGTCACCAAGGGCTCGATCATATGTATTGTATTTTTTATTCAAAAAAAAAAAAAAAAAAAAAAAAAAAAAAAAAAAAAAACAACTTTATTTTATGCCATCAATTTTTAGACTAACTTATGACAATTCTTTCACTTAAAACCTAACCCACGATTCCAACTTGCATCCTATGTAATTTCCCAGGTATTCGACTGCAGGTGTACTATTACTCTTCTGTTTGCAATTTTCCAGTTATTCGACTGCAAGTGAAATATTATTCTTCTGTTTAGTTGTTTACCCCAGACGCTGAGTTGACAGAATTGAAGCGTGTGAACGAAGCGTGTGCAAAGTTTCGTGGGAACGATACTTTAAGGAATTCTTCAACTTATCTGTTGTTAACTCCTCTCTCCTTAAATAAGAATGTCCTCATTCTCAAAAATATGGAATTTTATTATTATTATTTAATATTTTTAAAGCTGATTCTTCTTGCTGTTTTATGGTTCTAATTGGAGTTTTAGCTGTTTTTAATGTTGTTGAAATTTTAACAGGTTCTCTTCTTACAAGTTCAAATAGTTTTGAAATTATAAATAATGCTAGCAGGATGATTACTATTGATTCTAGGCCAATATTTGTGAAATAGCTTTGTCTTTATTTGTTTAGTATTGTTGACATGCAACATGATTGTAATGTTAAGAATTCTTTGTAGGTTTTGAAGGTTGAGTCTGGTTGTACTACTGGAGGGATTGGTTTTGTTCCTGAAAGTTCGTTAGAGTGGAAGACTAGGTCATCGACTTTTATTGTGGTATTATGGTATTGAAGGAAGTTCCATCTCGTCGCTATTAATAATTATTGTGCCGTTAAACTGGTTTAAAAGCAGTGTTCCAGGAAATACTTCTTCGATTGAAAGGATATGTTGATGGGGATGACTGTTAAGCAAGTTTGGAATGCAATAGGTTTGACTTAAATCGACTAACTTATTTTTATTACAAATAGTAAGCTTAGAATTAGTTTTACATTTTGTTATTATTCCATATATTGTTCTTTTAACATTTTAAGATATTTTCATAAGGTAACTTAATTGCTAAATTTTTTCTCTTTATTATTTTTAGTAAAATTGTCTTACAAATCTCATTTACAGTGTTTAGGATACTTATTATATAGTGTGGTGATTTCGTGGGAGAGGAATTGATACATGGGATGAATGGTGTCAACATTTTGGTGGATCATTTGTTTGATTTCATAAAGGGTTTCTTCATAGGCTTTAAGGTTCATTGTGTGAACTAGTTTAAGTGTTCCGACTTGCAACTTGGATGTTCCTGTAGTAAGTGATAAAACTTTTGAATTTGAGTAATCCAAAATCTGCACGTCGGCATAGCAAGAGGTCAGAAAAAACCTGAATGTGAGATGTTAACTCTTATGCATGGTTTTGCTTGTTTGAGTAAGTATGGTTTTTGAATGGTTCTCTTTTACAATTTCTTTTTTAAATCTGGGAGAAAGTTTGGACCCTTTTCTATTGTTAAGTTTAACGTATACAATTTTTCCAGGGGTGTACTCTTTTATGGGTTGTTTTTTCTTGTTGAAATTGGCTAAATCCTTTTCTTGCTTTTCTTTAAGTCTAGTTATGTTATCCTGCCTAGCTTTTTCGTATTCTTCAGGGTTAATACTTACGCTTCTGCCAAAAAATACTTCAAGTGGCCTTTTGCCAGTTGTAGATGAACTTAAAAATTATATTCGTAAACTGCCCTATCTAATAATTCGGGAAACGTTGTTTGTATTTTATCGGTTTTCAGACAACACATTATTTCCGGTAGCGTTGAGTGGAATCTTTCCACTTGACCGTTTACTGAGCTGACGTAAGAAAGTGTCTTGAAAATTTGAATCTTGAGCTGGTCTTCGACCATGAAATGAATAGATGAGGAATTTAAAGATTTTTCATTGTCTATAACAATGATTTTGGGGATGCCAAATGAAAAAAGTATTTCACGAAGAGGTTCTTTGATATCTTCTGTTGCTTTCGAACTGAGGACTTTTGTTTGCGCGTATATTGAAAACTTATCTAGATATCTATATGGACGATTTCGCCTGGGAATTGTGGAATTGGTGTTTCCTTTAGATCTGGTTTATTGGGTTGTCTGTCATATTTTTGTTCT
Organism: Volucella inanis; assembly: GCA_907269105.1. NCBI lineage: Eukaryota > Metazoa > Arthropoda > Insecta > Diptera > Syrphidae > Volucella > Volucella inanis. The sequence goes on from OU026153.1 coordinate 77,650,670, forward strand.
CTACAAGTTACGCATTGTTTGACTATGTTTGTTATTTTTGCGTTCATTTTCGGGAAGTAAAACTTTTCGAGAATTTGAATTTTAGTAGAAATATTGTATTCTTCCCATTAAGCTTTCAGACGTATATATTCCATTTATAATGCTAGGATTTAGAAATTTCTTTAAGATTTCAGTTAAACTTGCATCGGTATAATCTGGTTGTATAAAGGTATGTCTATAGAGGGTTGGAAAAGGTATTTTAAATTCATGATTTGTTTGGTCACCGGTTAAAAGCATTATCTGGTTCTTAAAAACGTTAATTGTAGATTCAGTTGCGGGTATTAAATAATGTGGCGAGCTTTCGTCACTGTCATTTTCATAGAATTCAATTGGGATTCTTTGGGAAGTCGGGATAAGGCGTCAGCTACCACGTTTGTTTTACTTAGTTTATACTGTAGTTATACTCTTTTAGTATAGCTTTCCACCTATTCATTTTATTATTATTGGAAAGAGCGTAAGTCAAAGGTTGGTGATCAGTAAATATTTGCACTTTCGCTGAGCCAAATAGGTAATTTCGGAGGGATTTAAGCGACCAAATAATGGCGAGCATTTCTTTCTCGTTGGCTGCGAAATGTTCTTCAGATTTACTGAGCGTCAGAATCGGTTTATCGTCTTGTGATAAGACCACACCTATGGCATGATCAGAGGCGTCTGTGGTCAATTGGAAGTTCTTTGTGAAATCTGGGTACTTGAGAATGATATCGTCTGAAATTAAGGCGTTTTTAAGTTTGTGAAAAAATTCTATCGCTTCATCATTTATTGTAGTTCGATTAAGAACGAAGGTCTTTAAGAGTTTTTGGTAATGAAGAGTTTATTATCGCTTGGACTTTGGAGGGGTAAGTGTTGATGCCCTCGGCAGAAATAATGAAACCGAGGAATTCAACTTGTTTTTGTAAGAAATCACATTTGTTTAATTGTATTTTCAAATTCCCTTCTGCAAGAGTCTCAAACACGATTTTAATGTCTTTAAGATGAGTGCCGATGTCTTTGCTGAAAATTATTATATCGTCAATGTACACATAACATATTTTCCCAATATGTTCGTGTAACATGTTATGTAAAGCCCGTTGAAATATAGCTGGTGCGTTCTTTAATCCGAATGGGAGGCGCAAGAATTCATATTTGCCGTTATTGACGGAGAACTCTGTCTTTTCCACATCAGATTCCTTAAGTGGAATTTGGTGGAACCCACTTTTAAGGTCTATGACCGAGAAGAATTTATCCCCAATTGGGATAACACTTCATTAATTTCAGGTATTGGATACCTATCCGCGATTGTCAATGAATTAAGCTTCCGGTAATCAATTACCAGCGTCCAGTTTTTTCGGGACTATCCATATAGGCGAATTATACGGCGACCGTGAAGGTCTTATTATTCCTTCGTTGAGAAGTTACGCTATCTGTTTTTTCAACTTCATCCTTGAGTGACATAGAATAGGGATAGCTTTTTGAAGTACACATGATTTTCCATGTTAGTCCGAATTTCACCTTTTACTCGTGTTGTAAAAGTCAAATTTTTATCAGGTTCTGAAAATAAGTCAGGGAATGTCCGTGTAAGTTCATTGAGTTTTTTTTTTTCATAGTCCGGTTGAATGTAATCCAGTCTGACGTGGATCTTATTGACTGTTGTTTAATTCTGATTTTAATTTTTTCGTTTATGACCACGATAGTGTTTCTGGTATGAATAACAGCTGAAAGATTTTTTAGGGTGTCGTTACCTAAAATAGCGTCAAATGTCCTGAGAGAGGGTAGGAGGAAAAATGTAAGCTGGGAATTTGGTATATCGAAAAGATTTAACAGCTTAGGATGTGTTATTTTTATTTTACCACTAACTGTATTAGTGAAGAAAGGGCTTTTGTTTGGTATAGGGTTTGAAATGAGGTCTGATCTTATGTAATTTTTGTTGAACCTGTGTCAACAAATATTTTCAATACTTTCCGCTCTTCATCTTACTCTCGAAATAGGGCAAGAAAGAGCAGTTCAATCTAAAAAATGCACTTCGGCGACATCTATTATGTTTTCAGATTGTGGAGAATTTGTACATTCTTTCGGTGGAGAATCGTGTTCGGTAGCTTCCTTGATAAGCCATATTTTGGGTTTCGTAGGTCCCGTTGCCAATGGCTTGCTCATTTGCCAAATGTTGGAGGTATTGCTGATATTCATTGTACTGAGCCTGATAGATGTCGTTTTGGTCCGTAATTTGGTACGTCCGTATTGATATGGTAGTTTCTCTGATATTTTTGATGATGGGTTGTTCCTAGCTGTTCTTGTGGGGGTCTTTTTCTAGAAAATTGATATTCTTTAGGTGGTCCATTTTTACAGTCGATGGCCTGCGTTTGGATACTAATATCCATTGGCTCAGGCTTGGGTTGCGGTTTAGGCTGATACGGACGTGGTAGAGGGTTATTATAATGTTGGAAATTATTATAGTGTTGATTTGGATTGAAATGTTGATTTGGATTGAAATGTTGATTTGGATTGAAATGTTGATATTGATGGTTTAGATAATATGGAGGATTTGGGTAACGGGGATTATATTGAAACTGTTGAGGAATGTGAGCTAGTTGTGGGAAGAATGAAATCTGATTTTGAGGAAGACTACGATTATTTCTTGGAGAAACAGGTGGGCGATTATTAACTTTGGGAGGATAATGCTGGTAGGAGTTAGCATATTGCGTCGTGAAGTTCTGGTTTTCCAGTTTTAGACAAAACTGGAGTGCTTGTGGTAAGTCCAAAGGCTCACGAATGCCTAGCAGCCTTGGCAAGTCTCCTTTTAGTCCTCTCACGAACGCATCGAGAGCTTTATCTCGATATGTTTGCGTAAGGATGGTGAGAGTATCATTTGATACTTCTATATAACCTATCTTATTGAGACTGAGCGATAGGTGCGAATAAATAACGTGATAAAATTCTTGAATTGTTTGATTTCCCTGCATGAGGGAAGCCATTTGATATTTAATCCAATGGAGTATTGTAAGATTCCAATAGTACATCGGCTTGGCCTACCACTTTATTTCGTATTACACTTAGTATACCGAACTACTTTGGGGTGCCTTTTAAGTGATCATAAAATTGTAGGATTCTGTCGACGCTTTTTTTCCACGAATTGAAGTCCCCTGTTTACCCAGTAAAATCTTTCAAAGAACGGATAACGTCTGGGATTTTATCTAGCTCATTAATATTTTCGCTAAGCTCTGGGTTAATTACTTGGTCAGTACCAAGAAATAGGTTTGAATTTGGATTGACAATAGATTGAATAACCTATCGGCATTCATTTTGAATAACACGATTAACTATTCCTGTAATAATATAAGTCGTTCAAGGGGCTCGTCTGCGGTTACACCATTAATAGTCACGACAGAAGGTTGGGAGGATTTACAGCAGGAGGAGGGTTTTCATTGGGTGTGTTTAGTACGGCGGGTCTGATTAAATTTTGGTTAGGCATATCGAGCGAAAATTGTACAGAATTCCACAAAATTTAAATTTATGAATTTCCGATATGTGTATGTAACACAAAAAAATATTAATTTGTTATTGTGTAAGGATAAAATTTGCAGATAAAAATTTATAAGTAACTTATTCAGTATAAATTTTATAAACAAATCTTAATTATTCCCTTCACAAAGAGGGAAAAGTAATTTTTATAGACAAGTACGGCACGGCGTGTTTCCTTAGAACTAAATTTAGTTTGAGTAAAAAAAGATAATTGTTTCACTTCTTAAAATAAACTTAGTACTAAACTTGCAAAGCTATTAGAGTCCTGATGAGCATTACGCGTGAAGTGGCTGCTAAACTAATTAACTCCTTTTTATCCTGTCGGGTTACTGGGTGGCCTTATTTCCTTCACAGCGTTGGGTTGGGTTGGAACCAAGCGGTGCACGGTGCTTCTTGAGGAACTTTAGTACTTGAATAGTTTCACTTTTTACACTTGCACTAAATCAGTTGGTCCCTGCTCGGGCGCCAGTTAAAAAATTATATGTATTTTTTATTCAAAAAAAAAAAAAATAATAATAATTATCTTATGCCATCGGTCTTAAGACTAACTTATGACAATTCTTTCACTTAAAACCTAATCCACGATTCCAACTTGCATTCGATGTAATTTCCCAGGTATTCGACTGTAGGTGCACTATTACTCTTCTGTTTGCAATTTTCCAGCTATTCGACTGCAAGTGAAATATTATTCTTCTGTTTGGCTGCTTACCCCAGATGCTGAGTTGACAGAATGGAAGCGTGTGAACGAAGCGTGTGCAAAGTTTCGTGGGAACGATACTTTAAGGAATTCTTCAACTTATCTGTTGTTAACTTATATCAATAACAAAAGGAACAGAATTCAAATAACAATGCAGACCCCTAAAAATACTCAGGAAGAAACAATCGAACTAATGATGCAACGCATTAATACCAGAATGAGAGGAGAAGAAGTACGGGAGGATACTTACTAAAGAAAGGGAGAGTTAACAACTTACACTACGTCGGACCATGCTATTTGTTTTAACGGAAAGATAACAAATAAACCACAGCAATAATAGATTCAGGGAAAACTATAAAATAAATTCCTATCAAACTGTTCCCACGATCTTTCATGAGATTCCAGAATCCTTATCACTTCAAACGACCCTTCATGAGAAGCTCATGAACTGTTCACACGATCTTTCATGAGATTTCAGAATCCTTATCACTTCAAACGACATTTCATGAGATTCTATAATCCTTATCACTTTAAACAATCATTCATGAGATTTAAGAATCCTTATCTCACCATTCACACGACCCTTCTAAGGATACCTAAAAAGAACAGCACACAGCAATTCTATAGGGTGATTCATAGCGAGGTTTGATTTTCAATAGGCTTTTTTCGACAGATCACGCATGATCACGCTTTGTCATTTTTGTTTAGTATCGCTTGGCAAGTCATCATGGAAAGACTCACACTACAACAGCGTCTCTGTGAGAAATGTTTTTCGTGCGAAACCTACCTACCTATCCGACCTACTGAAACCACTATTGTCGTTCTCAGCAGCTTGGCTTGCCGTATTCGATAACTTGACGTATTTTACATGAGGATCTCGACCTAAAATCGTACAAAATTAATCTTGTGCAAGAATTGAAGCCAGGCGACTTGAATTTGCGTCATATTTTCAGTGAATATTTTCAATGAAAATCCGGTGTTTTATCGTGAAATTTTATTCAGTGATGAAGCCTATTTCTGGCTCAATGGACACGGTAATAAACAAAATTATGAGCAGCCCGAAGAGTAAAAAGAGCTACAATTACATCCAGTAAAAACAACGGTATGGAGTGGTTTATGGGCTGGTGGAATCAATGGTCCATATTTCTTCAAAAATGAGGCAAATCAGAATGTTACCGTCAATGGTAACCGTTATCGCGCCATGTTAATGGACTATTCAACACATGGTCTCGGTGAGCTCTGGTTTCAACACGACGGCGCTACGAGCCATATTGCTAGTAGCAATGTACTTGTGGAGAAATCATTTTGGTGAGCACTTAATTTTACGTTTTGACGGTTAACTGGCCGCCTAGAACGTGCAATATCACACCTTTGGAGTTTTTGCTCTGGGGAAATGTAAAGTCTCAGGTCTTAAGGAATAAGCCAGCTACGATTGATGCTATGGAAGCCAACATTACTCATGTTATCCGTGAGATACCAGTTACTATGTTCGAACGAGTCGTCAAAAATTGGACCTTCCGAATGGAATACCTCAGACGTTGTCCTGGCCAACATTTACATAATATCATTTTTAAAAAGTAAATGCCATGAATTGTTCTTTTAACCAATAATAAAAATTTTAAGTTCATTTTCAAATTTTTGTGTTTTAGTTTACATTATAAGTCAAATCACACGATGAATCATCCTATATAAAAGAATGGCCAAGTGACCTACATGCAGTTTATCGTATCGTGTAATCGTTCTAAGAAGTTTTAAGTATTTTTTAACAGATAAATAAGGTTTTATTTAAAAAGAAAGTTTAAAAACCGAATAATTAATTTCTATGTACTTCCTTTTGTACAAGTGTATTAAATGTGGTACATCTTGCCAATCATATTTACCTTTTTTATAAATATTAAACATTGCACCCATCTACATAAAAAGGCTTTCCTATGTTACACACCTTATGAAAACCAGTGCTGTAGAATAGTCGTCACATGAAACTCAAGATTCATGTTTGCTTATTAATATACAATATTTTAACATACAGTTAGTCAAAAAATTATTCACACCCGCCATAAAAAATTACATATTATTCAATATCTTGAAGAAAACAAATTTAATTTTTTTGAAAAAAATATATTTGTTTAGTAATTCGCTAACAATTTTGATTTCAAAATTAGTTATAAAAAAAATATAATACTAAAAATAAAAAATAAACTAAGAAAGACCCCACTTTTTTACGACAAAAAAATATTCACAATCCACATTTAATATTTAGTTTGCCCGCCTTTGGCCTGTATTACAGCACTACACCTTATTTATAATATCCGGCGCTATGTTTTTCCATTCATTTTCAATCACAGTTTTTAAATTGGCGATGTTTGAAGGCCTAGACTTTGCAACCCGTTTTTTCACAATAGCCCATAAGTGCTCAACCGGAGGCCAATCCAATACATTATTATTGTTGTCGGAATACCATTTGTAAACAATTTTGGCGGTATGCTTTGGATCTCCGTCTTGCTGGAATACAAAGTTGTCATCAATTCCCAACAATTCAGCGCTTGAAAGCAAATTGTCTTGCAAAATCTGGAGATAATCTTCCTTTCTCATAATTCCTTCGATGAAATTTAGTTTTCCACAATTGCCCCAAGACATGCAACCCCAAATCATTTGGTTTCCTAAGTAAAATTTACGCATTAAGTCTCACAGATACCATAATGGTAATGGGAGAAGATTCTTACCTCCACCATGTATAACAGTGCGTCGTAAACATTCTTTTTTAAAACGCTCTCCTTGCTTCTTCTAAAAAGTGAAACTTTGCTTTCATCCGACCAAATATAACTTTTTTCCAGTCCTCAGTAGATCAAAGCACCTTTTCTTCAGCCCATTCAAGTCTTCGTTGTTCATTCTTTTTGGAAATGTATGTCTTCCTAATTGCAACTTTACCTTGGTACCTTGCCGCATTTATGCGGTTTCTAATGGTTTGACTTGTAACTTTAACGTTAAATCCATCTTCAATGTCAACTGCGATTTTGTTTGCTGATATTCGTCTATCTTTCTTGACCTCTCCTAAAATAACTTCATCAATTTTGGTCGTTGTTTTTCTTTTACAATCCCCCCCCCCCCACCGGCCACCGAGATTTTTAATTTTTTCAGTTTCTTTATACTTCTTCACAATAGATGACATAGTATTTTTATTAATTTGAAGATGTTTGCTTATTTTTTATATCCCAATCCCTTTCTATAAAAATCCACAATCTTTTGCCAAATTTCACGGCAAATTTCCTTTCCTTTGACCATTTTTAATACTTTTAGAATCAAACCCGGCTTAAAATAAACTGATCACTACACGCTCTCTTTTAAACATAAAAATGTATTTAATGTATGGGGTGTGAATATATATTTGCCTTAAAACAGGGAGATCTCTCTTATTTTATATTGTATATTTAGAATTATAATTTTTTTTTATTACTTTAACTTAAATCAAAATTGTTATTGAATTACTAAACAAATATATTTTTTTCAAAAAAATTGAATATGCTTTTTTAAAGATATTCAATAATTTGAAATTCTTTATGAGGGGTTTGAATAATTTTTTGACTAACTGTATATATATAAAATTTAAGCAAATAAAGGTAGGGTACATTTTTAAATTAATACTGCTAACTCTACCAATCCATTGCTGATCTTTTTAACCTGCCAGAATGAAAAGTATTGCTCCTAATCCATGTGAATTTTTTTAACAAAAACCCGCCTATCTTACTCAAAAAACGTTATACACATTACAAAACGCATGCAAATCGCTCTCATTCTAGCAATTTTACTTGTTAATTGCTCACATTCCAGCAAATTCTGGCAGGTATAGAAATGTTTTGGTAATTCACTTACAGTATGTCTGTACGAAAGTTAAGGGTTTGCCAAAGCATTAGCAGAATTTGTAGAATTAGTTTACCTATGCTCATCTATGACTTTGGGGCAGACTGGTCGTATTGTGGTTGTATCGGATTGTTGGAGGATTTACAACAATTCCAATGTAAACCAGTGGCAATTTGTAGTAATTTGAAACGAAAACTGAGCGAACACTTGTTCAAAAAAAAAAAAAAACTGTCCAATAAGGCCCATACTGCAGATTTTTGTAGAACAGGGTAAACTTCCTGCATTCAGGTGGCGATATGATACTTCGATTTAAAAAATCTTTCTGAAAACTTAATTGTTTCGACTCTGCTAATAGTAAGAAAATGTTTAGCCCGATTGTTGGTTGGCTAACAACCTAACGACTGTGTGCTCAGAGATAGTAAGATAGTAAAAATGCATGGGTGTTTACGTCCTCTTCCACTTTTTTTTCTCTTTCAGCAATCATTTGGATATATTTGTTGTTGTAAAGTTACATTTTTTTTTTTAAACGTTTGAACTTTTGTGAGGGCAAATTTAAGAGACCTAGGCAGTAGCTAACCAACTGATTTCAATCGAGCTATATAACTGTTTCAGGACTGTAAATTTGTACAAACGTGTGCAAATTCCTGTCCGCGTGAGAAATAAATTGTAAAGGCATTTGAGAGAGTAATTCATTTCCCACCCTGCCAATTCTTACAAATTTCTACACAAGATTTTTCTTTGGACAGGAATTCTATAAAAACGTCAAATCAATTAAATGTGAAAAGAACTGTCAAATTTGCAAATGTTTAAATTTGCTTGAATTGCGACAATTTTATTCCCACAGCTATTTTTTTTTTTTTTTTTTTGGTTTTATGAGCCAAATTACAGAATCCCCTACAAACCGCAGGAAATAAAAAAAAAACATTCACATGCACATGGGTTTTTTTTTCTTTCTATAGGGTATCCCAAAAAAAATTAAGTTTTTAATTGATTCACAAAGATATACAAATAAAAATATTAACGCGAGTTTTGTTAAAAAAGAAACAACTTTTTTACTCGAATACCAACTAACAAACTCTAAAGTACAAATTCATTTCCAAGCCTCAGCGGACATGCATTGGAGAACAGGCTTCTGAGTAGTCATGTTTACATGCGCTGGTCGTCTGTGTTAGAATGTGCTTAGCTTAGGAGTCACGCGCTGTACTTATGTTATTGGTTCTAGTTTGTACTGGATTCGTGGAATATTGTGTTAACCCTTTACAGTCAAAACTCTGATCCCGTTAACTTTTTGCTATTGTTTTCTTTTTTTTGTAGAGCCCCGTTTCTTATTTTTAAGTTAAGATATATTATTGACAAGTTTGGAAAAAAAAATTGAAAACCGCGAGCATTGCCTTCCTATCTGACGGCTTATTTGGTGAGCGCCATTCACTTCCCTGATGTCTGGGTTGCGTGTCGTACTCATACACCCATGTCTTGTCTCCAGTAATGATACTTTTGAAGAATGTGGGATCGGTTTCAGCCTCGCAAATCATCTCTTTTGCGACGTCAACACGGTCTCTTTTTTGCATGAAATTGAGGTCTTTTGCCACCAACTTTGCTGTTACACGACGGAAACTCAAATCGTTAACCAAAATGGGGAAATGTGTGTTAATTTGCGATTATTGACCAACATTTCTTTTACTTCATCAATGTTTTCGTCGGTTTTCGGTGTCGATGGTCTGCCACTGCGTTCATCATCATCGGTCTTCGTGACATTGGTAAACCACCGTTTTCTTTAGAGAATCGTTGCCGAAACATTTTCCCAACATTTCCAATGTTCGCGCACTATTAAACCCGGTTTTTACGCTAAATTTAATACAAGTTCGTTGTTGCAAATTTAAATTCATTTCTAGAATTGTTACAGAGATAGAGGTACTCACGTAACTTTTGCAAATGTCAAGCTATGACGCTAAGATTTAGAGGGAATGTCAGCAGCAGATGCACAAACTTAAAAAAAAAAAAAAAACAGAACTCAAATCGGAACAATGGGAGTGCCACACGGAATAACCGTTTTTTTTTTATTTTTTTATGAACAAGGTAGTATTCCTAATATTTTTTCTGCAGTTATTTCGGATTATAACTGATCATAGAAAAAATCGGCAAAACAAAATTTCGGTGTAAAAGTACTAAAAATGAAAGTAAATCTTTAAAATCCAAAGAGTTAAATTTGCCATTTTTCAGTAATTGATGCAAAATACTACAAGGTCACAAAAAAATGTATTGTTATTTTTTTTGAATACAATAACTTTTGATGTGCACGTAAAAAAACAAATTAAATAAGTAAAAATAAAAAAAATAGTTCATGCTCCCTATCGTAAAAATTGGACTGTAAAGGGTTAACTTACAGTATAGAGTTATGTATACAATAGCATGTCTTGTAAATGGCCTCCAAAGATTTGTCGGGACATACGCACCATTTTGTTAACATTTTCCAAGACAGTTTTGCATAAATGTGGCTAAGTTTATTTGATAAATCTTCAACGCGTGGGTGGTCGTGGCCTCAGATTTCAAAAATCGCCAAAGAACAAAGTCCAACTGCGTTAAATCGCATAATACGGGCGACCAATCTGATTACCAAAACCGGAAATTATGCGAGGAGGAAACGACTCATGCAGTTATTGAATTGTTTCTTGGGCTGTACAGCTTGTGGTACCGTCTTGTTGAAATAATATGTTGTCCACATTGATATCTTACAATTAAGGCACAAAAAGCTGGATTATTATGTAGCGATAGTAAGAAATATTAATTGTTATTGACGCATTTTCAAAGAAGAATGATCATATGATGCTGTCATGCAATTTTTTTTTTTCGTTAGCACTTTACTACGCTTCATTCAAATCTTGCATATATTTAGTGATACCCTTTACCTGTGTAAAGTTAGATGTACGAGAAAAACAAAAATATATATAAAGATATAAGATAAAGAAGCTACTTTTAGAACGGCAGAGTTGTGCAAGAATAAACAATTGTTATGGTTGCTGAATTTCAAAATGATCAGAATATTTTTGAATGGATAAAGCAGAAATGTTGGACACCAAATTTCAGTTGCTGTGCTGTCCCTAACAACAAATTGTGTGCGTGTTAATTCGTGTCATTTCGTCGTATCTTTTTTATATGAGAGTTTTCGTTCCGCATCAGCTGGGCATTAGGCTTTAGCAGTAAAAAAGTAGTGATTGTACTTATAAACTTTTTTCTTAATATCCCCATGAAAAAAATAATTCTGGTGTTTTAATTTTTCTGAGGTAAGACAACACCGGACAATGTGCCGGTTCACATTGGCGTGGTTATGAAAGTCGTCTTCACATTTTCAACGGGAGGAAAGACTTTTTGACAACCAGAACACTTTAATCGAACCATTTTTAATTTTTAAATGGCAGCAGTTGACCTGAAACATCTTTTTTAACACTTCCTTGCACTTGGACGATCAAAACAATAAAAGGGTGATTTTCTCCTGCTTGGTTTTTCAGTGTTCTATTTTTGACAGCTGAGGTATAATTCATGACATGTGTTAAAGTCAAACATGCTTAGTTAGAATTGCCATTTTATCATAAAATGACTTCACTCAACTAATCGAACTTTATTATCAAAATTCGTGCTCTGTGAAAAATGTTTTTCGAGCATTTCGACCATATTATGGTCGTCATAATCGACTTAATAAGCAAGCAATTCAATGCACAAAATTCACGCTATGGGATAATAAAGCCACCTTTCGTATTCGTAGAGTGCGTACAGAAGAAAATATTGTTGCTGTATCCGCCAGTGTTAATGAAGATCGTGATTTTTCCATTCGTTGCCGTTTGTAGCAATTAGGATTGTGTTACTCGACTACGTGAAAATTTTAAAATGACCTTGGTCTAAAATCATATAAAATATAGCTCGTGCAAGAACTGAAGCCCAACAACTTGCCACAGCATCGAATTATTGGTGAGTGGGCTTTTGAAGTGCTGGAGAAAGATCCGATTTTTATCGAAAAATTGTCTTCAGCGACGAAGCCCATTTCTGGTTGAATGGGTATGTTAATAAGCAAAACTGCCGTATTTGGTCCTATGATTAACCTCAGGTAATACAAGAGCTGCCAATGCACCCGGAAAAATTCAATGGTTCGACGGAATAACAACGTTACCGTCAATGGCGCCCGCCATCGTTCAATGTTCTCGAACTTTTTGTTGCCTAAATTGCACGAACTGAAATGGTCTACATATGGTTCTATCAAGATTGCGCTACATGCAACACAGCATGCGACTCGATGAACCAATTGAGAAATAAGTTCGGTGAGCAATTTATCTCACGTTTTAGACCGGTGAATTAACCGGCTGTATCGTGCGAATTGATTTTTTATGGGGATATGTTAAATCACTCGTCTGTGCCGATAAACCATCGTCAGTTGCAGCCTTGAAAGAGTGCAGGGAAATAACCTCACGGGAAATAACTTCACCTCGAATGGGAAATAAATTCACTCTTTTTTGTGAAGTTATCGTAAACTAAAGGTGAGCAATAAATCCACCGTATATTTTGTGAAGTTATTTCCCACCTCTAATTTGGGAATTTGTCTATTATAACTGGAGATCAAATATGAAATAGATTTATTTATACGTTTTTTGTATAATTTTATTAATAATTCATATTGGTTAAAATAAGAATACACCTGTTGCAAACAAGAGAAAGCAAATATTTCAAAAGAAAATAAATAATATTTTGTTTTCTATTATTGTTATATATATTTTTTGAACATTTTTTTTATTACTATATATATTTTTTCCTAGCCACTGTTTCTTTTTGGGAACCGATGTCTTCTCAAACACGATGCGCTGGACTTTCTAGATCACTGGCAAAATTGTTAATACGGAGCACGGGAGCTTCTTACATTCACTGGCAACTGCGTAGCATGGAAGCTACTTAAGGTCGCTTTTAGCTAGTAATTTTCCTTTTAAAGAATCCGTATTTTTTTTTTTATTCACTCGCGTAATTGAATCACCGGTTCCTGCACGGGCGCCAGTTAAAATATCTACTTAACACCTAACCTAACTAATGCGGCGGTGGATGGGATTTTGGGACGTGATGGAATGCAGGTGGTGTCCAGTTGTCTTCAGACACAGTGATGTGCAAGTGATCTGGGGGAAAATTCTGAGGTGTCGAATGTGTGTAGGAGTGAATTGAGTGGCGGAAGTTTCGTATCAGGTACAATTATGGAATTTGTTATGTTGTGGTTAATTTGTATGAATCATAAAATCATAAAAGAAGGATACTTGTCGGCCTGCCAATCATGTATCATAGTGTAAAAGGATTACAGTAAATAACAGCAACTATATTTTGTATCTTTGTTTTTAGTTTATATTCGTCCACCCTGACCTGAACTCGTTCCGAGTTCTTTATCGATTATCGCCAATGAATTTGGATCGACATTGCCGGAATTTTCAGATAGAACTTCGTACTTACCTATCTACGACAATAAAATTTAACAACTTGTATACTCCGTATTCTTCGTTTTATTTCATCGGGGTGGCCGTGGTGTATTGGTATATGCATAGACTCTTCAAGCAGAGGGTCACAGGTTCGAATCCCGTGCGAGGCTATTCTCTGAAAAAAGTCTTTTCATAGAATTTGTATGTAGTTATATATAAATCCCTTCGGCGTTAACTCTGACATGAAGGCGTAACACTGATGTTGGAGTGGTTGCTGGCTGTGTTAAATGAAATGAACTAACAACTAGCACGTTCTAAGACCCACTGGTTGAGGATGCACTGGCTCCAGTTTGACAACCATCTCTGGGGAAAATATCGAAACCTACGAAGTAATACACACGAGTTTCAAACTACTATACAACCCGCCCGCGGCCTGGAGAAATGCCAGTAAAAGGGTATTCATATCCTTGGTACGCGCGAGCAACATATGCAATTCCGCAATTCTCGGCCAATCCACCTAAACCAGCAAGAATGGGGTCACACAATGCAAATCCCCCAATATCAGCAAATGACACTAAAACCAATATTGCAGACTCAACAATTAACGGCTATAAAAACGATAAATCAATTATGGGCAAGGGACCAGTACTTCGTTTATAGCCATTGTTGATCGCAGCGACGCTGAAGACGGCGGGTCATCATAGGCTAAGTTAAATTAAGATTTTTCATAATAAATGAACGGTCCCCGTTGACCGATAGAAAATTTATAAATTGTTTTTTTTCTTTCGGGTCTCAACGCGATACATAACTCGCACGGGGTTATAAAAAAAAAACTTTCAGAAGTAGGATAAACTCAAACAATTCTATTAGCAAAATAAAATTACAAACGAGTGTAAGACGCAAACGAGTGTAAAGCTAAAATTGAAAGCTGGAGAAAAAAAGATCGCCAAAAGAATAGACCAAATATAACTACATACACATGCATATAAATGCTGCTAACTCTCTACATGTGTAATCGCGAAGAAACACTTAATGTTAGACATTTGATTGACATAAATGATTGTTTATGGAATATTGCCTCGCCTTTATACAAGATATTTTGTTCGAGCCAAATTTCTTCTGCCACGATGAGGTAGAAGTTTTGAACTCAAGCACCAAGCTGAGGAAAGGTACATACGATGCAGAAAGACTAGTAGGTAAGTATAAACAATTATTTTCAACTTCATTATTAAGTCTTTATTTTACACTGATTTTTTCAAGTTTAAATACGAGTATATGAATAATTCCAATTTTATTCCTTTGAAATGCGAAATCGGATCCCCCAATACAGTAATCAGCTAATATATTTCGAATTTGATTTGATCGGTGATATTTTCCTGGTAACTTTCTTTGAAATTTTTTCCAAATATTTCATTTGGCTCCAAATCCGTATACATAATACACGTAATACTCATGTTTTTTGTTATTTATAAAATTATGCAGCACACAAGCATTTTTACTAATTGTATAAATACTGCGCGAATATCCTGTCGCTATACATATAACAGAGATCAAATTCCACTGTGAGGGTATAACGTTTCGCATTTGTGTAAATTAAACAATAGTTTATTGTTATAAAAAAAATATTTTTATTAAACCTCTCACATCGAGCGAGAATTAAGAACTAACTTAATAATTTCATACTACCTAAGATACTTATGTTTCTAATGCATCCCAATGTCCCACGGTTGCTCCAGAAGCATCGTCAGCATTTCCGTTGATCGTTGTCGTCCGGTGACACAGGTGTGGGGTCATATGTCCGGCATGTGGCGAACGAATTGTGGGAAAAGAATGTGTTCACGCTGCCCTCTCGTGAACTCAAACTATTGTTCGTTAATTCCTCCGCCCTTAGATTTGAACGTCCTCGTTCGAAGTTGTTATTTTAAAGTGGTTGGGGAGATCTTCTATTGCTAGAATTAACACTTTGTCCTGTTTCTTTTTATCATTCTTACGATTTAATATCATGCATCTAAATATTCTAATTGATGTAAATGTCAGGATGATGAGTATCGCTGTTGTCAGGATAATGTTGATGGACATGCTGACCTTACTTTTGGTTTTAAGGATATCGATTTGTTTGGTACTGTTGACATAAAGTTGTTTCATGAATTTTAGTGATAGTACCTCTTCTATTCTGTCCTTTTCGGTTGCTGGTTGTAAAATTGCAGGTAAGGGCTGGTATTGAGTGACTTCTTTCGCAATTATCTGTTTCCCATTTACTTCCACTGTGGTGTTGAAATGCCGGATTATGAAGGTGCTTTGAGCATGGTTGTTTCTTGATCTATGTTGATAAGACCATCGAACTGGTTTAACAGCAGAATTTCCGGGGACACTTCTTCTACTTCTGGAATGTGGTCGTTGTTGATTAGAGAGCAGTTAGCCTTTTTGCTCTTCAGGAGATGTGCGATGCATGTTGTATTACCAATGTCTAAAATATTCTTATTGTTACAAATTATTATTATTTCTTACATTTATTCATTATACCAAAGGTTTTTTCTTTACGTTCTAGGATATAGTTATAATTGATTTTATTAATAATATTCAATGATTTAACAGCTCTAATGACAAAAAGATTACAAACATCTTAACTTACTGTAGGAATATTTAAAATATATATTGAATTCTTATTATTAGTTGCGATTCGTATTTCTGCAAATTCGAGTGCTTCGTCAATATTGACAAATGGAATATTATTTAAAGTTAACAATTTTTCTGTAATATTTATTTCAGGGTCTGATAATATAAAGGAATTGGCATAAGCAATGAATGGCGTAAGCAATGTTAATTATCTCTTCTTTAAGTAGTTCTAACTTATATTTATTTTTTAATACAGAATCGTTGTTATTTATTTCATTTTCTTTAAAAATTGAAATTATTTCGTTAGTTACATTTGACAGTTCATTAATTTTGTTAATCATTTTGTTAATTATTAATTGATTATTATTATTTTGTAAAACACCATTAATTTTTTCTGTTACAAGATCGGAGAACCCGCGATCCATTTCCACGCAGTGCCAATTAAATCTATTGAACGTTTACTCTTATTATTTATTCTAAGCCTATTTAAGTATGACTTAATTTGAAGGACTTCGTATAAAAGGATTTGGTATAGGGGATGGTTGGTTTAGGTGGTCGCCCTTAATTTTACTTCCAGATTTTTTAGAGTTGTGTCGTAAGCCTCTATGTCGATTAAGTGTATTATTTTGAATGAGCCGTTTTGAAGTTTTGCTCGTCCTGCGTCTATTTTGATCAATTGGGAGTTGGAGTAGTCCAGGATTTGTACGCTTGCCATGCACGATGGTATCAGTATCCTATTGAGAAATTTGATTTTTGATAAGACTTTTGTGTATAGTCTTGCCTAAACTGGTTATAACTGTGGTATTTCTATTTTTTGCAACAATTTCTTTTCTGAATCTAGGTGTAAGCTTGTTTCCTGTTCTTTTATTTATTCTGACATAAATTGTTTCGCCAACTGAATAACTTTTTAGGAAACACTTTTTTCGATTATGATATTCTAGGTCATTTTCTTGCCTATCTTTAATTTTTTTGGTATTTTCTTGTCGTACTCGTTCGAGTTCTACTGGGTTATTAAATAATTGTTTTCCGAAAAATATGTCCAGCGGTTTCTTACCAGTGGTTGAATGTATTAAATTGTTGTACTCATATATTGATTTATCTTACAATTCGGGATAGGTGTTATAGCGATTTTCAACTTTAAGACATCTTAAGACTTCTGAAAGCGTTGAGTGGAATCTCTCCACTTGTCCGTTAACAGAGTTTGTGTAGGGCGTGGCTTTAAAGACTTTTATATTATAAAAGGTTTCTATCATGCATAACACAGAACTAGAATTAATGGACTTCTCATAATCAACAAATATTGCTTCTGGTACGCCGAATGATAGAATGAGTTCTCTTAAGGGATATTTTATGTCTTCTGCTGACCTGGATTTGAATATCCTCGCTAGGGCATATTTAGAGAATTTATCTATTGCCGTAAGGATAATGTGTTTATTAGTGAAGTAAATATCTATGTGGATTATATGGCCTGGATATTGGGGACTCGGGGTTGATTGCAACATCGGCTTATTTGGATATCGATCATACTTATGTTCTTTACATATTCGGCAAATTTTCGTAATTTTTTCTATTTTGGCTCTCATCTGTGGGAAATAAAACTTTTGTTATATTTGAATTTTATTTTCGCGACCGTTACGGTGCGTTCGGTTGTGTTCTTTAATGATTTCGGTTTCCTGCTGTGTTTCATCAAATTTCCTAGCAAAGCGTATTCTATACTGAACAAAATGAGTGGGGTATATTTCCTGAATCTTTTATAGAGTTCTCTCATCTGTTTTAATGCCATTTGTGACGGAAGGGTTAAGGTTTCGTTTTAGAATATCGGTCAAATTTTCGTTTATAAATTCGGTTTCAACTCTCGTGTATCGGTAGTATGTAGAAAATATTATTTCAAAATTGTAAAATGATGTATTGACAAGGCATCTGCAACAACATTGGATCTACCAGGCTTATACTTCAACTCGTAGTTGTATTTCTCAAGTATAGCCTTCCAACGTTTGAGTTTATTGTTGGAATTTTTGTTGCTCAGTGCGTAAGTAAGGGGTTGATGATCGGTGAAAATTTTTAAGACTGTTGGACCATAAAGATAATTTCGTAGTGTATTTAGAGCCCATACTATAGCTAACATTTCCTTTTCATTCGTGGCATAGTGTTCTTCGGCTTTCGTGAGTGTGCGGGAGATGAATGTAATTGGTTTGTTTTCTTGAGCAAGCACAGCACCAATGGCATAGTCATTTTTAAAATCCGGAAAGGTTAAAACTACATTTTGGCATAATCTCTAATAAATTTGCTGTAAAAACCTGACAGACCTAAAAAAGATCGCAAATCCTTGATTGTTTTAGGACAAGTGAATTTAACTATCGCCTCTACCTTACCTGGATTTGCCTTTATTTCTTCATCGGAAATTATAAACCCGAGAAACTCAACATTCGATTTCAGAAATTCACATTTCTCTATTTGAACCTTAAGATTAGCATCTTGAAGGGTTTTAAAAGGTTTTGGAAGTGAGAGTCTACATCTTTTCTGAAGACGACGATGTCATCTATGTAGACGAAGCAAATCTTCCCTATGTGTTCCCATAAGATGGACGGGGCATTTTTTAGCCCAAATGGGAGACGCACAAACTCGTACTGAGAAGGCGGTTTTTACGATGTCTTCTTCTTGCAAAGGGATTTGGTGAAATCCGCTTTTTAAATCTAAAACTGAAAACCATTTATTCCTTCCTATTTGAGATAAGACCTCGTTTATCAGCAATTCTGACTGAATTCAGTTTTCTGTAATCGGTTACCATTCTATATTTTTTTCTCCCGAAGCATCAGCTTTTTTCGGTACAATCCATATGGGCGAGTTATATGGAGACCGTGATGGTCTAATAATACCATCGCTCAGAAGTTGATCAAGCTGTTTATTTACTTCGTCTTTAAGAGATACGGGGTATGGATAATACCTAGAGTAGATAGGGTCGTCCGTAGTTGTACGGATTCTTCCCTTTACAGTAGTTGTAAAGGTAAGCCTTTCATTGGGATCGAGAAATAGGTTGATTTATTTAATTGGTCTTTGGTCTTTTTGACTTTGGGACATGTGATCAGTTCGTATATCTACAGAATTTATTGACACAGATATTTGCTGTTTTAACCGTATTTTTAAGTGGTTATCAATGAGCATGTAACTTTCTTTTGCATAGATTACTGCTGAAAGTTCTATCAGAGTATCGTTGCCGAGAATTCCATGGAAAGATCTAAGAGTGGGCAGAAGGAAAAATTTTATATTAGCTGACTCAATTCCGAATAAATTAAAGAAGTTATGGTGGGTGACTTCAACTTTGTCTCCAATAGAGTTGGCATAAAAATTTTGTTTATTAGGGATGATGTTTTTTACAAGCTGGGGTTGTATATAATTCCTATTAGAGCCTGTATCGACGAGATGTTTCATAATTTTGTTGTCACTCGTCCTACACTCAAAGTAAAGCAGAGACGAGTGGGTTAATCTAAAAAATGTATATCTGCAAAATCAATCGTCTTTTCATTATCATTAACGTTATATTGGCTATTGAGGTATTCGTGAAGGGTTTGGTTTTCTGTCTGGATGTTCTGTGACTCAATTACAGAGTTATTACTTGCAATTTCGGTAGAATTGTCTGATGGATACTGTTCACTAATTTCAGTAGTCACATGGAAACTCCTTTTCAATTTGTTGGGAGGAGCGTGGTGTTGTTGTGAAGGGATCATGGGTCGTTTTGCTGCAGGAGGCCCGTTCTTAACTTGTAGCTGGTTAGTATAGTTTTAATAGTTTCTGCTTCTATTGGTTCTACCCTTGGTATAGATTTCGGGGGATATGGGTTAGGAGCCCGGTTATCTTGTTGATAGTTACATTGGGCGTTGTGTCCGTAATTTGGTCTGACATTTTGTTGGATGTTCTGTTGATGGTGATATTGCTGGTAATGGGGAGCATCTGGTCTTGGAGGAGTATGCACTCCTGGTTGTAGTAAGTATACAAGTTGTGGGTAGAAAGGCTGTGTAGATTGATTTCTACGAGCAGGAAGAGGTGGTGGTGTAGGTTTAGGTACGGTTCTTTTTTCAAGCCAATATAACTATTAGCATACGTTGATTTTTGAGCTTCTGGCAGAGGTGTAGGGCCTCACAAAGGTCGATCGGTTCTTTAATACCCAACAATCTGGGTAAATCACCTCTTAATTCTCTTACAAAGGTGTCCAAAGCCTTATTTCCATAAGAAGATGTCAATAAGTTCATAGCATTTGGGGAGACGTCCATGCTTGAAATCTTATTTAAAATTAGGGACAAATGACTGTAAACAGATTGGTAAAATTGTTCCACGGTGCTATTGCCTTGAATCAGCGTTGACATCTGGTACTCTAGACTTCCCAGGTCACGCTTGTCGGCAAAGTGTAATGTCAAGCATTTAGATATAGAATTCCAATTTAATGGGGTGTTGTAACTTTCAAAAATAGCATCCGCGTGTCCCACAATTTTGTCTCTTACAACATTTATAATGCCGTAATATTTTGGCGTTCCTCTAAGGTCACTATAAATATTGAGAATTCGTTCGACACTTTTGCGCCATGAACTATGTTCTCCCGGGGTTCCGGAAAATTTTCTAAGACTGCGGACTACGTCTGGTATTTTGTCCAAGTCGCCTAGATTTGCTCTATACTATTCATCAATACCTTGCTCTATTTCCATAGAAATTGTTGCACTTGGGCTTACGATAGATTGGAATAAATTTTTGCATTGGGAAATGCAAACTTTTATAACTATTCCTGTTATCAAGGCTCCTAATTCTGGAGTCGCACTGGGGTTCATGTTTAGCGCTGGAGGGTTTTGGTTGGATGTTGAGGGATGAGGAGTAGGATTGTAAGGGTTTAGGATTGGTGGACGAATAATAGGGTTAGTCATACTGAGTTTTACTTTTACACGTACTTTACTTTAACTTCTTATTATAAATATAATGTAAACTTATTTTATACACAATATGCAAATTTCTGCTAAGGATTTTAGAAATAATTAAATTATAATAATATTTATTGATGTCTTAATTCTATCTTACAATAATACTGCGAACATTCCACCGCTGTCAAAGGGGCTCGTTCCTGTTTGCTTTTTAGCTACTAAGGGTCCTTTCTTCGCATTCCCTTGATGGCTGCGTAATTAAATTTTAATTTTTGCATAAATGTTCGCATGAGTTCTGGGTCCCAAGTTATTTTTTAAGAATTTGCACTTCACTTTTTAAAGAAATTCGGGCCGGTGTTTTTCTCTTTGTACTAAAAGAGGTACGCGAACTTCTTAAGACCGGTATCTTTTGTGGGTAAGTGCACGAACTACTTGAGGTCGATAATATTCTTTCCCTGAGCCCCACGTTGGGCGCAAATTCAACAATAATTAGTTTATTGTTATTGGGTATATATTTTAATTCGTGCGTTTTTTTTTTCAAAATTTTAACGTTTATTTAAGAAAAATATGTACAATAGTATTATTCAAAGTATTGCCCATCTGAAGTTATGATTTTTTCCCATCTTTCTGGCAATTTGTGGATCCCATCCCAAAAAAACTGCGCCGGTTTGATAGCCAAGAATGAATCAAGGAAATTTTTGATATTCTGCTCTGATGTGAACCGTATTTCAGCGAGGGCGTTCTACATCGACCGGAACAAATGGTAGTCAGAAGGGGCAAGGTCTGGGCTTTAAGGCGGGTGGGGTAAGACTTCCCATCCACTGTTCTTCATATTAAAGTAATGAAGAAGAACTCCAAAACACTTTTTCAGGCACAAAGTTCGACATATTTGAGTGAAAAAAATTTATTGTTGTTTACGCTTCAAATAAATGACATATACTGACATGACGTACAATGACAGTAGCTTTCCAACGCATGTTCCAATGGAATAATAACAATGGAATAATACAAGTTACGCCATCTCTTAGACCCAATATAAAAAAAATATTTTTATTAAACCCCACTAGTTAACTTGTCTATGTAAACTTTACATCAGATATTACTTGAAACAATCATTACGTTCCCATCGATACAATGATATTCACCCGAAAGAGTATATCAAAGTCTTGTGCGGCTAGGAACATTTGCCTCTATCCCCAAGAAGAAAGGATGTCGTTTCAAGGGCATGTCCCTGATGGGGCGCAAGTTAAGGATTTTTAATCTTGAATTATATAAAAAAAAAACTTAATACATCAGTCGACCCAAGTTGCTCGTTAAAGGGAAAGCACGATTTAATATTTTAATTAGTTTGATTTCAAGCATCGTTTGGGGTCACTTACTTATTTACTTTACAATGTTCCCTATCAGATTTGAATGGATCCATATTCAAGAAATGCACTCCCAATGTACGGGCCACTGATTCAACAACGTATGTACTGGAAGCGAGTGTACAAACACAGAATTATGTTTGGCTCTGAAATATGTACGTAATATATTTTATTTATTTCTTTTAATTACAAGTAACTTAAATACAATGAAAATTCAATATCTTAATAAGTAGTATGTAATATAAGGAAAAAAATTGGTGACATTCGATATTTTTTTACAAATGTAAAATAATTCAATAGAATTGAATGTCACTTCATTGGATCAATACAAAAAAAGGTGGGGTGGGGTACTAAACAAAAAAAGGAAACCTATTTTTAGCAAATTATAATTCATTTAAAATAATTTTAATTTGTTGGAACTTCTTTAGTTACAGACGCAGATTTTATTCAATCAAAATTATAAGTTTTTTTTTGAGACAGTTAAATTACAATATATAGTTTATGTATATATTTAAATATATATATATTTTTTGAAACAATCCATTCATTACAGCCGACTTAAAATTATGTCAGGCTCACTATAAAGTTATTACTTCAAGCTTAATTAAATAATCAAATATATATTTGTTTAACATTATTATTTATGGTATATATTTGCTTCGGGCACATATTCACTTAAGGGTCAAATAGGCCCTTCTTAAAACTAATAACTAGGTGATTTAGCAATGCCAGTAATATAAAACATAACTATCTAATAAATTATAAGTCTAAATAATAAATCACAATATTAGATCAAAATATAAGAAGTGAGAGAGGCCAGTCTAAGTAAAGAAGATCCTTCCGGGATCTTCTAAAAAAAATCTATTCCCGAACGAATAACTTGTTCGGGGGAGATAAAAACAGACTTCCAATTTTTACAAAACATTTATTCATATATTATTATACACATACTTAATTCTACATTTCACATTTGCTGATCTGCTGTCCCCATGCAGTTCTATTCATTTTGCTCGCATCGAATTTCCAGATGGGAATCCAATTTTAATTGCAACGGAAACTTGTGTGCAACGTCGATACTTTTTTTAGCTGGGTGAATGCGTGATTGTGATAACAGCCGCCCCTTCAAATATCTGTGTCCCCCAGATCACTTGTTGAACTTTCATTGGTGTCGATGACCTTTGGGTTACATCTAGGTACAGTGATCGATTTTCGATGAAAGAATGAGCGGACCTCTGGGATATGAAAAGCCTTCCATAGATCCTCCTCTAGAACAGACAGATGATGACTATAACTACAGCAACTAAAGAAATTTCTGTGAATATGGAAGAGTTAAAGTTCTTACTTAAGTTGTAAATTAGTTCTATAATTTTTGCACTTAAATTGTGCAAGAATTCCAGATTCTGGATTATACTTTTACTGGTTACAATTGATAGGACAGTGGGCAATGTTGGAACAGGAAGGTGCCTTCTAAGGGAATAGACGAATTTTTATTTATTATAGTTTTATTAAAATTTGTAACAAATATCGTATTCCGGCCTATGAGTTCAACTATTTCGTATTGCCACCTTTTAACACTCTAGGTACACATGAGTCTTATGTCAACCTCTCGAGCTCGTTTTCCTGGCACACAGAAATATTTTCTATACTAAGGCATTCGTCTTTTAGTCCGTACGTCTCATCATGACTAATAAGGAATCTTGAGAATACTAAGTCAACTTGCCTACCATTTTTGATTGTCGCACGTGCAGTCACAAGGTGGTAAGCTTTTGGATTGATTTTAGGTATAGACAGTTATAGAGCATCAGTGTCCTATTACAGTAAACTGAAGGTTGACTAAATTCAACGGCTTTTAAAACGTTCTGATTAGGCAAGGTTCCAAGTTCGTTGATAATGGTATTAATTTCCTCTGACGCGATACTTTTTTTGGCCATTTGACAACCCTTTATCAGTTCGTTTACCCATTCCTTTAGAATGAGTAATTTGTTAAGTAGATCGTGTCCAACTCTGCTAGTCTCTCCTTTCTGTATAGAATTGTCGTAACCGTCAACTATTTTATTAAGTTTTCCTGTGATGTCCTAAGTCATGTCAAAAAGCTTTTCATTGATCAAATACTGTCGGTATATTAATCTATCTTATCAACGTCCGTCTATTTTTGCATGACTTTATCCCAGTCAGTCGCGTCAGGAAAACCACCTAAGCGGTGCCTATCCAGTTGATTGACCTTGTTTTCCTAGTTTTTACATCTTTCAATACGCCGAGGCGATCCTTCATTGACTTCAAATGGTAGTTTAGGGCAAGCTTCATCTCTTCGTTATTAATGTACTTTGTCATCAATCGTTCGATGTCCCTCAGAGTACGTCATACTTCCCTAAGTCAACAATATGTATCAATATTAAAAACCTATTCTTCACCCAGGCGTTTCCTTCCTTGATTGTTACCACCGAAGAATTATAAGCGAATAGATGTAAGGTCTGCATGGGAGTGAAAAAATCCACTGATCTGAAATATAGAGTGATTCATAGTGGTGTTTGATATATAATGTAAAATAACACATAATCTTGAAAGTGAACTTAACATTTTTGCTATCAGTTAAAAGAACAATTTATAGCATTTCCTGCTTGAAAATGATATCTCGTAAATGTTGGCCACGACTACGTCTGAGGTGGTCCATTCGGAAGGTCCAATTTTGAGCGAGCATAGCGACTGCTATCTCGCGGATAGCACGAGTCAGCAAAGCGTCAATCATAGCTGGCTTATTCCTGAAGACCTGAGACTTTATATATCCCTAGAGAAAATAGTTCAAATAGTCAAAATAGGTCAAAGGTGTGATATCGCACTATCTAGGCGGCTAACTTACCGTAGCAAAACGTAAAATTAAGTGCTCACCAAAATGATTTCTCAACAAGTCCATTATTTCAAGTGCTGTATTGCTCGTAGCGCCGCCTTGTTGAAACGAGAGCTCACCGAGACCATGTGCTTGAATTTCAGGAAGCACATAGTGCGTTAACATGACATGATAACGATTACCATTGACGGTAACATTCTGATTTGCCTCATACCATACTGTTATTTTTAATGAATGTAATGGCAGATCTTGGTACTCTTCGGGTTGCTCATTAGCCCAAATACTGCAATTTTGTTTATTAACGTATCCATTGAGCCAGAAATGGGTTTCATCACTGAACATAATTTCCCGATAAAACACCGGACTTTCATTGAGTTTTTCCAGAGCCAATTCACTAAAAATATGACGCAAGTTGAATTTTGTACGCTTCTAGGCCGAGTTCCTCACGTAAAATAT
Source organism: Volucella inanis (assembly GCA_907269105.1). Lineage (NCBI taxonomy): Eukaryota > Metazoa > Arthropoda > Insecta > Diptera > Syrphidae > Volucella > Volucella inanis. Next base: position 77,676,388 of record OU026153.1, read on the forward strand.
GCCAAGTTGTAGAATACGCCAAGCCAAGCTGCTGAGAATGACGACGAATCGATTCGTCACGGTCTTCGCGTACACTCTCAGCTATAGATGCTATAGTATCTTCACAACGTGGTGGATGTGGTCTAACAGGTCGAGTATATTCCACTAATGTAAACTGGGACTCAAATTTGCTAATGGTATTGGCAATAGTGGTAAGTTCCTCGAATCGCACGAAAAACATTTCTCACAGAACGCTGATTTTCATAATCCAGCTGAACAGTTTTGAGACGCTGTTGTGGTATGAGTCTGTCCATGATGACTTGCCAAACGTTACTGAACAAAAATGACAAAGCAGTTTGATAGAAGTGATCTGTCAAGAAAAGCCTATTGAAAATCAACTCTCACGATGAGTCACCATATACAATCAAAGTTTATTAATCAAGTATTTTATAGTTTTTTTTTTTTTTGTTTTTATCTAAAATATACAAATAATGGCGTGAATATTAAATTTTTACATGTTTGACATGTTTGATAGTCTTATTCTTTTAATCTTCTTATTTCGTATTTTCTTTTGTACAACTTTTTGAATTCGGTCTTGATTTTTCTTGGTGCCGAACGAGTTAGCTCTCCGATAAATAGTAGGTTAATATTTCAAGCAACCAGCTAGGGTACGAATACCAACACCACCCCAATAACAATTAAGTAGTTTTTTAAGTGAACCGGCACCTTGTTTCGTGAGAGTCAACCCTCCGACATTTCAATATAGATATTTTTCTTTTTTCTGCAAGCTTGTGCTCATTCCTGTTTTTATTTTTTTTTTTATATACATACACACATATATATTTGAATATTTGCCCAAAAAAAAACGTTACTTTACATTTTTTAAATGGGCTTTGTGGATCTTTTTTCCACTTATGTCGTTACAGATACTCGGTTGTCCTTTGCAACTATTTCTTTTCTATATAGTGGTTTATTCTTACTTCTTATGCCCTTTACAGCAAAATAAACTATATCACCTCGATATTCTTTTTTTTATGACTGAATGGACTACGTTGTTATATCGATCAACAGCCACAGAGACGAGTTCATTAACGCTCAGATCTTTATATTTTGCCCTTAGGCATCTACCAAGTGTACCGGTATGAGCGTTTCTTTGTGAAAATAAAACACTAATTTTTAATAGGAAAGTAAAAAAACATTTCATTCAAAGTATTGGCCATTGTTAGGTATACATATTTCTCATCTTTCAACTGTTCGCCTTTTGAAACAAACCAAAAAGTCACCCAATTTTCGACTTCCTCGTAGGATTCGAAGTGCTGCTCAGCTAATGCGTGTCCCATTGAAGAAAATATATGGTAGTTGCAAGGAGCCAAGTCTGTTGAACACGGCGGGTGGGGTAGCAGCTCCCAGCCAAGCGCTTTGATTGTATCCTGAAGCAGTTTTGCTTTGTGTGCAGGTGCGTTGTCTTGAAGCAAAATTATCTTGCTGTGTCTTCTCGCCCATTCTCGCGGTCTGTGGTAGCATATAGTTTGCTTGTAATTTGAAGAAAAAACTGGAGCAAACTATATGCTATTGTACTACAGAACATTGCGTGGGCATACAACTATTCGTTGTTTATCTGGCTGTTTTGTTGTAATAGAGTTCTTCTATTGAATTGAAATTAAACAGCGTTAAGTAATGAAAAATTAAATTATTTCAATTTATTTTTTTAAATTCATATTAATTTCCGTTTTTGATATGTGACATAAACAAAATTAAATTAATAAGGAATGGACATGAAATAAATAGCCGAATGAAAATAAACGATAAATAAGCGATACATTTAATGCTTTTTGGCGCTCGGTTTATTTGCGTTAACATTTTTACTTAGGTTATGTCTTTCTCTTGAAGTACTTCAAGCACTTCCGCTTTGTATACGGCGTTTTCCTCTACTTACGCCACGTTTTTTCTTCCTCCTTGCTAATGCTTATGGTTGCACACATATTTTTTTCGATGTGCAAAACTTTACTCTGCTAGCCGCAAAACTTCGTGCTTGTTCTATGTATTGTACGTTGTTACAAGTTTTGTTCAATGGCTTAACAAGCATTATATTGGAAGCTGAGCTGTCTGTTTCCAACATATCAGCTAAGCGATTAAAGTGTTTTCGCAACTCTCTAACTTCCAGGTTTATTTTTTCTTGATTTTCAGATGAATTTTCGGAAGGAATAATGAGTACATTGGACAAAACTGTAGGTGATTGTGGTGGTAAAATTATATCTTCATGTGCCGTCTTATCTTTAAATAATTAATTTGCACTTATCATCATCGTTTGCCTCAAGATTTGAAAAAAAAAATCGTCAGACGGTACATCACCTAATGCAAGTAAAGCAAATTCCCTTCTTTCCCTTTAATTGATGCGAGGAGATTTTTTGAAAAGGATGTTTAGTTTGCTCTCTAAAAAACACCAATGTTTCCAGTATTTCCCACATTTTCCTTCCGGACATTCACAACATGCAATATCGGTTAAAATGGTGTATTCTTTATTATTGTCACATTCAGATTGAACTTTGTATTCGTTGTCATTTACTTGAATGTGTAAACTCTAGTAAGCGAAGTTGATAGTATGTTTCAAAATTTTCTGTTATAAATTTAACGAATGCGCAGCTATTAAAAACTTTCGACCTTTGTAATACTACATCTTTAAATATATGAATTGAACTTTCGATGTATTTATTGGTATTGTTGCCAATGTTGTTAGCAATTTATTTCTATAGCAGAGGCACCATTCAGATCTTCGAGACCATAAGTTACTCATGTATTCAGTCAGCTTTAGTTTTTTTTGTTTCAGAAAAAACCGAACTCAGGCTTATGTAGTTTTATATGGGTTTTTCTTCATCTTCTGAATAGAGAACGGCTTGAAAAGCTTTCATTACATATTTTCTAACTTCTTTTTCCACATTGTGTTCAGAAATCCAGTCCCAGCGCCATACAGCTTGGCCAACATGAAAGTGGCAAAGCAACAAATATGATCGTGGAAACACGCATTTGAGAGCATTCCGTTCGGCATAACTGTCATCGGTCATTATAATAGATGGTTGAAATCGTTTGTGTGTATCTTTTTCCAATGCGTTTCTTATAGCAGTGAAGGCAAGAGTATAGTTAGCCTCAGTCTTCGCTGTGTGCAATACACAAGCTATCGGGGAAGCGCCGATTTTTATTGCACAAAATACAATTGTTACACGTGTCTATGTCTGTTACGTCTGATCACAAGATCCACTGGATTCTATATTCTATACCATTTCATCAGAATAGCCATTCTGAAATAATCTTTTCGTAATCGGCGTTATAACAACAATTATCATGGGATCTTCTTCAATTACAAGAAGAACACCTTTTTCAGACAATATAGGTATATTTTCTTTTAAAACACTCAAAATGTCAAGATCGAATCGTCCCCCCAAATTATTTTTACGCCATGTGTCGTAAAAGTTCCTCACTAATCGATAAGTCGGATTTTTTTGTCCGTTTGCAATATTTTGCCAACACTTATCTAACTGTAACAAATTTACCTCATGATAGTATTAAGCTATTGTTGGCGTCATTCCTACATCAAAGTATTCATTATATGCTTCTCTTATGTTATTATCACAACGCATGTACTTATAAGCAGATGCAACGTCCACTTTGTGACTGTGAAAAATTAATTTCGATTACAACATTCAAACCCTGTTTTAACAAATTATCGTTTTTAATTGTGTTTCTATTTTTTTTTTTTTTTTTTAATGGAAATCAATTGAGGCATTACAGTCCAAACTTCTTGATTTTTCTTTGAGTGTAGTAACGTTTTTATTGGATGCCGAATGTTGACATCCATACCGCTTTCGGAATTCTAAGCGTTTTACTGATGGACATCTCTTTACAATCCAGTTGGTGTGTGGAAACGTAGAAAACTGTTGCACAAACGTTTTGCTTTGTTCTTTTGGAGAATCACTAATAAGGAGTTTGCACTGGATTTTGGCCACGAAATTGTTGGTTTCTTTTCTTTAGCCTTGCATACTAATAAAATATAATCCCCACACACTGTTGACAAAAATAATTTAAAACTCGCTTCATACATTTTCGAACAGCTATTATTGTTGAACGGTTGAATCAAAAGTTTTTATTCAAAAGGATTGAAAATTACACTAATGAGATTTGAAAGCTTTGACAGTAATATCAAAAAAGATATGTTCGTGGCTACTATGATTTCAATAATTATTTACCGAACGTAACAAAAAACAATGCATCCTTTGCAATTAAAAGAACCAACTGATTAGCTTCACACAGTAAAATAAACAAATATTGTTAAGCATACAAAAATAACAGTATAAAAACGACAAACGCATTGGAATAATACATACATACATATAGAAAACATAAGTATAAAACACGTGTGTAGATACGTGAAAATATCTCGAATCTCACTGAAGTGTCTGTAATAACAGGTATACCGTGTCAGAGAAAATGTAGTTTTCTCTGTCTGGTTTTCCATCTGTCTTTCAATCAATTCATGTGGCACCCATTTTCGAGACTTTTGGATCTTTCCCATAGCTTTTAAACGGTCAGAAATTGTTTGTTGTGCAACATTTAACATTTCTGCCATTTGTTTTGGTTCAAAGTGTCAACTTCATTGAATATTGTTTGCAATTCGGCGTCTTTAAACTTTTTTGGTGATCTTCCACGTTCTTCATTTCTCACATCAAAATCGTTATCTCTGAACCGTTGAAACCATCGTTTGCATGTTGCTACTGATAGAACATGATCACCATATGCGTCGACAAGCATTCGATGCGACTCTGCATCATTTTTCTTCAAATGAAAACAAAAAATTAATTCTTTCCGCAAGTCATCATTTTCTGGTACATAATTCGACATTTTTAACACGTTAAAAAAATATGGTGTTGTTTACTTAATGACTTGATGTATACTTAATATGTTTGACAGGTGTCATAACAAACAAACAAACAAACAAACAAAAAAAATAAAAATAAAAAAAAAGACCCGTTCACAATAAATGTTCCCTACCGAGGCATCTGTATTTTGGGGCTCACTTCATACCGGCACACCTGGTATATATCTTCAGAACGGTAAAGTGAACTCGTTCTACTTAACCGTTGACTTCGCTTCTATGAGATAGAGTCAGATAGAGTTTTACGCCTAGACTTTTGATTAGATTGAGTACAATTGGACGAAGGAATCCATTTTCATTGCCTGTGACTAAGATGAGTGGCACAGTAAAGAAGTGCAAAATTTTAATAACCTATGATCTGATATTTATCGCAGATCTGTCATTTATGTGAAAAAACTTTGAGAATTTTGAAAATTTATCGACAACTGTTAAGAATCTCTCATTTATTATTATATAATCACGATAAAAATTAATTTGTAGGGTCCGGGATTCAACGCCGGGGTACTCTGCCCATATGAATTACTTCATATGGGTATCTGGGGATGGGTGTCGCAAGAAGCTGTATACATTTTTATCCTTGCACTCATTTGTAGATTCTGTTGGCAATGGTATAATTTTATGAATAACCATATCCAAATAGTGATATCAACGAATGTATTTGGCATAGGCCTTAATAAAAGGAATGTGCGAGTGGTTTTGCACCTAGGACCAGCCAAACATTTGGAAAGCTATTATCAATAAGTTCTTAGTGCAGGTCATGACGGTTATCATGCTAAATGTGTGACATTTTTTGACGAAGACGATTTATTGCATCGCAATAAATTTGTAAGGATTATAATCTTTTGGTTCTTCTGGTTTTTCAAACTACAAAATCTTCACATTTATTTTATCTATTTTTGTTAATTTTGTATTTATTCTTTATATTTGGTGCGAAGGATCAGGGTGTGGAACCAGACTTGGCCTAATAAAATTTTTTGTGTCTAAGAATTTTAGCATGCATCCGTCCCGCGTAACGTTCTCTATATATGGTACGCTGAAAATGATGCTCCTATCATAAAATTTTCCTCCACTACACCATCAGGGCCTTGGGATTCTGATTCCTTTGGGTGATCCGGGACCACTGCCATATGGTTAAGCCCCTTTTGTCTTCTCTAATAATTTTCCGAGGTGAGTTCACATTTAAAAAGATTTTTGGGGTGATTCATGTAATTGACATTTGAGGTTTGCACCGATCCCAATTACATTTTTATGGGAGGCTTGATTCCTGTTAGTCTTGGTGGCGGCTGATAATGCTCCTAAAACTGGGAAACCACGTCGTTTGCTGATTTTGACACTCCTCTGCCATTTGGAAATCTATCGAATTGCAGTTGACCATATCTACTTCGAGCATTAGGGACTCTATCCGAGCTCTTAACCGGTACATGGGGCACCCGCTCGAGTTTGGAATCGTAATGCGCAGGAGCAGAAATCATATTCGACGCCGGTACGTGCACCGAGTTGTTTCTAGAATTTAAATTTTGCATCTCGAGGTATGCCGAGAAGCGTCTTGGGCTTTTTAATTACAAGAAGTTTAGATAGATCCCCGTTATTCCCCTAATGAATACGTCTAAAGCCCTATCATGGTCCGTCCCTACCAGAGCATCAACGGTCTCGCTGATGGTATTAGGTATTTCTCTGGTATTTTGTTGATAATCAAACAAAATTGGTGATTTACTGTAGCATAAAAATCATCAACTCTTGAACCACCTTGTTTTAGTTGATTTAATTAGTGCTCTAAAGTTCGTATGTCCCTTTTATTTGCATAATGCAGGGACAGCACCCTTTTGATTTCCGACCACTCACCATCGAATACATTATAAGAAACTAATGCCGAATCAGCCTTCCCCCTATGACTTTATTCTCTATGGAACCCAACTGTCCTACCAGCGACTCCATCGCATTCTTGCCTTCATAGAACAAGTCGTGTCTCGGGACACCTTAATTGCTCGAGGACAGACAGAATTAACCGCTCCCGTCAATTGCGTAACCGAAACCTTAAGTTCTTCCATTTTCCCTCACGAATGGTACCGAAATATAGTGAAAAATTTTAATATTTAATTATGTTTTTTGTTCAGGCGCACAATTATAAATCTTTTTCTCTTTCCATTAGCTATAATTAATTAATAAACCTATCTAAAATTTTTCTTTCTTTTTTTTTCTTTCGTTATTTCTTACATCAATATTTTCAGCACATTCATATTGTCATGAGGTTGGTTTCTTGTCGTTCTTCTCTCGTTTTTCTCTTGCTCTTCTCTCGTTCAACGTTTTGTATTGCTGGCAAAACTTTAGGATTCTTCACAAAAGTCACAGACACTTTATCACCTCTCTGTTGCCTTTTATGGTAAGTTGACTTTCTCTCTTAAAAGGTACGTTGATAAAAAATTGTGTATACGCACATACAAAAAAAAAAATGTTTTCCCAGTTAAATTTTCGCGGATCAGTTAAAGGCACATGTATAGATTAAACAATTAAAAGTTAAAGTTATTTAAAAAAAATTTATTTTTAAGAACCTTATACCTTCACGGCTAACTTAGAACTAATTTACAAATTGAATTCATAATTTAAACCTAGGTGCATGCCAATGCAGCCAGACGCCTGGTCAGCAGCGGATGTGCATTGATGGCTTAGGTGTCTCCTTGCTGTCGATGTCTCATTTGTCCGTGGGAAGAGAATTCGTTGTAGTCGATCACGCTTGGAGCTGATGTTGCTGCTCGTGGGAATCATGCGTTGGGCGCATGATGAAATGTTTCTGATGCATTGGGCATAATGCATGATGGAATATTGTTGACGTTAACTGGAATGTTGTTGGCGTTAACTCCTCCGCCTTTAAATTCGAACGTCCTCGTGAGATGTTGTTGATGTCACGAGATGAGGGGTGTCTTGAAGGCCTATGTTGTTGCAGATGGCCTGTTGATGTTAGTACACTTGTCCTTGATCACACCTTTCTTTTTTGTCATTTTGTATACGAAGGCGGTGGTAGCCAAGACTGTAACCGTTAAGATGATGTTCACGGATAAGGTGATATTGTGTTTCGTTTCAAGTGGCTCGATTTCTTCAGTGCGATTGACGTACAGCTCTTTAATCATTTGGAGGGACAGGACCTCTTCTATCTTATCTGGCTTATATGATGTTTGTAGTATTTGCCGGTAAGGGTTGATGACTTGTGACTTCTTTGGACATAATTGTTCCTACCCTGACTTCAATGGTGGTGTTGAAGTGTTTGATAATGAACGTACCTTTGAGCATGACAGTATCGTTGTTGATGAGAACTGTGAAATTGAATTGGTTCAGAAGCAAGATTCCTGGTGCTATTTCCTCTACATCTGGAACATGTTCGTTATTGAGTTAGTTTAGTTTTAAATGCATTTTATTTTCTTAAACACTAACTCTTACATACTAACAAAAAATGCTTAAATGCTAGCTTACAATTACTTAACAATCTTATGCTAACTTACTGGTCCCACACAGGCACTCTAAGCTACTCTAAATTCTTATATCTATGTATTTCGACTTCATTTACATTTTATTTAAAAATTTTTATTTTATATATTGTTATTAGGGCTAAGAAAAAATTGTTAACAAAAAATGTTCGTTATTGATGATGGAACAAGATGCTTTTTGGCTTTTTATAAGCATTGGAATGCACCAAGAATTTCTTAAACTAACAATTTTATTTTTATTACAAATTGAAAGCCTATCATATGTTTTACATGTGTTTGTAATACCATAAATTTCTTTATTACATTCTAATATCGAATCATATTTTACTTTATTTATTATTTTATTTAATTGAACAGGTCTTAATAGTGATAGGTTACATGTTTCTTTAGTTGTTGTTGGAATACTTAAAATACATATTAAATCTTTATCATTTGACGCAACTCTTATTTCAGCGAACTCTAGCGCTTCATCTACATTAATGTATGGAATGTTCTCTAAATTAAAATTTTTTCGGTTATGTTTATTTCAGTATTTGATAAGATAAATGAATTAATTATGTCTGCTTTTGCCCAATGAATGGCGTAAACTACATTGACTATTTCTTCTTTAATTATGTCTAGCTTATATTTAATTTTCATGATTATTTCACTATTATTATGTTCATTTTCCTTAAATACATTATAAATTTTATTTGTAATATCTGTTAGTTCTTTAATCTTATCTATTGACATTTTTTTGATTATAATTTAAATATTACTATTTGCTAAAACATTATTCATTTTATCTGTAGTGATTTCGTAGTCGTGGTGGTCCGGGTTTCCGGCTATCCACTTCCACGGAGAGCCTATAAAATCTAATGATCGCTTACTTCTATTGTTAATTCTTAGTCTAGATATATAAGTTCTAATAGGGGATTTTTCAAAGGAGAGGATAGGATTTAGGATATGTTTATTGCTAATGGATGTCTTTAGCGTATTTTCCAAGTTGTTTTGTGTTGTCTCGTAAGTCTCAATGTAATCAAGTGTATGATCTTAAATGATCCGCTTTGTAACTGAAGAATTTAAATATTTTCTAAAGATATCTATCATTTTCTCTGGGGAGTACTCTGGTTCTACAATAGTATGTCTGTGATAAGTGGGAAAGATAATCTGAAACTCATGTGTGGGGATGTCTCCAACGAGAAGGAAAATCTGGTTCTTAAATACGTGTATGGGTACGTCTACAATTTGTATGAAATCGTGACCAGAACTTTCGTCATTGTGTTGTGTTGCTGTGAGGGAATTTATTTGACTATTCTTAGGTGGTCTTGACAGTGCGTCAGCAACAACATTGGATTTTCCAGGCTTGTAACTCAGTTCGTAGTTATACTCCTCGAGTATTGCCTTCCAACGTTTCATCTTGTTGTTGGTATTTTTGTTGCTAAAGCATAAGTCAAGGTTGATGGTCGGTGAATATTTTTAGCTTGGTAGGACCGTACAGGTAGTTTCTTAGTGAATTGAGAGCCCATACTATAGCCAGCATCTCTTTCTCATTAGCAGCGTAGTGCTCTTCCGCTTTACTTAGAGTTCGAGAAATAAAAGTAATTGGCTTATTGTCTTGAGCGAGTATGGCTCCAATTGCGTAATCTGATGCGTCTGTAGTCAGGAAAAAGTCTTTGTTAAAGTCGGGAAAGGTAAGGATAACGTCTTCAGAAACCAGTGAATTTTTGAGCTTACTAAATGCTTCCATTGCTGCATCTGTTAAGTGAATAACTTTCTTACTTGAGGCCGTTGTGGACACACGTCCATCCTCCCCCCGTAAAAAGGCTGTAAGAGGTTTTGCCAGCTTTGCGTAATCTTTAATGAATCTGCGGTAAAATCCCGACAGACCAAGAAATGATCGCAGATCTTTCAAAGTTCGTGGATATGGAAACTTGGTGATAGCTTCCACTTTAGCTGGATTGGCCTTTATACCGTTTGGAGATATGATAAATCCTAGGAACTCAAGTTCTTGTTTCAAAAATTCGCATTTATCCAATTGTACTCTAAGGTACAGGTACTCTAAGAGAGTTTCGAAAATGGTTTTCAAATTTTGAAAGTGACGTTCGACATCCTCACTGAACACAATTATGTCATCGATATAGACATAACAGATCTTACCGATGTGATCTCGTAATATATCGTCTAGCGCCCTCTGAAAATCAGATGGTGCGTTTTTTAGCCCGAAGAGAAGTCTTACGAATTCGTACTTCCCATTATTGACAGAGAATGAGGTCTTCTCGATGTCGTCCTCGTGTAGAGGTATTTGGTGAAAACCACTTTTTAAGTCGATCACTGAAAAATATTTATTCTTTCCTAAATGCGCTAATACTTCATTAGTTTCAGGAATCGGATAACGATCTGGTATTGTTATCGGATTGAGTTTCCTGTAATTAATCACCATACGGTACATATTTTCACCTGAAGCATCCGTTTTTTTTGGTACAATCCATACTAGGGAGTTGTACGGTGACCACGAAGGTCAAATGATTCCATCATTTAATAATTGATTGATTTGTTTATCTATTTCTTTTTTTAGCGCCACAGGATATGGATAGTGCTTCGAGTAAATGGGGTCTTCGGTTTTCGTGCGAATTCTTCCCTTAACTTTAGTAGTTAAAGTAAGTGCCTCATTCGGTTCGCCGAAAAGCTTAGCGTAATTTGTGGTCAAGCTATTTATGTAGTTGGTCTCGCTGTTCTTGTGTCATGTGCTGGGTTCTGATATTTACATTATGGATGGATTCCGATATTTGTTGTTTCAACCTTATTTTACTACTTTTGTTTATAATCATGTAATTTTGTTTGGTATAGATGACGGCCGACAGATCTTTAAGACTATCATTGCCAAGAATTGCATGATATGACCGGAGTGAAGGTAAAAGAAAAAATTTAATATTAGAGCCAGGCTCAAAGAGATTTATCATAGTATGCTGGGTGATTTGTATGTTACCACAGATTGAATTTTCATGGAATTTTTTCTGATTTGGGATAGGGTTTCGAACTAGATTTGGTTGGATATAATTTTTATTTGAGCCGGTATCTATTAGGAATTTAAGGATGTTATTATTTTTCGTTCTATACTCAAAATAAGGTAGTGACGTAGTAATGTAGGTCAACAAAGTCAGTAAATGTTTCTGTCGATTGTACGTTGTCTTGCTTGTCTACGTGTTCATTAAAAACTTTTCATCTGGTTGGTCAAGGCTTGAATCATGGCGTGGTAGTTGCTAACTTCTTGACTCCACTCCGCAAGCTTTCAGAAGAAAATTTCTTTGGGGCTTGTAAGGATTCAGGTATTGTTATGAAGGACCCATAGATTAATTCTGGGGGTGCATTCCGGAAGTTTCCAAATGAAGATCTGCTGGTTCCCTTATACCTAGGAGCCTGGGCAGATCACCCTGGGACCTCTAATGAAGGTACCTAAAGCCTTATCACTATATGATGATGTTAGGTGGTGTAATGCATCCGGCGACAAATCCTTACTCGAAATTTTGTTCAGTATTAAAGATAGGTGGTTGTAAGCCGACTGAAAGTAACTCTCAACTGTGTTATTGAGAGTCATCATCTGGTACTCCAAAGTTTCCAAATCACGCCTATCGGCATAATGAAGCGTTAAGCACTTGGATATATACTCCCAATTCAATGGGGTGATGTAAGATTCCAGGACTGCATCCGCATTGCCTATAATCTTATTGGGTATAATGTTGAGAATACCAAAGTATTTTGGTGTTCCCTTAAATTGGTCATAGATGTTAAGAATCCTATCGACGCTTTTGCGCCCGAAACAGGAGCTACGGAGAACTCTCTTAAACACCTCACGGCGTCTGGTACTTTATCCAGATCCATTAGGTTCGTACGAGGGTGATCGTGAATGTCTCATTAGTCACTTCTAATTTTTATTTTTGAAAATTCTTTTAATTAAATATATGTTGGCAAAATGTGTTTCTCACTTAATACTATCACTTCAAATTATTATTTTTCAAAATTCTTTCTAATCAAAAGTCTAATCAAAAAATGTACGCATATAATTTTCGCACTTTATTCGCAGCGAGCTTTGTTTTAGGTCGACTTATGCGTGAGTTTTTCGCGAAAGACTTTTTGCTATTTTTCCGCGATCGGTGATTCTTCCTTGGCTCCACGTTAGGCGCCAATTAAACAATTAAAAATTAATGTTATTTAAAAAAAAATTAAAGTTATTTAAAAAAATTTTATTTTTAACAACCTTTTGTCTTCATGGCTAACTTACAACTAACTTCAAATTGGATTCTTAACTTAAACCTAGGTGCATAAGTTAAGTTTTACATTTTGGATGAAATGTAAAAAAAACAAAGTTTTTGGGTTTATCGTGAAATTCACGTTCTTGTTACTTGCTTCCAATTGATTACAATGGATTGATTATTAACAAAAGAAACCTATGTTTGCATGCGTGAATTCCAAGAACTTGAGCTCATTGGCTTGTGCCGGAAGTTTGGTATACGCAAATTCAGCATAAATTTCATTTCTTTCACCTGTGCAATTACAACATTCATACTTTTAACACTGACCATGCATCCGGGAACGACCGGATGGTTACAGGTCGTAACTCCTCCCCCCTTGGAATAAAGCGATGGTTACAGTGACGTCATTGATGGAAATGACTGATATGACCTCATCTGGACAGGAGCGGATGAAGTGTTAAATGATGTCATAAGTATCAGATTAACTGGTTTGCATGATTTTATTTTGATGAAAATAAGTAATACATAGGGTTATGGTGATGATTGGACAAATACTGATTGATGTTCCGATTGTGTAATTCATTATATTTGTTGTAATTTCTAGTTTGCATAGTTTGTTGTTGGTTTTGAAGTTGAAGGCTTGCAATTTATCTAGACTTAGGACTTTTTTACGTTGGAGTAAATGTTGCTACTCGGGGGTGGCGGTACATGTTACGCATCCCAAAACGTGTCTGCGTCGTCTTCATAGATTACGCCGTTGCATTGGTTTGAATGTTACAGCCTTTAAAATGCACCAGAGAAGTTCCTTCTACTAAGAATGTTTGGAGCTTCAGGTGGAATTTATTATTAGTTTATTTACATTTATAAATAATACAAAGTTTGGTTGAGGTTGAGAGATTGACTGGATAGAGCCCAAGTCATTAAGTGGACAATGAGCTGCCATGTTACTCATTAGTTATCCGATAGATAGAGAGTTGTCAGCATCTTCTTTAAAGATTGGTGTTGTGCAATAATACATCGCTTCTATTTTGGAACAAAGTGTGTTAAAATATTGTATGTGTTTTTCGTTATAGTTTATATAAGGTTCTCCAATAGGGACTTGATAATTTTGAATTTAATTTGTTAATGCACGCTTTCACTAATCATCAAACTGTCACTGTCAATTTATTTAGTAAACTCAACAAAAAACTCATGCAAAAATTTGAGCCTACATATTCGTTGTGTGATGTTGCCGTGTCAGTGAGACAACGGGCTATTCGAAGTGTCGAAAATATCGCTGCCGTTCAGACGTCCCTAGCAAACGATCCAAATCAGTTAATTCCATGGCGTTCTCGAGAATTGGGCATCGCTCAGACCACATTATGGCGTATTTTGCGTAAGGATATTGGTTAACACCCATGCAAGATCAAGCTGACTCAAGAATTGAAGCGATGAAGGTTCTCCGATTGGGTTCTGGAGAAGATGTGCCAAGATGATGAATTTCATCGCAAAATCATCTTCAGTGATGAAGCTCATTTTTGGCTCAATGGGTTCGTCAATAAACAAAATATGCGTTATTGGTCGGGTGAAAACCCACATGTGCTTCGTGAATCACCACTTCATCCACAAAAAGTAACTGTTTGGTGCGGTTTGCATGCCGGCGGCGTTATTGGGCCGTATTTTTTCGTCGACGATAACGATCGTCACGTTCCTGTGAATGGTCAGAGTTATCGCACCATGATCACCGATTATTTTTGGCCCGAATTGGAAGATATGGACTTGGACGGCATGTGGTTTTAACAGGATGGTGCCACAAGCCACACAGCACACGGTACAATCGATTTATTAAAGAGTAAGTATGGTGAGCGTGTTATCTCAAGACATGGACCAGTGCGATTTAACGTTGCTTGACTTTTTTCTGTGGGGCTACGTTAAGTCATTGGTTTATGCCAACACGCCGACGACGTTGGAAGAGCTCAGAGCCAACAATGAAAGCGAAATAGCGGCCGTTTAGGCCGAATTGTGTGGCCGAGTCGTTGAAAATTGAGTCCAACGAATCGACCGCTGCAAACGTGCCCGCGGTGGCCATATGAACGAAGTCGAGTTCCATTCATAAATGTTTTGATTGTACTTCAAGCCAATAATAAAGTTTTTGAAATATCTCAAATGGTTTGCCTTTTAATTAAAAAAAAGTTATCAAGTCGTTATTAGAAAACCCTATATAAGATTTAGTGGTTATCGTTTTTGTATTGTTTATAGGTAATGGTATAACATGATATAAATAATATCATGTATACGTATGTTAAAAATTATATTTAAACTATTATAATAAGCTTGACTTTTCAAAAATTCATACACTTGTTCAAGAGCATTAACAATAATGTCTTAGTTTTGTAATTTAGTTTTAATATTAGAAAGTTCTTCATAGGTTAGTAAAAGCTTAGGAATAATGTTAAGTTTGCTTAGAATTACTGCTTCCGCTATATCTGAAAGATGGTTAGTTAAGACATCAATGTTGTAATTGAATTGGTTTAGGTATTGTATTTTTATAATGTGGTGTTCTCTTTTAACTGTGTTAGCTGTGTTTTTGAAAAACTATTCTATTTCTATTTGCTCTTTATTTATATGATCAGTTATATTTTTGAATCGTTCGATCATTTGGGTGTTGATCATGTGATCACATTTCTAGTAAATGTGTAAAATTGTTTATGATAGTGCTGATGTTTAATATTTGTTTATTAATGTTGAATACGTCTTGTGCGTCCATGTTTCTTGTTTAATTGTCGGCCCTAGTCCGTTTTTGAGACCACGTCTATTCCTTCTAAAAGGGTAGAGCGTTTCCAATTTCCTATTAAGTTCATCGATTTTAAGTTTGGTTATTTTAATGGTATTAGTTATGGTGCCTGACTTTTCGAAAATGTTTAATGGGCTCGCGACACCTTGGACATTATTATAGTAGT
This sequence comes from Volucella inanis, assembly GCA_907269105.1. Classification (NCBI taxonomy): domain Eukaryota; kingdom Metazoa; phylum Arthropoda; class Insecta; order Diptera; family Syrphidae; genus Volucella; species Volucella inanis. The sequence continues at coordinate 77,691,944 of OU026153.1, forward strand.
CATTTGGGTCAGTAATGTGTATTAGATTATGATAATTGGTAATATGTCTCGAAGGCCCTAGCCGAAGTTGTAATAGGTTATGATTTGTTGGCAAGTTGTAAATTTCTATTAGTTGAGAGCTAGTTAAAGTGATCCTAAAATGGAATTGGTAAAATTAAGATAGGTTAGTATTATAGAATGGAAAGGTCTTAATTAAAAATCAAGCAGACTAATTTACTACTACTACTAATCCATAAAGGATTTTTCTATTTTCTTTTATCACAATTGTCATTTTGTTATTTTTGGCATTTATGTTTTTCAAAAACCTCGGAGTTAATTTATTTCGTCTTACCTCTTTTCTGAAAACTATTTGGTTATCTAACATTTCTTCTGGTTTCTCTCTCGACTGATTTGTTTTTTTCGATTTTCGCCTCAGTAATTTTCTGAACCTTCTTTTGGATTTTTGTGTACATATAGTAATTCGTTAAGAAATTCGTTGAGCTTTTCAAGGTATTCATGTTTGTTTGAAAACGTTAATGTTTTACTAAATTTATAAGGGCGACCGAAGAAAAGTTCATATGGTGTATGTTTTATAGTTGAATTTTGTTATATGGTAGTTAATGAATGTTTCCGATAATATTTCATTGTGGTTTGTAGAGAGTTTACTTTCTTTCCTTTTGGAAAGAATTAATCTGTATATTTCAGTAAGGGTTTAATGCAATTTTTCAACAAGAGAGTTGCTGATCGTTTGTCGGAAGGATGTGAAGTGGAGATTGATTTTATGTTGTCTGCAGAAATCTTTAAATATGTTTGACATGAATTTGGTCCCTTGGTCGAAAACAATTTTCTTGGGAATGTCATACAGGCTGATGTATTTTTTAAGGAACTTAACACTGTTAAACTATTTCTGCAGCTAAGAGTGAAACCGTAGGCAAATGATGAAGTTTGTCAAACCATTTGAAGCTAACACAGAAAGAAAATTTGATACCATGGGACTAACATTTAAGCAATCAACATTAAACATATGCAATCTATAGACAAATAAAAAGACAAATATTTATTATTTATTTTAAAAGACACCTTTAAGACGTCAGCACTACGACAATCTACTTGGGATATATTAATGATCTTAAATACGTCCTTTATAAAGCATCCAACGCCATCTGCTGCGTAACTTTCGTTTGTTTTAGCATAGAAGCTAAAACCAGTCAGGAAGTAATCATTTTCTTCAAACTTATAAATCCAGATCTCAGGCACGTACAAAATATGCGGAACACATGCAAACGAGTCAATATGTGTGACGAGCGCAGAAAAGTTTTCTCTCAGACTTCTTATATTTTGATGAACAATAAATAATTTTTCATTGAAATAGGAACTATTTGTTAGAACCGTGTCACAGTGAGGGTTACAATAAGGATAGAAGAGTTATCAATTATATCATTTTTTGAATTCATAATATGAACTATAAAAATATACCTAAATGAGTGAGATATCATTAAAAGATTTAATCGAGATAACTCTCCCACATTCGTCTTTTCTTATTAAAATTAGATTTTTATTAAACCATACGTATTCTGCTCCTTTTTCCTTTGTTATCTCTTTCGTTTTCATAAAAACTGCTTGCTTGTAACGAGTGAAAGAGTCATATAAAAATATGTTGGTTTCTTTGCTGTTCCTGCTGCTGCATCTGTTTACATCATAGCTGGGGAGGTCAACCACATGTGTGTTGAGTCTTTTTGTGTTTGCCCCCTTTGCGCACATTATGTGTTGCTTAATTGTAAGGTTAGAGAACTTTACACAAATGCTTGGCTTAGGCTGAGCTTTTGAGCGTATATTTTTTACGTAACAACACATAATATCAAAGTTAGCAACATCTATAGATAGGTCCTTATTAAAAATTTGTTTTGCCTTTTCAATTGCATTAGTGTCGTTGACATTTATGACACCAACAATGTCTATAGAGTTGATCAGTGATGATTGTTGTTGCCAATTCAATTTAGACTCCAAATCCTGGACTTTTTGCTCTTTTCTCAATTTGGCTAGTTCTTGGATAATTAGACGTTCGTCTAATTTTGAGAGTTTAGCGTATATCATCTGAAGGGAACATTGACTCTCGCTATTGATGTCACTGTTAGATGGCTCAGTGTTTCTAGTCGGATTGTTGTATTCTCCAGTTGGATGAGTATTTGTGTTAGGTAGTGTGTGTGGGATTTTATTGATTAAGCAATACTATCCTGTGACATTTTGTCCCATGTATAGATCGTTACCTTAAACTGTCAAGCACAACAAATTTTAATAACTGAAATAGCATTTAATACAAAATTTCTATAAGAAGTTATAAACGAAGAAATACTATAAGAAATATTCAATATGCAATTAACTAGGCTCATAAATTCATAGATATTAAGTAATAAAGAAATATATATTCTAAGAGGAATTTGTGATAAAAATAAAATTGAGTACATGAAATTTTGAACCGCTGCAACTAAATCATCAATTGTTTACATTATTAATAGATATATCTTTCACTAACGAAAAACAATGTAATATGTTATTTATTTAATTAATAAAGATGAAAAATGTTGCTGTTAAGTTTTCATACCTACTAAAATATATTAGATTATCATAATACGACAAATGGAAGAAAACAATAATTTTAATGGTTTAAATATGTGTAATAATGATAATTTAATAGCAATAAGCGAAACAACTTAAATTTGTACTAATTACTAAGAAGCCAACTACCGTCGTGTACCAAAATAAACAACACATACTTGCTATTGAAATTCTAAGACCTGGAATACTATAATAGTTTCAGACCAATCCAACGGAACTATCCTGATGCATAAAAATGCAACAAATCTCACTAACACATTTGTAATCAATTTTATCAACAAAACTATAACCATTGGTGATAAGAATTTTACCTAAAAATAAGGTCTCAGTTACAAACCATTAACTCCATTTCGATAACCTAACTCTGTTCATAGCATATCTAAAGAAGTACTCACATTTGAAGTAATGAAAGAGGACAAATTCTATTTTTATACACATGCAAAACACTTCAATAGCTGAAAAATTCCTCTAGTCCGGGGGAAGAAGGAACAAGGAATAATTTCCACCCAAGTATTATATTTAAAAAAAAGAAAAAAAGAAAATCAAACAAGGCCGTTCGAACCTAATTAGGGAGAAGTTACACGTTATACCGTGTAAGTTAATTCGGCACAATAACGTACATAATTATCACCATCACAAAAACGTTCACATTTCAATCACAACGATCATGATCACCATCATTACGCTTCGGTACCATCGGCAGGATTTGAGTATGATTTAGAATAAGAAAATTATTTTTATTTGTAATTCTCGTTTAAAAGCAGCTGTTATGCTGCGCAAATAAACTTTTTAGTCTTTAAAGCCTTAACTTACATATAAAGAGTGATTCATCGTGAGGTTTGATTTATAATGTAAAGTCAAATACATAAATTTGAAAGCGAATTTAAAATTTTTATTATCGGTTAAAAGAACAATTCATGGCATTTACCTTTTACATTATATTAATATTATTATTTTAAATTATATTATGTAAATATTGGCCATGACTACGTCTGAGGTGGTCCATACTGAAGGTCCAATTTTGGGCGACTCGTTAGAGCATAGCGACTGGTATCTCGCGGATAACACGAGTAATGTTGGCTTTCGTAGCTGGCTTATTCCGGATGACCTGAGACTTTACATATCCCCAGAGAAAATATTCCAAAGGTGTGATATCGCACGAACTAGGCGGCCAATTTACAGTAGCAAAACGTGAAATTAAGTGCTCACCAAAATGATTTCTCAATAAGTCCATTGTTTCACGTGCTGTATGGCTCGTAGCGCCGTCTTGTTAAACCAGAGCTCACCGAGACCATGTGCTTGAATTTCAGGAAGCACATAGTCCGGTAACATGGCACGATAACGGTAATCGTGACGGTAACATTATGATTTGCCTAATTTTTGAAGAAATATGGGCCAATGATTCCACAAGCCCATAAACCACACCATACCGTTGTTTATAATGGATGCAATGGTAGCTCTTTTTACTCTTCGGGCTTCATCACTGAACAAAATTTTAAGATAAAACACCGGATTTTCATTGAGTTTTTCGAGAGCCCATTCACTGAAAATAGCACGTAAATTCAAATCGCCTGGCTTCAATTCTAGCACAAGTTGAATTTATGTACTTTTAGGCCGAGATCCTCACGAATAAACTAAAAATAAAATGAAAACACAAAATCCTTTTGCTGTTGTTTACTGTAATCCCTTTACACTGTGATACTTGATGTATGGTCCATACATCTTTTTATTATTTGTCGGAGCATATGTAAACAAACATAGAATTTCTTTGTACTTTGATTTTCTTTTCGGACTATTATTTTATGATATCATTGGCTCACGACTGTCACGTCTTTATCCATACTTGCATACTTTGTTCCCGCTGCTCCATTTCTTTCCAATTATTACTACGCTTTTTATTGTACTTGATGAGATATAATACTTTTTCTTTGCTTCGTATTTGTAAATCAATGAAAATCTCATTTATAGTCCGTACCAACTGGGTTTGCCAACGGTAGATTGCGTAGAAAGAGGATTTAAGGGAACAAAAATTGTAGGAAAGAGTAAATGTTTTTGCTGAAATTTACAATGCCTAACCCAACTTTACATAGCGTAGAACTAAAATGCTGTTGCATAAATTACTTTAATTTTTTTAGTATGGGGTACATAAATTTCAACGCATTTCATATGTAATGCTACTTGTAATCTTGTGTGGGATTGGCAAAAAATTCAGGACATATGTATGTATATGTTATTTGTTGAATTTGTATACACTAATCCGATCTTAATTGATTAAGTTCTCAATATTTTTTATGGTTTTACAATGTGTGGTTTAGGTTTAGGTACCTGTGTATATGGCGTGTTTCCATTTATTTTATGGTGTTTGCTTCTACCTGTGGGACTTTAGTTCATAGGTTTTAGAATAGGATTTTAGGTCTTAGAAATAAAATTGTTTAAGTGTTTTATTTCCCTTTTTTTGGTAATCACTTAAAAAAATTATTAGGGCCATACTTTTTATTCAATTTCTACCAAAAGTCCATTACTTTTTTTAGTTACATGCACCTTCTATTGTACCACTTGTTGCGGGTTTTTCATAGAAGACCTAAAACTATAAAAGGGTCTACTTGGTTAATTTTTTGGAAGAAGCTATGAGTTTATGTTTGGATAGTCCCATAAAGTTCACTGGAATTTCTGCCCGGTTAATACGAACGATTATCAAGGAAGTAGAAAGGTGTTATTAAATCACCAAATAAAAAAGTATCACACACAAAATGGAAAACTGCATTAGACGACTTTGACATCACAGCTATTCGGCGAATTATATACAACTTTGGAAAAAACCTTGAGGAAAAAATTATGATTACATTAAAAATGTTGAAACAACGGGTTTGGAGCTTAACTTAAGCATTATGTCGCTACACAGGAATCTTAGAATAAATGGATTTTCCTATAAAAAAACGGAGAATAACCGTAAACTTCTGTGCGAAAAAAAAAATGAAGAAGAAATACAGATCAAAAGGATATGAGATCATTTATTTGGACGAGAGCTATATTCACAGCTAACACAAAAGATCAAGGATGTCAGATGTTGATAATGGCGCATGCAGGTGGTGAGAAAGGCTTCGTTAATAATGTCATGCTTTTATTTAAATCTGGAACTAATGCAGGAGATTATCACGATGAGGTGAATTTTGAAAATTTCTCTAAATGGATGACAGGTTAAGTTTTAAATAACATAGAAAAACCTTCAGTTATTGTAATGGACAACGCATCATATCACAACAAATTAGAAGACCAGCAAATCAGTTCTGGCTCCGGAAAATTTGGGATGTAACAATGGCTTGCCTACTACAATATACCACATAGTTCACAGATGCCCAAACTCGAACTTATTGAGCTTATAACGAAAAATCGAACATCCAAAGCATAAGATTGACGCCATAATTCACGTCACCGGACACGAAGTGCTACGACTGCCACCTTATCATCCAGATCTCAACCCTATTGAAAATATTTGGGCAACTACCAAGACAAGAGTGGGAAATCGAAGCACAACATTTAAATTATCGGAGGTTCAGAAACTAGCTGAAGAAGAATTTTCAAAAATTACAGTTGAAGATTGGCGCAAAGTTTGTGCAAAAATTATAAGGAAAGAGGAGAATACTTTTCTCATGAGATGATGTGGGACACAATAACGGATGTACTAGTTATCAATCCAGAAGGTGATTCTTCAACCGATTATGAAACTGACAGTTCTTCAAATTGAATTCAATATACAGATACAGGTTAATAAATAAATATTAATTATTACCTACAATTGCTAATTCAATATGTATGTATGTTTTTATTTCTTCACTTCAAACTAACCATACATTCGGTATGCTGCCGTTCCGCTTTTGCTTTTACTGCTTACTCTAAATGTGTTTGATATTTGCATTTCGTCATCAGTTTTATCTCACTATAATTCAAAGCAAAACTAAACAAGGAAGAATGTGCAATAGTTCGTCTGTGGCAAGAAATCATGCCTTGAGTTACAAAGTAGGTTATAAAAGCCGTTTTCGTTCATATTTTTTTTTTTTCAAATAACATTTACGTGCCAAGCAAATGAAATCTGATAAACAAAAAACGTTGGCTGTGACACTAATTCTCTAACTTTGCCAGCAATAATGATCTATGAACGCATAATGAGCAATTAATAAAAAACCGTATAGTTACATAGGAATACAATCAAACAATTAATTCATGCGAGACCTTTTTCTTCATTTATCCAATCGTCATCATATGCAAATACCATACAGTACCAACAGATATACAGAACTATTTTTTTATATTTTATCAGAATATAATTTTCTCAAAGTAAATTGGCATATAAGGATCTACATTTTTTCTCCCAAAAGGGCTGTAATAATTTTTTGAAAAACTGGTTATACACAATGATTATACCTCAGGTAGAAAATGGCCATACCAACAGTGCCCTTTGAATTTCAGTCTAATAAAAGGAAAATAAAAAAAACAACCTGTCAGATCGCAATTGCTTGAAAGCAACATTGAGATGTGAATCTTATGGCTCCACCCATTTTCCTGTCTTTTAGGTCTTATTTGCCAATTTAAGAGAGTATAAAAGAAAAATTAAGAGTCCTACGCAGTAGAATGGCAAACTCAGTTATTACGAACTATAGTAGTGAGACCTTATGCAGTAAAGGTTATTTTTTTTTTTTTTTTGTTAGCTAAAAAAATAAATTAGTTGTAAAGAAAAAAAAGGATCCAAAGAACAGAGAGGACAATCCGTGAGTAATCACTGGGACCTTATTTTGTATCTCTTTTGGATTCGAATTGCCATCCCAAATTGTAATCCGATTCTAAAGCGAATTTGTATTTTGTATGACTTTCGGATTGTGTGTGAGTGCTTTCAAGTTAAAGTAAGTCATTTCCGATAGTCAGTATGTCAAAATAAAGAACAAATTTCACTAAACTTTCATTATTTAGATTTGTTTTTATGATTGTTTAAACAAATAAAGGCATTATAATGGACTGCGATGAAATATGGTTTGAGGATGACGAAACAAGAGTGGAAAACATTGAGCAAAGAAGACTCAGATATAGCTCTAACATTATGGAACCAAGTCATGCAAGGTAAAATTCATTTAAGTTGTTTTAAAGAAAACTTAATCGGAAATTGCAATGAATGTTATAGCTTTGTGATAAAATTTCGGCTGATTTGCATGTTTGGAGTGTAAGTGCTGAGAAGGTCTATCTTTAAGAAAAATTTTCTTAACGGTAAGGTAAGTACTTTTGGCAACACAAATACTTAACTCATGTTGTGCTCTACACAATATATGTTTGGACTTTAAAGTAGATTTGCCTGTCATAGACCCATCACCAAATGAAGACTCTTAAGTTTTCGGAGAAATTCAACATTTTACAGAATGCGACTTCAGGAATTTTGCAGCAAGAATAAGAAATGAAATATATAAGACAGTTTAATATAGGATCTTCAAGAAAATATTTGATATTAGTTACCATGTAACTTACACAAAAAATAAAAAAGAACTTAACTTAAATAAAATTGAACACATTTAATTCATTGAAAAAAAAGACACATGATTCAACCTGTTTAATAAAAAATAACAAATCGAAAAAAAAAATTAACACAAAGAAGCTTAAAGCCTAAAAAAGGCACTTCATTCATTAAAAAAAAAAAAAAAATATTTAACTACCTGCCTACTTAAAATGTACTTCTTGTACTTCTTCACATTCTGATCATTTGAGCGCATCGATATGCATTTAACATTTAAAGTATTTCCTTATTGCTCTCTTAAATCTAAGGTTCTATCTTTGATTACGAGTTTTCTCAGTCTGGCTGTTCCATTTTTTGCATAAACTCCCACTTTTTAACCTTTAACTCGTAATTTTTTCGGTCATAGCGGACAATTTCCTTCGTATTTTTTTTTATGTCTAACTAACTAACACTAACCGCTTTATTCTGATTTTTAACCTGCCGTTCCAAAAGAGTTTGTCATATTGTGTTATTTCGCCTAGAGTTGCCCGAAAAAACTAGAAGATGCACTTCTCTTCAATGAGCTGGAAGGTTACCATCTTCCATCGGAGGCTACAATGGTACAATGTACTCCACATTGTACTCATCCATGGCTTCAGTTTCTGCATGTGACTGATTTTGAAATGATATGCCAAATCAGTTAGTATTTTCTCTGCCAGTAACAGCTATTTCGAGATATAATATCTCCACAACCTTTTCTTCTAATTGGCTAAGCGGCACACACTTGCTCGAATCTCCGCTCGTCCGCTCGTCCCTTGCATGTTGATTTTTTTTTCTTAAGCTTTGACTTTGCATGGTTTTTAAAGTCAGCCCATACCTTAAAATAATTTTTTTATGTAACCAAATATTATCCTAATTTCACATACTTTTCTCCACCAGTTATCATCACGCATAGGCGGACCTTTGGTAGTAACATCTTCCATCAGCCTAGCCCAAAGTTGGGTAGACTTCTGCCTCTCCTCCGGTAAATGGACAAATCCTTTGGCTAGATCCCTAGGGCTATCCATAAATTCTACTAATACCTACCTCGGATTGCTCGGGTCTCGTGTGTAAAGTTTTGGCCGCTTCCCTTTAGATAATAAAGTAAACACATTTTATTATTATCAATTCTTTTAATTATAAAATACTTACATTTTATTTAAAATATTTGCTTACGCGCACACATTCGACAGCAACAAATCTTTCGAATGAATACCCGTACAAACATTCCCGGACACATACTTTCGCAATACAAAATGCTAAATTTCCGAAAAAGAATTGGTTTAACATTTACTTTCCGAATTCGGATTAGTGACGTTTCCTATAGAATTAGAAGATACAAATATCCGAATTTCGAACAGATTTGCTATAGAAGCGGAATAATATGTGGCCCCTGAGTATTTCTCAGCTATTTTAATTATTTGTTATTGACTTAAATTTATTTTATTTATTAATGTATTGTATATATTAATGAAACTTGGTGACTAGTGAGTACCAACTGAGTATTCCCAAGTTATTAATTGAATGTGAATTACACTTAAATATTAAATTTTACATTTTTATCATAATTTACGGCTTATATTTGGTATGTATAATATATATTAATATATACAATATTTTTTGTGTTATCGCATAATATTGCGATTTTTACATTATTTGATATATATTGTTCAGTGATACTATTCTGTGTGACGGAGCCGTCGGATGATGGTGGACGGAAATGCGTGCATTTAATTTTCTTCTAATTGTGTGTAATTGAGTGACAGAATCCACTCTTGTAGCGCGGGTGATGAACGGTGATATACCTCTCCATTCGATGATCAGAACGTGGGCGGTGCTTTCCATATGTATATTTTGTTGGAAGGATTGTGATCCGTGGTCACCTCATCTTATATTTTCCCGAAGTAAGCTTGGATTTGGTGATACACATGTGCAATTATTTTGTAAAATATTGATATTAGCATGTTACTTTTTAGTGTAACTTCTTGGTGAAAATCGCAAAAATGGTTTAGATAGATCAAGGGTGCGTGAACTTATCCGAATCTGTGCCAAATGGAGTAAGAGGATTCACTCTTGTAGCACGGATAGGTGAACGGAAATATATATCTCCATTCGTTGCTCATGAAGTTGGCGTGTCTTCCATACACACTTTTATTTCAATGAATCTGCATGCTAGCTGTTTGTTCATTCATCTTTTTCAGATACTCCGAGTGTTGGGTGTTTCTCGCTCCGAATATCACGATCGCCATTTGCATGGCTCTTGAATGAACTATTTCAGGGTGAAAATTGGTATAACCATCATGTGTATAACCATCAACCAAGTTATTGTTATTATTACTTCGTTGGTTCTCTAAATATTACGAATGTACGTGGAAAAATTAATGTTTTTTAGTACAAGTATTAAGAGGATATTTACCGTGGAAAAGAGCTAAAAATACTCATTGAGTGTAAGCAAAAATAGACGGAACCCTTACGACCAAGGTAGCCCTATCCATGGTTATTTAATGATATAATATTTAATATAAAAATAAATAAATAAATAAATAAATAAATATAAAAAAGTGGGATTTGTTTATTTATTTATATTTTAGTTTACTTCTCTTCAAATTATTCTACTATATCTATCTATATTTACTATATTTTACTATACATATATATCCAATTCGAATTTTCGGTTATTCCCAATTCATTTTCATATTGATGTTAATGCTTTTCCCAATATGAATAACAACGACATTCATATCTTTTAAAAGGATTTTATTTCATCGTTATCCGTAAACTTTGAATAGCGTCATAAGTCGATTTGCCTCCCGCAATGCAATTTGCATTAATTGCTGTGAAGTTTAATAATAAAATTTTGTCCATTAGAACTCCCTCATATATTATCGTACATTAGTTTCGGCGATAGGTAACTCTTGAAATTTCTCGTATAGCATTTGTCTTTATATTACTAAACAAGAAAACTATCCGTCAACTGATTATCTATGCTACTACCTATTAGAACTGTCATGTTCATATTTGTAGTTTGATTCCACGACATGGCCTTTCAATTCTTCACTGACCATACATTATATATATATTATTTGCATGTTCGATTAGCGTCCTTTATTTGGGATATTTCGACACTTCTTTTCTCGAAAGTATAGGAATTACATCGGTCTCTCATTCTTGTATTACTTTTCTAATTTGAAATTTCTTTTATTGTGCTCAAGTTCCAACTTGACTAATTTGTATTGTACTATTTGTACTATTTCCTCCATCTTTGACTATCATCCGTCTGACACTGGTACACGAGAATGATTACCTATAATTTCACAGATGCTTGACGAACATCAAGAGCTGGAACTGAACCAAGCTAAAAATGAATTCAGTGATTGCATTGTTTTGTACGCCAGCGAATTAGGTTGCGCTAAGTCAGCAGAAATGCAATAAAGATTCGACGACCATACCGAATGGCAGTAAAAGAACAGGAAATTGCCCAGGAAATAGTACCTGCACTTTTAGGCAATAAAAAAGGACGAAAGTAACGATCTGACTTTGCCTCTCCAATGTTATTGGTCACCAAGAAGAATAGAAAACATAGACTTCAGAAAATCAAATTCGAAAACTATGAAAGCCTGTTTATTCAGTGGCGGGCGAATACTCGTATAAATTAAACAATTAAAAATTAGAGTTATTTAAAAAAATTTATTTTTAACAACCTTCTGCCTTCACGGCTAACTTAGAACTAAGTACAAATTGGATTCATAACTTAAACCTAGGTGCATGCCAATGCAGTCAGATGCCAGGTCAGCAGCGGATGTCTGTTAATAGCTCAGGTGTCTCCTTGCTGTCGATGTCTCACCTGTCCGTGGGAAGAGAATTCGTTGCAGTCGATCACGCTTGAAGCTGATGTTGCTGCTCGTGGGAACTGTATCATGCGTTTTGCGCATGATAGAATGTTTTTAATGCATTGGGCGCATGATGGAATGTGGTTGACGTTAACTGTAATGTTGTTGGCGTTAACTCCTTCGCCCTTAAATTCGAACGTCCTCGTGAGATGTTGTTGACGTCACGATATGAGGGATGTTTTGAAGGCCTACGGTTGTTGGCAATGGCCTGCAGATGTTAATACATTTATCCTTGATCATACCTTTATTTCTTATCATTTTGTATGCGAAGGTGGCGGTAGCCAAGACTGTCACCATTAAGATGATGTTCACGGATAGGTTGATGTTGTGTTTCGTTTCAAGTAGCTTGATTTCTTCAGTACGATTGACGTACAGTTCTTTAATCATTTCGAGGGACAGTACCTTCTCTATCTTGTCTGGCTTATATAAAGTTTGTATTATTGCCGGTAAGGGTTGATGACTTGTGATTTCTTTAGAAATAATTCGTCTACATTAATGTATGGATTATGTATGTATTATGCATTCTCTACTTTTAAAATTGTTTCGGTTATGTTTATTTCCGTATTTAATAAGATAAATAAATTAATTATGTCCAATGAATGGCGTAAACTACATTACCTATTTCTTCTTTAATTATATCTAGTTTACATTTAATTTTCATGATTATTTCATTATTATTATGTTTATTAATAATTTTATTTGTAATATTTGCGAGTTTGTTAATCTTATCTATTGACATTTTGCTGTTTATAATTTGATTATAACTATTTGTCAAAACACTATTCATTTTATCTGTAATAATTTTGTAGTCGTGGTGGTAAACGCAGGGCCTATAAAATCTAATGTTCGTTTACTTCTATTGTTAATTTTAAGTCAAGATATATAAGTTCTAATGCGGGATATTTCAAAGGAGAGGATAGGATTTAGGTTATGGTTATTGGTAATGGATGTCCTTAGCGTAGCTTCCAAGTTGTTTAGTGTTGTTTTGTAAGCCTCAATGTCAATCATGTGTATAATCTTAAATGATCCGCTTTGCAATTTTGCACGACTCGTATTGATTTTTATTAGCTGAGAATTTGAGTAATCCAAGATTTGTGCCTCGCCATTGCACAGTGGTAATAGTATCCTATTAAGAAATTTAATTTTTTATAAGATTTTTGTGAATGATTTTGCCTGATTGAGTTATAACTGTTGTATTATTATCCTGAGCTACTCTTTTTTTTATATCTGGGATCTAATTTATTTACTATTCGCTTATTCTTTTTAACGTATATGTTATTAGAGGGGTTTCTTTGCGTTATGGTATTTTAAGTCTGCTTGTTGTTTTTCGCGTAATTTATTGATATTTTCCTGTTTTATTCGTTCAAGTTATTCTGAAATGTTTAGTAGCTGTCTACTGAAAAATAAGTCTATGGGCTTTTTGCCTGTAGTTGAATGAAGAGATCGATTGTATTCATAAATGGATCGATCTAGTAATTCCGAGAATGTACCTTGAATATTATTTGTCTTAAGGCAGCGAAATAATTCTGAAAGTGTTGAGTGAAATCTCTCCAGCTAACGGTCAGCAAAACTTGTGTAGGGTGGTGCTTTGAAAACTTGAATGTTGAATATATTCTCTTACATGAATGTTAGAATTAGAAGCCAAGGATTTTTCATAGGAATGAATAAATGTTTTTGCTGAAATTTACAATGCCTAACCCAACTTTACATAGCGTAGAACTAAAATGCTGTTGCATAAATTACTTTAATTTTTTTAGTATGGGGTACATAAATTTCAACGCATTTTATATGTAATGCTACTTGCAATCTTGTGTGGAATTGGCAAAAAATTCAGGACATATGTATATGTTATTTGTTGAATTTGTATACACTAATCCGATCTTAATTGATTAAGTTCTCAATATTTTTTATGGTTTTACAATGTGTGGTTTGGGTTTAGGTACCTGTGTATGTGGTGTGTTTCCATTTATTTTATGGTGTTTGCTTCTACCTGTGGGACTTTAGTTCATAGGTTTTAGAATAGGATTTTAGGTCTTAGAAATAAAATTGTTTAAGTGTTTTATTTCCCTATTTTTGGTAATCACTTAAAAAATTATTAAGGCCATACTTTTTATTCAATTTCTACCAAAAGTCCATTACATTTTTTTAGTTACATGCACCTTCTATTGTACCACTTGTTGCGGGTTTTTCATAGAAGACCTAAAACTATAAAAGGGTCTACTTGGTTAATTTTTTTTCATTCGCACGTTATACTGGTGCATATATTTGGATACTTTAAAATTGGTTAAAAAACAAAAATGAATAAATAAACGTTCTTTATATTGGATAGCTAGTGTTTTCTTTTTCGTTGGCTGTATTTCATCGCAATTAATTTTCTAATAAAACAATAAGGATACAAGCTTATATAAATACCGGAAATTGTCATGGATTCATCGCGAAAAGGAAAACCAATAGGAAGTCAGGTCCGTAAGATCGTTGTTAATATGTATTACAAAAAATTGGAAGAAGCTATGAGTTTATGTTTGGATAGTCCCATAAAGTTCACTGGAATTTCTGCCCGATTAATACGAACGATTATCAAGGAGTACGAGGAGAAAGGTGTTATTAAATCACCAAATAAAAAAGTATCACACACAAAATGGAAAACTGCATTAGACGACTTTGACATCACAGCTATTCGGCGAATTATATACAACTTTGGAAAAAACCTTGAGGAAAAATTTATGACTACATTAAAAATGTTGAAACAACGGGTTTGGAGCTTAACTTAAGCATTATGTCGCTACACAGGAATCTTAGAATAAATGGATTTTCCTATAAAAAAACGGAGAATAACCGTAAACTTCTGTGCGAAAAAAAAATGAAGTTAAATATCTGAGAAAGGTGCGGGAATACAGATCAACACGATATGAGATCATTTATTTGGACGAGAGCTATATTCACAGCTAACACAAAAGATCAAGGATGTCAGATGTTGATAATGGCGCATTCAGGTGGCGAGAAAGGCTTCATTAATAATGTCTTGCTTTTATTTAAATCTAGAACTAATACAGGAGATTATTACGATGAGCTGAATTTTGAAAATTTCTCTAAAGGGATGACAGGTTAAGTTTTGAATAACATAGAAAAACCTTCAGTTATTGTAATGGACAACGCATCATATCACAACAAATTAGAAGACCAGCAAATCAGTTCTGGCTCCGGAAAATTTGGGATGTTACAATGGCTTGCCTACTACAACATACCACATAGTTCACAGATGCCCAAACTCGAACTTATTGAGCTTATAAAGAAAAATCGAACATCCAAAGCATAAGATTGACGTCATAATTCACGGCGCGAGACACGAAGTGCTACGACTGCCACCGGAAATCGAAGCACAACATTTAAATTATCGGAGGTTCAGAAACTAGCTGAAGAAGAATTTTCAAAAATTACAGTTGAAGATTGGCGCAAAGTTTGTGCAAAAATTATAAGGAAAGAGGAGAATACTTTTCTCATGAGCTGATGTGGGACACAATAACGGATGTACTAGTTATCAATCCAGAAGGTGATTCTTCAACCGATTATGAAACTGACAGTTCTTCAAATTGAATTCAATATATAACAACAGATACAGGTTAACCAAAGTTAAAGAAAAGTAAATTGATAAATAAAAAAAAAACCCAACTTCAGGCTGATTGCCTGACCCTTTATTGGTTATAACTTAGACTAAAGAATTATTGGCTACTCGATATGTATTTATTGGATTAATTTTGTCTAATCAGCAATATGCGGTTCGATGAAGGTGCACTGGAAATATTTGCTAAGGTGTTCAGTTGCAATTGTTTCTGGGAATTTCGTCTGGCAGAATTCAGGTCAGGTCGATGAATTGATTTTTGATTTATTTGTTGTTAACTCTTCCCCCTCCAAATGCGATAGTCCTCAATCGCTTAAAAGTACGGAAGGTCGTAGAACTTTGTTCGGGAAATGATGGGGTCGTTTGATTTTGGTGGGATTTTCATGTGTAACGGGATTTCCGGAATTTCAATTCTTGGTTGTTGAATGATTACTTTTGTGTTTTTTTCCTTATCCAAGATCTTGTAGGCTGCTAGGACTATGATCACAATTCCAATTGATATGATTGTCCCATAGCTGATAAGAGTTTGCGACTCGTGGTCTAATTGTAGCAATTGGATTTTTTTTGTGTTGTTGATGTGTAAATCGCCTATCATCTCAAGGGATAATGGTTTGTGAAATTTGTTCTTCTGAAGAGTCTGCTGTAGGATTGGTGGGAGGATTTGATGTGTGGATACCTCTTGTGAGATAAATACTCTCTTGTTGATGGTAATGTTGGTTTTATCAAATTTGATCAGGAAAGTGCCAGTGAGGTAATGATGAGTGGATTCGACCTCAAGAGTTCCATTGAAGTCATTCAGCAGTATTACTCCGGGTGATACTTTTTCTATTGTGGGGATGTGCTGGCTATTTATCAAATCGCATGTTGCTTTTTTGCTTTTCAAAAGATTGGAAATACATGTGGAGTTTACAAGGTTGATAATATTTCTCTTATTACAAATTGAAACATAATTTATTGTTTTACATTCTTTAACTAAGCCATACATTTTTTCTTTGTTCATTATAACTTCTTCATAATTAATGTCTATTGCGATACCATTTCGTTTGACAGGTTTTATTAATAGTTTTTCGTAATTATAAGGATCAGTTATTGGAATATTAACAATGTATAGGATTAAAACAGAATTGGTTATAATTTTAATATCGGCAAAATCTAAAGCTTCTTCTATAGTGGGGAATGGAATTTTTTCTTTATTTAATGTATCAATAGCTAATCTTATTTCTTCTTTTGACAATATTACTGAGTTTACAATTCCTATTTTTGCCCAATGAATGGCTAAATTTATATTTTGTAGTTCTTCTTTTATAATTTTGAATTTATATTGGAGTTTGGATATAATTTCTTTATTGACATAATTATCTTCTTTTAGCATTGCTTCAATTTCATTAGTGATTTAAGTAAGATTATTTATTCTTTCGTTGTGTAGTTTATTAATGACAATTTGATTGTTAGAGTTTACTAGCATATTATTTATTTTTCGTTTTATTGTTACAAAATCTTCGTGGTCTGGATTGCCGGCAATCCACTTCCACGCTGACCCTATAAAGTTTAGAGATATTTTAAATTTTCTTGGCTTGAGATTAAAAAGTAAATTTTGAATTTGTTGGAATTCGTGGGATAGGTAAGGGAATAGGGGATCGTTTCTAGTCGAGTTGAGTTCAAGTGTTGGAGAAATTGTCGTCATTAATCGTTCGTACTGGTCAAGGTCGATTTCGTGTATCAGTTTTAAGCTTCCGTCCTGTAGTTTTTCCTGTCCGGTATGTATGGAAAGAAATCGTGAGTTAGAGAAATCTAAGATTTGGATTTCTCCTGTTACAGAATAGAGTGCAAGTCTGAAAAGAAAGTAGTAGAAGTGTTAGTTAGTTCCTAATGTGGCTTTTGTGAATAGTCCTTCCTGATTCTGTCTTCACTATTGTATTTTTGTTTTCTTTGACTATTTCCTTTTTGTATCGGAACGTCAGTTTGGAACCTAATCTCTTGTTGTGCTTGACGAAAATAATATCTCCTGGGTTGTATGTTTTATTGGCCTTCGTTTTTTATTGTGATATTCTATGTCCTTTTGTTGTTTTTTTGTAATCTTTTCCATGTTCTGTTGGCGGCTTTTTTCGAATTCTTCGGGAGTTATTTTGGGCGATCGACCGAAAAAGAGTTCGACTGGTTTTTTGCCAGTGGTAGAATGAATTGTGAAATTGTACTCGTTAGTAGCTTTTTCGAGCAGTTCTCCAAAAGAGCGGTCAGTTTGTTCTGCCTTGAGGCATCGCATAATTTCAGAAAGAGTGGAATGGAACCGCTCAATCTGTCCGTTGACTTCGCTTTTATATGGCGGGGTCTTATAGATGCGTATCCCCAATTCGTCTTCCATCATAGAAGTTATTGATGCAGAGTTTAGAGCTTTTTCGTTGTCGATGACAACATTTTCAGGAATGCAAAATGAGAATAAAATTCTCTCAAAGGTTGCCTAATATGAGTTATTGCTCTTGATTGAATTATATGAGTTTTTGCAAATTTGGTAAATTTACATATAGCGGTTAATACGAGATTTTGTCCGTTGAGAAGATGTCAAGGTGTACTGTGTGGCCGGGATAATTTGGAATAGGGGTTGGTTCAATGAAAGGTTTCTTTGGATGTCTGTCGTATTTGTTTTCCTTACATGTTTGGTGTTTATAGGTGATTCTACGGCTGGGATCAAGTTGTGTGAAGAGCTCTCGTCACTATGTTGCGACATTGTCATTGAGTTAATTTGTGTCTGTGTCTGAGGAAGTCGTGATAAGGCATCGGCAACTACATTCGATTTTCCTGGCTTATACGTTAGTTTGTAGTTGTACTCTTCCAGGATTGCCTTCCAACGCTTCATCTTATGGTTTGTATTCTTGTTACTCAGCGCATATGTTAATGGCTGGTGGTCTGTGTAGATTTTTACTTTTTTTGTTCCGTAAAGGAAATTCTTGAGCGAGTTGAGAGCCCAAATTATGGCAAGCATCTCCTTCTCGTTAGTGGCATATATTTCTTCTGTTTTTGTTAATGTCCTGGATAAAAATGTTATTGGCTTGCCGTCTTGAGAAAGTACAGCACCAATCGCAAAGTCTGAAGCGTCTGTTGTGAGTTCGAAGTCTTTTTCGAAATTTGTGTAAGTGAGGGTTACTTCTTGTGAAACTAGGGATTGTTTAAGTTTTTTAAAGGATTCTAAAGCTTTTGCATCGAGGCTGATGGGTTTATTTTTTGAGATATGTTTGGACACTCGTCCGTCTTCCCCTCTTAAAAGGGATGTCAGGGGTTTCGCTATTTTCGCGTAATCTTTAATAAATCGCCGATAATAGCCTGATATACCTAGAAATGATCGTAAGTCCTTAAGAGTTTTGGGGGGTGATATTTCGGAAATGGCCTGAACCTTTTTAGGGTTGGTTTTAATTCCGTCGGTGCCTATAACAAATCCTAAAAATTCGTCCTGTTTTTGGAAAAATTCGCACTTGTCCAACTGGATTTTCATGTTGGCGTGCTCATGTGTCTCAAATACAGCTTTTAGATTTTCGAGGTGTTCGGTTTCGTTTTTACCGAAGATGACTATGTCGTCGATATAGACATAACACCGTTTTCCAATATGCTCTCTTAGGATCTCATCGAGAGCTCTTTGGAATATAGCAGGAGCATTTTTAAGGCCAAATGGAAGACGAGTAAACTCGAAGTTTCCATTGTTGACAGAGAACGCAGTTTTTTCGATATCCGACTCTTTGAGCTTTATTTGATGAAATCCACTTTTTAAATCTATTATTGTAAATAGTTTATTGTTACCGAGGTTAGCGAGAACCTCATTAATTTCTGGGATAGGGTACCTGTCCGCGATGGTAACGGAGTTTAATTTTCGATAGTCGATAACCATCTGAAATTTCTTTTCCCCGGAGGCGTCTAATTTCTTAGGTACTATCCAAACCGGAGAATTATACGGCGATTTGGATGGCCTAATAATGTTATCTTCTAAGAGTTTATTGATTTGTTGCTCGACTTCTCTTGGATAGGGGTATGATTTTGAATAAACGGGGTCGCTATTTGTGGTTCGAATTTCTCCTTTAACTGATGTCGCGTAAGTTAATTTCTCGTCCGGATCGGAGAAAAGATTAGGAAATTTTTTAATAATGTTATTTAAGTTAGTGGTTTCTTCTTTACTCAAGTGGGAGGTCCTAATATTTATATTATTGACATAGTTTGTGAAATGTTGCTTTAGGGGCACGATTAGGTTAGGGTAGATTGTCATATAATTTCTTTGGCTATAAATGACAGCGTTTAAGTATTTCAACGTGTCGTTACCGATTATACCGTCGAAAGTAATAAGGCTGGGAAGAATAAAAACTTTTAATTTTTCTGTATTGGGGCCGAATAATTGAATAAAACAGTTGTGAGTGATTTTGATATTACCCGCAACTGAGTTGGCAAAAAAGTTTTTTTTGTTGAGGTTAGGGTTTCGGATATGCCTTGGTTGTACGTAGTTTTTGCTAGATCCTGTGTCTACGAGGAATTTAAGTACTTGACCGCTCTTCCCCACATGCTCAAAGTATGGAAGAGAAGAGCTTTTTAATCTAAAAAATGGATATCCTCTAATTCTTGAGGTTGGTCAAGGTATTCCTCTTCGTATGGGTCGACACCGTGGTTGTCAATAGGCTGTTCGTGGTCTTCATGGTTATTGGTTGCTGTTTGTTGGTATCCTTACAGTTCTTTTTCGTCTACCTTGGTTTCATCTGTGTGGTAGATGCGTTGCATTTTTTGTGGTTGATGAATCTGTTGTATTTGTTGACGTTTTGGGGCCATGTTTTGGGGTCTGTTCTGGTAGTTGACTTTTGCTGATCTCATAGTCTGGTCAATATCCATTGGTTTTGGAGGGAGCGGGCGCTGATTTGGTGGTAGCTGTTGTTGTTGATATGACATGTAGGGTTTACCTTGTGTTCTAGTAACCTGTGGTGGCTGAGTAAGCCGAAGATTTTGGAATAGTTGGGGATAAAATTCTTGCCTAGGAGCGGGAATGGGTGCAGGATTAGTTGGGCCTAACCTTCTGGGAGGAACTGGTGGTTGAATATGTTGGATGTTTTTCCTAATAGTCGACTGCGAATTATTAGCGTGTTGTGCTCTAAAATCGACATTTTGTAACTTTAGACACAAGTGCAGCGCTTGAGGGAGATCCGCAGGTTCTCTTATGCTTAAGAGTCTGGGTAAATCTCCTTTAAGCCCTCTGACAAAAGTGTGAAGTGCCTTATCTCGGTAGCACTGTGTCATAATATTTAAGGATTCCTGGCTCATTTCCATGGATCCGAGCTTATTGAGAATTAAGGACAAATGATGGTAAACTGCTTGATAAAATTCCGGTATGGTGTTATTTCCTTGCACTAGGGTTGTTAATTGGTATTCAAGGGTACCAAGATCCCTTTTGTCGGCGTAGTGCAATGTCAGGCATTTGGAGATCTTTTCCCAGTTTAATAGGGTATTATATGACTCCAATGCTATGTCCGCGTGTCTGGTGATTTTATTTCTGATTACGGAGAGTATGCCATAGTATTTGGCAGTGCCCTTAAGATGTTCATAAATTTTTAGTATCCTTTCTACACTCTTCTTCCAAGAGTTAAATTCTTGGGCTTGGCCAGAAAACTCACGTAAGCTTTTAACCACTTCCGGGATTTTGTCCATATCGGCCAAATTTCAGTTATTGGTTATATTGATTGGCTGATCAACATCGTTATTAATGTCTGACGCGGGATTCATGATGGAGATGAATATCTGACGTCCTTGTATTTGTAACGTCTCCGCTACTTGTCTTGAAATAAGTTGGATTAGGTTATCGTCAGGGGGATTACGGACTTGGGATTCAGCATTTTGGACTGGTATTTCTAACCGCGCTGGTCTAATCAAATTATTTGGATTCGACATAATTGAAGCAATGGTAAAGTTTGACAAATGATTGAACAATAGTAACAGTAAATTAGGGATCAAATTTTTAAATTGTGGGCTTAAGTCAAATATCGAATAGAATAGCAAATTTTAAAGAATAAAGAGTTACTAATTAAATATTAATGCAAATGTAAAAATTTGAGTCTAAATTATAATCAAACAAATAGTCAATACAATCTTATGAATATGTTCTTAAAAAATTAACATCGACTTACAGAAGTAAGATAATTTCCATAACAAATTTATTTTTTCGGCAACTGCTAGACGCTGGTGAGGACGGCTATCCAACTGGATTCCTTTTTGTCCTTTTTTAAGGGATTACTGGGGGGCCTCTTTTCCCTCTCACAAACACTGGTCCGTGTGGCTTGGTGTCCACGTTACTTATTCACAATCTTTTTGTGGCTTGATGTCCACTTGTTTCTTGTGATTTGTGTTTATTTTTTACACTTTTACACTTGGTGTCCACTCTTTCGTGTGGGTTGTGGCTTGGCGTCCACTTATTTTCACGCACTTTTACACTTGGTGGCTTGGCGTCCACTCTTTCGTGTTAGTTGTGGCTTGGTTTATGCGTTGAATTATTTTGGAAGAGTGCCGCGTAGCAGTCCCTGCTCGGGCGCCAGTTAAAGAAAAGTAAATTGATAAATAAAAAAAAAACACAACTTCAGGCAAATTGCCTGACCCTTTATTGGTTATAACTTAGACTAAAGAATTATTGGCTACTCGATATGTATTTATAGGATTAATTTTGTCTAATCAGCAATATGCGGTTCGATGAAGGTGCACTGGAAATATTGGCTAAGGTGTTCAGTTGCAATTGTTTCTGGGAATTTCGTCTGTCAGAATTCAGGTCAGGTCGATGAATTGATTTTTGATTTATTTGTCGTTAACTTAAATAAATATTAATTTTTACCTACAATTGCTACCTAAATATGTATGTATGTTTTTATTTCTTCACTTCAAACTAACCATACATTCAGTATGTTGCCGTTCCGCTTTTGCTTTTGCTGCTTACTCTAAATCTGTTTGATATTTGCATTTCATCATCAGTTTTATCTCACTATAATTCAAAGCAAAACTAAACAAGGAATAATGTGCAATAGTTCGTCTGTGGCAAGAAATCATGCCTTGAGTTACTAAGTAGGGTATAAAAGCCGTTTTCGTTCACATTTTTTTTTTTTTTTTCAAATAACATTTACGTGCCAAGCAAATGAAATCTGATAAACAAAAAACGTTGGCTGTGAGACTAATTGTCTAACTTTGCCAGCAATAATGATCTATGAAAATGAGCAAATAATAAAAAACCGTATAGTTACATAGGAATACAATCAAACAATTAATTCATGCGAGACCTTTTTCTTCATCTATCCAATCGTCATCATATGCAAATACCATACAGTACCTATATACAGCATATAAGGATCTACATTTTTTCTCCCAAAAGGGCTGTAATAATTTTTTGAAAAACTGGTTATACACAATGATTATACCTCAGGTAGAAAATGGCCATACCATCAGTGCCCTTTTAATTTCAGTCTAATAAAAGGAAAATAAAAAAAACAACCTGTCAGATCGCAATTGCTTGAAAGCAACATTGAGATGTGAATCTTATGGCTCCACCCATTTTCCTGTCTTTTAGGTCTTATTTGCCAATTTAAGAGAGTATAAAAGAAAAATTAAGAGACCTGCGCAGTAGATTGGCAAACTCAGTTATTAGGAACTATAGTTTTTTTGTTAGCTAAAAAAATAAATTAGTTGTAAAGAAAAAAAAGGATCCAAAGAACAGAGAGGACAATCCGTGAGTAATCACTGGGACCTTATTTTGTATATCTTTTGGATTCGAATTGCCACCCCAAATTGTAATCCGATTCTAAAACGAATTTGTATTTTGTATGACTTTCGGATTGTGTGTGAGTGCTTTCAAGTTAAAGTAAGTCATTTCCGATAGTCAGTATGTCAAAATAAAGAACAAATTTCACTAAACTTTCATTATTTAGATTTGTTTTTATGATTGTTTAAACAAATAAAGGCATTATAATGGACTGCGATGAAATATGGTTTGAGGATGACGAAACAAGGGTGGAAAACATTGAGCGAAGAAGACTCAGATATAGCTCTAACATTATGGAACCAAGTCATGCAAGGTAAAATTCATTTAAGTTGTTTTAAAGAAAACTTAATCGAAAATTGCAATGAATGTTATAGCTTTGTGATAAAATTTCGGCTGATTTGCATGTATGGAGTGTAAGTGCTGAGAAGGTCTATCTTTAAGAAAAATTTTCTTAACGGTAAGGTAAGTGCTTTAATACTTAGCTCATTAGTTTATCTAACAATTAATGTTTTACATTTACATAGTAGATTCCGGATATCCGCTTGAACCTTGGCTTTTTACATCACATCTAATGAAAGCTGAAAATTCTGCGGAAGCAAACTTTAATGACCGTCTTTCGACTGCTAGAAGTTTAATTGAACATACTTTTGGCAACACAAATACTTAACTCATGTTGTGCTCTACACAATATATGTTTGAAATTTAAAGTAGATTTGCCTGTCATAGACCCATCATTAAGTTTTCGGAGAAATTCAACATTTTACAGAATGCGACTTCAGGAATTTTGAAACAAGAATAAAAATTAAATATATAAGACAGTTTAATATAGGATCTTCAAGAAAATATTTGATATTAGTTACCATGTAACTTACACAAAAAATAAAAAAGAACTTAATTTAAATACACTTGAACACATTTAATTCATTGAAAAAAAAAAGACACATGATTCAACCTTTTTAATAAAATATAACAAATCGAAAAAAAAATTAACACAAAGAAGCTTAAAGCCTAAAAAAAGCACTTCATTCATTAAAAAAAAAAAAAAAAACATTTAACTACCTACCTACTTAAAATGTACTTTTTGTACTTCTTTACATTCAGATCATTTGAGCGCTTCGATATGCATTTCACATTTGAAGTATTTCCTTATTGCTCTCTTAAATCTAAGATTCTATCTTTGATTACGAGTTTTCTCAGTCTGGCTGTTCCATTTTTTGCATAAACTCCCACTTTTTAACCTTTAACTAGGGCTATCCATAAATTCTACTAATACCTACCTCGGATTGCTCGGGTCTCGTGTGTAAAGTTTTGGCCGCTTCCCATTAGATAATAAAGTAAACACATTTTATTATTATCAATGCTTTTAATTATAAAATACTTATATTTTATTTAAAATTTTTGCTTACGCGCACACATTCGACAGCAACAAATCTTTCGAATGAATACCCGTACAAACATTCCCGGACACATACTTTCGCAATACAAAATGCTAAATTACCGAAAAAGAATTGGTTTAACATTTACTTTCCGAATTCGGATTAGTGACGTTTCCTATAGAATTAGAAAATACAAATATCCGAATTTCGAACAGATTTGCTATAGAAACGGAATACAGAATGTGGCTCCTGAGTATTTCTCAGCTATTTTAATTATTTGTTATTGACTTAAATTTATTTTATTTATTAATGTATAGTATATATTAATGAAACTTGGTGACTAGTGAGTACCAACTGAGTATTTCCAAGTTATTCAATTAATTACACTTAAATATTAAATTTTACATTTTTATCATAATTTACGGCTTATATTTGGTATGTATAATATATATTTCTATATACAATATTTATTGTGTTATCGCATAATATTGCGATTTTAACATTATTTGATATATATTGTTCAGTGATACTATTCTGTGTGACGGAGCCGTCGGATGATGGTGGACGGAAATGCGTCCATGACCAAGGTAGCCCTATCCATGTTTATTTAATGATATAATATTTAATATAAAAATAAATAAAAAAATAAATAAATACAAAAAAGTGGGATTTGTTTATTTATTTATATTTTAGTTTATTTCTCTCTATATTTCTCTCTATATTTCTTTATATCTCTCTATATTTACTATATGTTACTATACATATATATCCAATTCGAATTTTCGGTTATTCCCAATTCATTTTCATATTGATGTTAATGCTTTTCCCAAAATGAATAACAACGACATTCATATCTTTTAAAAGGATTTTATTTCATCGTTATCCGTAAACTTTGAATAGCGTCATAAGTCGATTTGCCTCCCGCAATGCAATTTGCATTAATTGCTGTGAAGTTTAATAATAAAATTTTGTCCATTAGAACTCCCTCATATATTATCGTACATTAGTTTCGGCGATAGGTAACTCTTGAAATTTCTCGTATAGCATTTGTCTTTATATTACTAAACAAGAAAACTATCCGTCAACTGATTATCTATGCTACTACCTATTAGAACTGTCATGTTCATATTTGTAGTTTGATTCCACGACATGGCCTTTCAATTCTTCACTGACCATACATTCTATATATATTATTTGCATGTTCGATTAGCGTCCTTTATTTGGGATATTTCGACACTTCTTTTCTCGAAAGTATAGGAATTACATCGGTCTCTCATTCTTGTATTACTTTTCTAATTTGAAATTTCTTTTATTGTGCTCAAGTTCCAACTTGACTAATTTGTATTGTACTATTTGTACTATTTCCTCCATCTTTGACTATCATCCGTCTGACACTGGTACACGAGAATGATTACCTATAATTTCACAGATGCTTGACGAACATCAAGAGCTGGAACTGAACCAAGCTAAAAATGAATTCAGTGATTGCATTGTTTTGTACGCCAGCGAATTAGGTTGCGCTAAGTCAGCAGAAATGCAATAAAGATTCGACGACCATACCGAATGGCAGTAAAAGAACAGGAAATTGCCCAGGAAATAGTACCTGCACTTTTAGGCAATAAAAAAGGACGAAAGTAACGATCTGACTTTGCCTCTCCAATGTTATTGGTCACCAAGAAGAATAGAAAACATAGACTTCAGAAAATCAAATTCGAAAACTATGAAAGCCTGTTTATTCAGTGGCGGGCGAATACTCGTATAAATTAAACAATTAAAAATTAGAGTTATTTAAAAAAATTTATTTTTAACAACCTTCTGCCTTCACGGCTAACTTAGAACTAAGTACAAATTGGATTCATAACTTAAACCTAGGTGCATGCCAATGCAGTCAGATGCCAGGTCAGCAGCGGATGTCTGTTAATAGCTCAGGTGTCTCCTTGCTGTCGATGTCTCACCTGTCCGTGGGAAGAGAATTCGTTGCAGTCGATCACGCTTGAAGCTGATGTTGCTGCTCGTGGGAACTGTTTCATGCGTTTTTGTACCTTTGTTTGTATTATTGCCGGTAAGGGTTGATGACTTGTGACTTCTTTAGAAATAATTCGTCTACATTAATGTATGGATTATGTATGTATTATGCATTCTCTACTTTTAAAATTGTTTCGGTTATGTTTATTTCCGTATTTAATAAGATAAATAAATTAATTATGTCCAATGAATGGCGTAAACTACATTACCTATTTCTTCTTTAATTTTATCTAGTTTACATTTAATTTTCATGATTATTTCATTATTATTATGTTTATTAATAATTTTATTTGTAATATTTGCGAGTTTGTTAATCTTATCTATTGACATTTTGCTGTTTATAATTTGATTATAACTATTTGTCAAAACACTATTCATTTTATCTGTAATAATTTTGTAGTCGTGGTGGTAAACGCAGGGCCTATAAAATCTAATGTTCGTTTACTTCTATTGTTAATTCTAAGTCAAGATATATAAGTTCTAATGCGGGATATTTCAAAGGAGAGGATAGGATTTAGGTTATGGTTATTGGTAATGGATGCCCTTAGCGTAGCTTCCAAGTTGTTTAGTGTTGTTTTGTAAGCCTCAATGTCAATCAAGTGTATAATCTTAAATGATCCGCTTTGCAATTTTGCACGACTCGTATTGATTTTTATTAGCTGAGAATTTGAGTAATCCAAGATTTGTGCCTCGCCATTGCACAGTGGTAATAGTATCCTATTAAGAAATTTAATTTTTTATAAGATTTTTGTGAATGATTTTGCCTGATTGAGTTATAACTGTTGTGTTATTATCCTGAGCTACTCTTTTTTTTATATCTGGGATCTAATTTATTTACTATTCGCTTATTCTTTTTAACGTATATGTTTTTAGAGGGGTTTTCTTTGCGTTATGGTATTTTAAGTCTGCTTGTTGTTTTTCGCGTAATTTATTGATATTTTCCTGTCTTATTCATTCAAGTTGTTCTGAAATGTTTAGTAGCTGTCTACCGAAAAATGTGTCTATGGGTTTTTTGCCTGTAGTTGAATGAAGAGATCGATTGTATTCAGCGAAATAATTCTGAAAGTGTTGAGTGAAATCTCTCCACTTGACCGTTAACAAAACTTGTGTAGGGTGGTGCTTTAAAATCTTGAATGTTGAACATATTTTCTTACATGAATGTTAGAATTAGAAGCCAAGGATTTTTCATTATCCATGACTATTGTTTGAGGTACCCCAAAATCCAACATCAGTTCCCTAAGAGGTTGCTTAATATCTTATGAGGGTCTTGATTCCATTATTTTGGCTAGGACATACTTGGAAAACTTGTCAATTGAAGTTAAGATTATTTTATTATCAGTAAAATAAATGTCAGGATGTATTATGTGGCCGGGATATTCAGGAATAGGAGTGGGTAGTAGTTCGGGTTTGTTCGGGTGCCTATTGTTCCTTCCCAATTTTATACTGTTTCGTGATTTTTTCTATTTTGGATTTTATATAGGAAAAATAAAATTTTTGAATAATCTGGGTATTGTTCTCGCGAGAATTTCTGGCTCCGTTATGTTCTTTTATAATCTCTTGGTCTTGTCGATTCTGGTCTTTTAGGTCAGATACTATTTTTCTAGCAAAACGAATTTTATATTGTCTGAAATGCTTTCGATGTGTTTCTTGTATCAAGCCCAAAATTCTCTCCTCCGTTTTCAGTCCATTTGTAACTGAAGGATTTAAATATTTTCTAAAGATATCTATTAATTTCTCTAGGGAGTACTCTGGTTCTACAATGGTATGTCTGTGATAGGGGGGAAAGATAATTTGAAACTCATGTGCGGGGATGTCTCCAATGGGAAGGAAAATCTGGTTCTTAAATACGTGTATGGGTACGTCTACAATTTGTATGAAATCGTGACCAGAACTTTCGTCATTGTGTTGTGTTGCTGTGAGGGAATTTATTTGATTATTCTTAGGTGGTTTTTGGACTTTCCAGGCTTGTAACTCATTTCGTAGTTATACTTCTCGAGTATTGCCTTCCAACGTTTTATCTTGGAAGCCCATACTATAGCTAACATTTCTTTCTCATTAGCAGTCTTGAGGTGGTCAGAAAAAAGTCTTTGTTAAAGTTGGGAGAGGTAAAGATAACGTCTTCAGAAAGAAGTGAATTTTTGAGCTTATTAAATGCTTCATTGCTACATCTGTCAAGTGAATAACTTTCTTACTTGAGGCCGTTTTGGACATACGGTCATCTTCCACTCGTAAGAGGTTTTGACAGCTTTGCATAAACTTTAATGAATCTGCGATAAAATCGCGACAGACCAAGAAATGATCGCAGATCTTTCAAAGTTCGTGGATATTAGAACTTGGTGTTAGCTTCCATTTAAGCTGGATTGGCCTTTATACCGTTTGGAGATACGATTAATCTCAGGAACTCGATTTTTGGTTCAAAAATTCGCATTTATCCAATTGTACTCTAAGGTTGGTTTGCTGAAGAGTTTTGAAAATAGTTTTCAAATTTTAAAAGTGTTGTTCGACATCCTCACTGAACACAATTATGTCATTGATCTAGATATAACAGATCTTACCGATGTGTTTTCGTAAGATAGAAAAGTAGATGGTTCGTTTTTAAACCCAAAGGGAAGTCTTAAAATTTCGTACTTCCCATTATTGACAGAGAATGAGGTCTTTTCGATATCGTCCTCATGTAGAGGTATTTCGAGAAATCCCTTTTTTAAGTCGATCACCGAAAAATATTTTTTCTTTCCTAAATGTGCTAACACTTATTAGTTATTGTATTAGTTTCAGTAATCGGATAACGATCTGGTTTTGTTATCGAATTGAATTTCCCGTAATCAATCAACATACGGTACTTCTTCTCACCTGAAACATCCGTTTTTTTTTTTGGTAACTACAATCCATACTGGGGAGTTATACGGTGACCGTAAAATTCGAATGATTCCATCATATAATAACTGATTGATTTCTTTATCTATTTTCTTTTTTAGCGCCATAGGATATGGATAGTGCTTCGAGTAAACGGTGTCTTCGGTAGTCGTGCGAATTTTGCCCTTAACTTTGGTAGTAAATGTAAGTTTCTCATTTGGTTCGCCGAAAAGCTTAGCGTAATTTATGGTCAAGCTATTTATGTAGTTGGTCTATCTGTTCTTGTGTCATGTGCTGGGTTCTGATATTTACATTATGGATGGATTCCGATATTTGTTGTTTCAACCTAATTTTACTACTATTGTTTATAATCATGTAATTTTGTTTGTCATAGATGTCGGCCGACAGATCTTTAAGACTGTCATTGCCAAGAATTGCATGATATGACCGGAGTGAAGGTAAAAGAAAAAATTTAATATTAGAGCCAGGCTCAAAGAGATTTATCATAGTATGCTGGATGATTTCTATGTTACCACAGATTGAATTTTCATGGAATTTTTTCTGATTTGGGATAGGGTTTCGAACAAGATTTGGTTGGATATAATTTTTATTTGAGCCGGTATCTATTAGGAATTTAAGGATGTTATTATTTTTTGTTCTACACTCAAAATAAGGTAGTGACGTAGTAATGTAGGTCAACAAAGTCAGTAAATGTTTCTGTCGATTGTACGTTGTCTTGCTTGTCTACATGTTCATTAAAAACTTTTCATCTGGTTGGTCAAGGCTTGAATCATGGCGTGGTAGTTGCTAACCCCAAAATTTCTTTGGGGCTTGTAAGGATTCAGGTATTGTTGTGAAGGACCCATAGATTAATTCTGGGGGTGCATTCCGGAAGTTTCCAAATGAAGATCTGCTGGTTCCCTTATACCTAGGAGCCTGGGCAGTTCACCCTGGGACCTCTAATGAAGGTACCTAAAGCCTTATCACTATATGATGATGTTAGGTGGTGTAATGCCTCCACGCCTATCGGCATAATGAAGCGTTAAGCACTTGGATATATACTCCCAATTCAATGGGGTGTTGTAAGATTCCAGGATTGCATCCGCATTGCCTATAATCTTATTGCGTATAATGTTGAGAATACCAAAGTATTTTGGTGTTCCCTTAAATTGGTCATAGATGTTAAGAATCCTATCGACGCTTTTGCGCCCGAAACAGGAGCTACGGAGAACTTTCTTTAACACCTCACGGCGTCTGGTACTTTATCCAGATCCATTAGGTTCGTACGAGGGTGATCGTGAATGTCTCATTAGTCACTTCTAATTTTTATTTTTGAAAATTCTTTTAATTAAATATATGTTGGCAAAATGTGTTTCTCACTTAATGCTATCACTTCAAATTATTATTTTTCAAAATTCTTTCTAATCAAAAGTCTAATTAAAAAATGTACACATATAATTTTCGCACTTTACTCGCAGCGAGCTTTGTTTTAGGTCGACTTATGCGTGAGTTTTTCGCGAAAGACTTTTTGCTATTTAATTACTTTCCGCGATCGGTGATTCTTCCTTGGCTCCACGTTAGGCACCAATTAAACAACCAAAAATTAATGTTATTTAAAAAAAATTAAAGTTATTTAAAAAAATTTTATTTTAAACAACCTTTTGCCTTCATGACTAACTTACAACTAACTTCAAATTGGATTCTTAACTTAAAACTAGGTGCATGAGTTAAGTTTTACATTTTGGATGAAATGTAAAAAAAAACAAAGTTTTTGGGTTTATCGTGAAATTCACGTTCTTGTTACTTGCTTCCAATTGATTACAATGGATTGATTATTAACAAAAGAAACCTATGTTTGCATGCGTGAATTCCAAGAACTTGAGCTCATTGGCTTGTGCCGGAAGTTTAGTATACGCAAATTCAGCATAAATTTCATTTCTTTCACCTGTGCAATTACAACATTCATACTTTTAACACTGACCATGCATCCGGGAACGACCGGATGGTTACAGGTCGTAACTCCTCCCCCCTTGGAATAAAGCGATGGTAACAGTGACGTCATTGACGGAAATGACTGATATGACCTCATCTGGACAGGAGCGGATGAAGTGTTAAATGATGTCATAAGTATCAGATTAACTGGCTTGCATGATTTTATTTTGATGAAAATAAGTAATACATAGGGTTATGGTGATGATTGGACAAATACTGATTGATGTTCCGATTGTGTAATTCATTATATTTGTTGTAATTTCTAGTTTGCATAGTTTGTTGTTGGTTTTGAAGTTGAAGGCTTGCAATTTATCTAGACTTAGGACTTCTGTTTTTACGTTGGAGTAAATGTTGCTACTCGGGGGTGGCGGTACATGTTCCGCATCCCAAAACGTTACTGCGTCGTCTTCATAGATTACGCTGTTGCATTGGTTTGAATGTTACAGCCTTTAAAATGCACCAGAGAAGTTCCTTCTACTAAGAATGTTTGGAGCTTCAGGTGGAATTTATTATTAGTTTATTTACATTTATAAATAATACAAAGTTTGGTTGAGGTTGAGAGATTGACTGGATAGAGCCCAAGTCATTAAGTGGACAATGAGCTGCCATGTTACTCATCAGTTATCCGATAGATAGAGAGTTGTCAGCATCTTATTTAAAGATTGGTGTTGTGCAATAGTACATCGCTTCTATTTTGGAACAAAGTGTGTTAAAATATTGTATGTGTTTTTCGTTATAGTTTATATAAGGTTCTCCAATAGGGACTTGACAATTTTGAATTTAATTTGTTAATGCACGCTTTCACTAATCATCAAACTGTCACTGTCAATTTATTCAGTAAACTCAACAAAAAACTCATGCAAAAATTTGAGCCTACATATTCGTTGTGTGATGTTGCCGTGTCAGTGAGACAACGGGCTATTCGAAGTGTCGAAAATATCGCTGCCGTTCAGACGTCCCTAGCAAACGATCCAAATCAGTCAATTCCACGGCGTTCTCGAGAATTGGGCATCGCTCAGACCACATTATGGCGTATTTTGCGTAAGGATATTGGTTTACACCCATGCAAGATCAAGCTGACTCAAGAATTGAAGCCGACGTAGGTTCTCCGATTGGGTTCTGGAGAAGATGCGCCAAGATGATGAATTTCATCGCAAAATCATCTTCAGTGACGAAGCTCATTTTTGGCTTAATGGGTTCTTCAATAAGCAAAATATGC
The DNA here is from genome assembly GCA_907269105.1 of Volucella inanis. Lineage (NCBI taxonomy): Eukaryota > Metazoa > Arthropoda > Insecta > Diptera > Syrphidae > Volucella > Volucella inanis. The sequence goes on from OU026153.1 coordinate 77,724,787, forward strand.
GTTATTGGTCGGGTGAAAACCCACATGTGCTTCGTGAATCAGCCACTGTTACTTACTTGTGCTCTGACCCCCTCATTTTTGTTATGTAAAAATTTAAGCTCGAAGTTATAACTATAGAATACGTTTAGAAGTTATGAGCTAAGAATTAAATACAACACATATGTATGTACTTATATCCGAAATAATTGCAAAAAAAAAAGTTCTGTTAAAAAAAAAGATTTTGTGATATAAAGTCCTATAAAAAAGAAAATAATATTTTGTGAATAAAAGAAGGTTACAGTAGAACGTATTATGTGTATGGTGTTATCTATTTTTGATTATTTTTGAGAGGCGCATGCGCCTAGAGATGTGTTAGTTTTTTTTTCATTCTTAGGGGTGGTAGAGTCAAAACCTGATGACTTGACCCGGTGACAGCGTCCAATAAATCACCATGGTATATCGCGGCAAGGAGGGATTGGCATCGTTGAATCGACACCAGCCAGCAATCCTCAATATGGTGATAACATCAGATTAAAACGGTATGTAACACGGCATAATATAAGTTAACACACAAAACATTAATTCTTCAAATTACACACAGTTGCAGGCGCACATCGAGTGCTACATCATAAACACACGCCAGTGACAGTTAACTGCTGACCCAATGTCTGTGCCACCTGAGACATCCACATTCCATCACGTTCGGCAGCTGGAAACCAGAGTGCACCCGTGTAAAACCAACTTAACAAAAGGGCAAGCAATAGTATTTAAGGTAGAATTAAATAAATTGTAACTCAATCTTAACTTGCATTTGTAAGGGTACGTTATGCCCAAAAAATAAATAAAAAATTTTTTTTTAAAGAAAAACAACAGAAAGTTGTTTAATTGGGACCAGTAGTGTCGCGAGAAAATTAATTTAGTGGAAAGTAGCTTAGTCAGTTAAGCCAGTCGCTTTAAGTAGCCGCCGCGCTCCCGAAAGGAAAGTGAAAAAAAAAACCGCTATTACGCCAGTCGTCTTAAGTAGCCGTCGCGCGTTACCCTCGCACCTACTGGTCCAAAGTGAAATCAAGTGAATTTAGAATATAATTTTTTTACTAGTGCGTATTGGGGTGAAACACAAGGGCCCCGTAATAGCCCACAGTGGACAAAAACATTGAACACAGTGAGCAAAACGGTAGTAGATGGACAGCTTAAAAAACCTTTTTTTGTAAGAATTCATTTTTATATTACTACTATTGAACCACCTATTATAATAATGTGTGAAAAATTAAAAATTATAAAAAAAAAAATAAAAGCAAAACCTAATTAAAAATATAAATTAAAAGTAAAAGCAAATAATTAAAGAAATGAATATTTAAATTACATATCTTACAATTGTTATTTACTAAGAAATTTAAAGTAAAAGAAGGAAAAAAAGATTAGTAATTAAATAAATAGATATTTCAAATCCTTGACAAGACAAATACAGAAAAATATATATATATAATTTCAAACATTTTATTATTTCCCAACTGAATTGAAAATTAAAAGAGAAAATTGAAGATTAAATTATTATTAGTAAAATATTTCGTTTTCCAAAATGCCGCTATCACGATCGAGTAATTTAAATCGAAATACTGGTCGAATTAATCAGCCCGCGACCTCCAATGCTGGCAACCAACCCAGTGCTACCAGCGATTGTAATATACCGACCCAAAATATCGATCAAGACACTTCCTACTCACCCACTTCGTCTCGTACTAAAAGAAATACAGATGTGCAATCCACACCTGAACTAATTTCACTTATAACGTCTATTGTAAAAAGCGTACTCGACAAACAGGGTAGAAATATTACAGAAAGCGTTCTTAACCCAAACGCAGAACGTTTTGCTGGCATAGACCAGTCAAAAGATACTCGATACAGTGGTAGATTTGATGATTGGACAAGATACCGGACGTGGTTCGCCGTTTCAGAACTTTCTCAGGAGAAAGGCTTTACTCGTGTCTTAAAAATCTATGAGCCGATCAGGGGAACACCAAAGTATTACGGAATACTTAGCATGATTCGTAATAAGATAATAGGACAGGCTTATACTGCCTTAGAGTCATACAATACGCCACTCAACTGGGACAGTATTTCCAGGTGCTTGGCATTACATTATGCGGACAAGCGGGATATCGGTAACCTAGAGTACCAGATGACATCCCTTGCCCAAGGTAAGAAAAGTATTCAGAACTTTTACCAGGAAGTCTACTCACACCTATCCCCCATACTAAATAAACTGTCGTGCATGAACGTTAGCGATGAGGATATGCGCCTGCTCATTCAAACATACAGAGATAAGGCCTTAGACACGTTTATTAGAGGCCTCAGAGGAGATTTGCCCCGTCTTCTGGGCATCCGCGAGCCAGTTGACTTACCACAAACGCTTTATCCCTGCATGAAGCAGAGACTTATCACTCCCACAATAATCAAGGAACTGGTAGAAAACCTCAGCCTTCTCATATTCCTCCAAGACCAAATACAATCCCATTGTAATCGGCAAACACATGGTCAACAAAATTTCCGTTCAACCCAACCATAACAAAATCGAGATTTTGGCAACCGCCAAAATTGCTTCCAACATCAAGGTCACTCTTTTAATCAAACCCAACAGCACACTATACAAATTCAAATAGGGCCCGTAATAAAACAAGAACCTCCAACACAAGGTCACAGTGCCAAGCTAGAGATGTTCACCAGCACAATCGCCAGCACTTTAATGGTTTCTCTGGCAGAACAGGACCACCAGTACATCAAGGTCATCAGGCAACAAGGCAACAGAGAAATTACCACATTTCAACATGCCAAGAAGAACTTTGCTCATACTGCCAGGATCTAAATTTGGACGACGGAAAGGCAGAACAAAATTTAGATGATCATCCCAGAGATATGGATGATCCTTTTCGAACGAACTTGTAACTTCACAATAAGAACACTGCGATTTACATTTTTTAGGCTGAATGACTCTACCTTACCTTATTTCAAGTGTAAGACGAAGAGTGGGGATATGCTAAACTTTTTAATTGATACAGGCTCTTCAAAAAATTTACATACGACTATCCCTTGTAAAAAATACCGAACCAACAATGTTTCTTCGCAAAATCTATAGCGGGAGACATAAAAATAATCCAGCATACAATGATTAATTTATTTAATTTAGAAAACGTCAGCCTGAAGTTTTTTCTTTTACCAAGTTTACAAACTTTTCATGGTATTCTTGGTAACGATAGCCTTAGGGAACTATCGGCTGTTTTTCATACAAAAAAGAATTATATGACAATTCTTAATTCTGTAAAAATTAAAATCAGATAATTGGAGTCTCCAATCGTAAATGCCATAAATATTAAAACAGATCACATGACAACAACACAGCAAAATCTTTTGAAGTCTATTATACGTCATTTTTCAAACCTGTTTTCCGAATCTGATGACAAATTGACCTCCGGAATTGAAATTGAATCCGGACCTCCACAGATTCACCAGTTAATAGCAAATATTATCTCTTCCCCATGTCCCTCAAAAGAGAAGTTGAGAAACAGATACTGCAACTCTTAGAGGACGGAATTATCAGACCCTCTAGATCCCCTTACAATTCACCGGTGTGGGTTGTACCAAAAAAGGCGGACTTCACAGGAGTAAAATAATATCGAATGGTAATGGACTATAGGAAGCTTAATAGCGTAACTATAGCTGACCGTTACCCAATCCCAGAGATAGGTGAAGTCCTTTCGCAACTCGGCGAGAACAAATATTCCTTTAAAGGAATCTGACGTTGAAAAAACAGCTTTTTCCATCAATAACGGAAAATTCGAGTTCACCAGACTTCCATTTGCCCTTAAGAACGCGCCATCTATTTTTCAAAGGGCACTCGATGACATCCTTCGAGACCATATAAAGGATTTACGTTCCTTTCTCGGTCTATCGGGCTACTATCCCCGCTTCGTTCAAGACTACGCAAAGCTTGGAAAGCCCCTGACAGCCCTTCTAAGAGGGGAAGGAGGACGTACGTCCAAAACGCAATCCGCAAAAAAACAAATTTCACTAGACCCAAGCGCAATAGACTCCTTTAATAAAATAAAAAATTCCCTGATTTCCAAAGACCTAATGCCCACATACCCAAGTTTCAATAAGCCTTTCGAGCTTACCACTGACGCATCTAACTATGCCCTTGGAGCTGTTCTCTCACAAGAAGGGCGACCGAGAACATTTATCTCGCGAACGCTCAGTTCCACTGAAGAGAGCTACGCAGCGAACGAGAAGGAAATGTTGGCTATCATATGGGCTCTAAGCTCATTGCGCAGTTACTTGTATGGCTCTGCTTTCGTCAAAATCTATACAGACCACCAGCCTCTTACGTACGCGTTAATATAATATTTAATAATAATAATATTTCCAACTTACCATAGGCACACTGTGACCGAACCTGAATATAACTCAAGAAACCTTAAGACAATTCTTAAGAACTATCTTAATCCTTCAGTTATTAACGTGATAAAAACTGAAGAACGAGTTATGGGAATGATTCAGGAATTATATCCGTCTCATTTCAACAACTTTAAAGTGAGATTCACCCAGATGCAAGTAGCAGATGTTAAAAATGAACAGGAACAGGACAACATCATTATCGAAACCCACAAACGAGCGCATAGAAACGAAAAAGAAAATAAAGTTCAAATCCTCGAAAAATACTACTTTCCAGGTATTGCCAGAAAAATTCTAAAACTCCTTAAAACCTGTAAAATATGCAAGCAAAATAAATACGATAGTCACCCCAACAAACCTGAAAATCAATCCACTCCCATCCCGACATACCCAAGAGAAATAGTCTACATTGACATTTTCTCAACGGAAGGAAAACTGTAACTAACTGCATTGGATAAATTCCCGAAGTATGTTCAAGTAAAAGTCATAAATTCCAAAGCTGCCGAGGATATAAAACAGCCTCTCCGGGAAGTGCTTTTTGCTTTCGGTATACCCAAGACTGTGGTAGTTGACAACGAAAAATCGTTTAATTCGCCCTCAATTAGCTTTATGATTGAGGATGAGTTCGGAATTCAAATGTTTCGAACACCCCCCTATACGAGCTCGGTCAACGGTCAGATCGAGCGTTTCCATTCCACACTTGGAGAAATTATGAGATGTCTTAAAGCTGAAGATATTCATCTTTCCTTCACGGAACTTTTTGAAAAAGCGATTTATGCCTATAACCTTTCTATACACTCGGTTACGGGACAAAAACCGGTCGAGGTATTCTTTGGTAGAAGAGTAAGTACTGACCCTGTACTGCTCGAGAAATCCAGAACAGAAAACATGCAAAAGATTGCAGAGAAACAAGGTAAGGATCTGTTATATCATAATAAAAAAAGACAACCTATAAAATCCTATAAACCGGGGGATATCGTTTACGTCAAAATAAATAAACGACTAGGGTACAAGCTTACAGCGAGATATAGAAAAGAAATCATCGAAGTAGATAGGGTTACTACTATATTAACAAAGTCATTAAAAACTGTACATAAATCACATACTAAAAATTAAATCATCCCTTTTTAGGCTAGCAACGATGATAGGGAATGCCCTAACTGACTACCAGATATTCGACTACTCTAACGCACATTTACTGACTCTCGACAACGGGACTGTAATAAATTTAGACGTTTACGAAAATTTACTCATGAACATTAACGAAACAGTAACAACAAAATTTTGCGACAAAGACCCAATGTATGGTTTTATGATCCATGACATTGAACAGACACAACGACATATTAACAAACTTAAACCAATCAGTAGAATAAAACGGTCATTGGACTTCTTGGGTTCCGCTTGGAAATGGGTTGCGGGATCTCCTGATCACGAAGATCATAAATTAATAACAACTAAACTAAACCAATTGGCAGAAAATAATAACAGACAAATTGTAGTTAATAATATAATTGAAAGAAAATGTAATGACTTGGCAAGAATGGAAAACGAAATTCTAAAAGAACTTAAAACAGCAAATAGCTTGAAAAAAGAATATTCATTAGTTATGAAAAGTAAAATAGACATTATAAAAGAAGAAGTAGAAAATATAGATTATGCAATCCAATGGACAAAGGCCGACATTATAAATTCGTACATTTTGACAAATTTAGAAGAAAAAATAATTGAAAATGTAATCCTTAGAAATAAATTACCTTACATAAGTATTGATCAAATGTTAGTATTTAGTAATGTAAGAATAGCAGTAAGAAATTAGAAGATTTTATATATAATATAAAAGGGAGATTATATAAATAAAATAGATTTTAAGGCAATATTAAAATGTAATAAACCAATGTTTGGAATAAGAGACAATTGTTATACTTTCGAAAACTTAACAATATGTAATAGGAATAACCTTGTAGACTCAAGCGACACTTTATGCTTGCCCAAACTTCTCAGCAATTCACCGCCATCATGCACTACCATCAATAACCAACACATACCATCAGTTGAAGAAGTGATCAGCCGTATTTTTTCGTCGACGATAACGATCGTCACGTTCCTGTGAATGGTCAGAGTTATCGCACCATGATCACCGATTATTTTTGGCCCGAATTGAAAGATATGGACTTGGACGGCATGTGGTTTCAAAAGGATGGTGCCACAAGCCACACAGCACACGGTACAATCGATTTATTGAAGAGTAAGTATGGTGAGCGTGTTATCTCAAGACATGGGCCAGTGCGATTTAACGTTGCTTGACTTTTTTCTGTGGGGGCTACGTTAAGTCATTGGTTTATGTCAACACGCCGACGACGTTGGAAGAGTTTAGAGCCAACATTGAACTCGAAATAGCGGCCGTTTCGGCCGAATTGTGTGGCTGAGTCGTTGAAAATTGGGTCCAACGAATCGACCGATGCAAACGTGCCCGCGGTGGCCATATAAACGAAGTCGAGTTCCATTCATAAATGTTTTGATTGCACTTCAAGCCAATAATAAAGTTTTTGAAATATCTCAAATGGTTTGCCTTTTAATTAAAAAAAAGTTGTGAAGTCGTTATTAGAAAACCTTATATAAGGTTTAGTGGTTATCGTTTTTGTATTGTTTATAGGTAATGGTATAACATGATATAAATAATATTTTTCTAGGGAAACAGTATACGTATGTTAAAAATTATATTTGAACTATTATAATAAGCTTGGCTTTTCAAAAATTCATACACTTGTTCAAGAGCATTAACAATAATGTCTTAGTTTTGTAATTTAGTTTTAATATTAGAAAGTTCTTCATAGGTTAGTAAAAGCTTAGGAATAATGTTAAGTTTGCTAAGAATTACTGCTTCCGCTATATCTGAAAGATGGTTAGTTAAGAGATCGATGTTGTAATTAAGTTGGTTTAGGTATTGTGTTTCTATAATGTGGTGTTCTCTTTTAACTGTGTTAGTTGTGTTTTTGAAAAACTGTTCTATTGCTATTTGCTCTTTATTTATATGATCAGTTATATTTTTGAATCGTTCGATCAATTGGATGTTGATCATGTGATCGCATTTCTAGTAAATGTGTAAAATTGTTTATGTTAGTGTTGATGTTTAATATTTGTTTATTAATGTTGAATGCGTCTTGTGCTTCCATGTTTCTTGTTTAATTGTTGACCCTAGTCCGTTTTTGAGACCACGTCTATTCCTCCTAAAAGGGTAGATCGTTTCCCATTTCCTATTAAGTTCATCGATTTTGAGTTTGGTTATTTTAATGGTATTAGTTATGGTGCCTGACTTTTCGAAAATGTTAAATGAGCTTGCGATACCTTGGATATTATTATAGTAGTCATTTGGGTCAATAATGGGTATTAGATTATGATAATTGGTAATATGTCTCGAAGGCCCTAGCCGAAGTTGTCGTAGGTTATGATTTGTTGGCAAGTTGTAAATTTCTATTAGTTGAGAGCTAGTTAAAGTGATTTTGAAATGGAATTGGTAAGATTAAGATAGTTTAGTATTATAGAATGGAAAGGTCTTAATTAAATAGGAAGCATACTAATTTAGGAATTAGACTAATTATTGTTTTTTTCTTAATTTACTACTACTAATCCATAAAGGATTTTTCTATTTTCTTTTGTCAGAATTGTCATTTTGTTATTTTTGTCAACTATGTTTTTCGAAAACCTCGGAGTTAATTTATTTCGTCTTACCTCTTTCCTGAAAACTATTTGGTTATCTAACATAACATGGTTATATGTTAGTTAATGAATGTTTCCGATAATATTTCATTGTGGTTTGTAGAGAGTTTACTTTCTTTCCTTTTGGAAAGAATTAATCTGTATATTTCAGTAAGGGTTGAATGCAACTTTTCAACAACCGAGTTGCTGCTCGTTTGTTGAAAGGATGTGAGGTGGAGGTTGATTTCATGTTGTCTGCAGAAATCTTTAAATATGTTTGACATGAATTCGGTCCCTTGGTCGAAAACAATTTTCTTGGGAATGCCATACAGGCTGATTTATTTTTTAAGGAACTTAACACTGTTAAACTATTTCTGCAGCTAAGAGTGAAACCGTAGGCAAATTTCAAAAATTTGTCAATGAATGTAAGAATTTGGTCGTGTTGAGATATATATGCAGAATTTCAAGTGGTTTCAGCGGTGTATGGGGCTTTTCGAATTGTGGTTTTGGTGGGTTTCTATCGTATTTTAAAAGGTTACATTTATCGCAATTGTTTATTGTTTTTGCGATTTTATCTTTCATGTTGGAAAAGAATACTTCTCTCCTCAGATATAAAAGAATTGATTGGCTTGTCTTGATGTTTGGAGTGTTTTTTCCCGAATCTGTGTAGTTTCGATCGTTTGTTTGGTGATGGATGTTCTTCCCTATGCTGTTTTGGTCTTAAGTTGTTTCGAAATTGGTATTTTTGCTGTTGAGGAATGTTACTATTTTAATGAGAGTTATAGGGACTGTAGTGATTGGGTTTCTGGTGGTTTTGGAATTGAGCTTTCCGCTGATAGGAAATATTCTGTTACTTGATACAATAAGTCAGAGCCATCGCAAGGGATTCTGGTCGCATAGCTCGAACTCTCGACCCTAGGAGTTCATTCAGACTGGTAAGAAAATAATTTAGACACATGTCTGCTTAAAGCTCCTTTTTGGCTTTTATGACATTTATGTTTGTTTCGTGGATTTGAATGTTATTACATAGCGCTGACTGTAGCTCTATTATTTCACCATACAAACGTTCAACCGATTTGTTGAATTGTTGGAGACCGTAGAGGTCTCTTATCAGTGAAGTCTCGGTGCGTTTGTCTCAGTAATGTAAGATGAGGTTGTTTTTTATCTCATCCCATATTAATGGTGTGCCATACATATTGAGGATCTCATTGGCCTGACCTTTAATTTTATTTCTGATGGATCTAAGTAAAATCTGACCGTAAGGGGTTCTGTCGGTTCTCCTGATGTAAAGAAGGATTTCTTCAAAGTTATTCAAGAATTTTTAAAGAAGTCGGCGATTCCCGTCGAACTTTGGAAGAACTTTAATTGCGTCGGGAATCATTAACGAATTAAAAATCTTCATATGGTTCGTTACTGAATTTGTTAGTGGGGTGGTTCTGTATCAGTATTATTTGTTGCCATTATTAAATTAGTTAAATTGCTTATATCAGTAGATGAGAAAAAGAATCAGAAAAATCAACACTTGTTTCTGGTTCAGCATTTTCCGTAATAAAATTTAGGCTTTTTGAAAGTCTTCGTAAGTTGTAGGGGAGAAATCTAAATTAACTCTTAGTTTTTGGATGTAAGTCATACATGTATTTATGAAAATTTGATTATGTGACACTTAATTAAATATATTTGATGAAAAGTAAAATATAAAATTAAAATACTGAGCATTTTAATAAAATGTAAGATGTTTTTATATATATTAATGTATGCGTAATACTGGAGTGCTTTCTGGTGCGGATCACAGTATTTTGCAATAATAATTTTTTTATTTAATATGTAATACTGGAGTGCTCTCTGATGGAGATCGCAGTAGTTTAGAGTAGTTACTTGTTTATTTAATAAAAATGTATTCTTAAGATTAAAAATAATATATATACATTATGTGTTTCAAAGATTTTTTGAAATATATATCAATGTATGCGTAATACTGGAGTGCACTCTGGTGGAGATCGCAGTATTTTGCAATATTAAGTTATTTATCTAATATGTAATATTGGAGTGCTCTCTGGTGGAGATCGCAGTTGTTTACAATATTTATTAATTTAATATGTTATACTAGAGTGCTCTCTGGTGGGGCTCGCAGTAGCTTACAATAATTATATTATTTTTTTAACATGTTACCTTAATATTAATATTTGTTTACTGGAGTGCTCTGCAGTAATTTAAATTTATTTATTTACTTATTTATATACATATTTTTTATTATTTAATACTTCAACTAGAGTGCCTTTCGATAAAGATCGCAGTTCTTTTATACCGGACTGCATTGCGATAAGGTTCGCGATTACACTAAAGTGTATTTTTGGAAGGTTACAGTTTTTTTCTTTTAATTCAACTGGAGTGCCTTTCGATAAGGATCGCAGTTCTTTTATTATTTATTTGCAACTGGAGTGCCTTTCAATAAGGATCGCAGTTTTTATACCGGAGATAGCTTTCGATACGGATCGTAGTATTAAAAATTATTGACACATACAACACTTAAAAAGTGATGTAATTTCCCACAGTAGAAACATTTTTATGAATGGATCGGTTCTATTTATGTTGCACGATGCAACGATCAAACGTTTTTTGCGTAAGATACAATATGATCACTTTCACTACTTTTGATTTCTACAATTTTGTTACTTGTTATTACTAAAAAAAACTATTCACGTATCTTACCGACTGCGCCAGTTAATTTTCGGATGAAATGTAAAAAAAAACTAAAATTTTGGGTTTATCGTTATAATTTATTTATTCAACTTCACGTTCTTGATACTTGCTTCTAACTGATTACAATGGATTGATTATTAACAAAAGAAACTTATGTTTGCATGAGTGAATTCCAAGAATTTGAGCTTCACTGGCTTGTGCCGGAAATTTGGTAGATGAAAATTCAGCATAAAGTTCATTTCGTTCACCTGTGCAATTACAATATTCATATTTTTATCCCTGACCTTGAATTTGCTGTCTTCTGGTTAGAACTTGTCGTTGGAGTTGTTGTTGTTACGGATGGTGGTATCGGGTTCATGTTGTTTGGGTGTTTGTGGGGAACGATCGGATGGTATCAGGTCTTAACTCATGCCAATGCAGCCAGACGATGCTTATGGCGAATTAGGACATTTCGCTGCTGACAAAACTCTAAGCAGACTTTGCTCTCACTATAGATTTCCAAATATGCGACAATATGTAGAGAAATACGTAGCATTCTGCATCCAATGTTTGTTTAATAGAAGATTTAGAGGTAAACGCGAGGGCTATCTACATCCCATTTCAAAAGATAGTGTACTGATGAAAATTGTTTATATAGACCATCTAGGACTTTTCCGAAAAAACAAACGTGGTAATCTATATATAGTCCCTTTACATATATCCATAACTAAATTAACATTTATCCGTGCTGTTAAGAGTACCACAACAAAATTCCTTAAAGACATTTTTAGTGTCCATGAGATTCCATCAACTATAATTATACAATATAATATAAAACACATCCTGTAGCTACACCCAGAGCGAATAAACAAATAGAACGTTTAAGTCGACTTATAGTTAATGCACATCCCAGAGAAATAGAAAAGCGTATAAAAACAAAAGTGTCAATATGATAAACGACGTAAACAATCACGGATATAGCAGGAAGCTGCCTTAGGTCTTATTAGAAAACAGGAGGCGACGATCGGAACTAGTAGGAAACTTATGCCACCATTTAAAGGCTCATTTGTGGTCAAGAAAGTCTACCCCATCGACAGGTATCTTATATCTGAAATCGATTTTTTTTTTATAATTCCGCCCCAAGGTGATATGAATACCCTTTTACTGGCTTTTCACCAAGGCCCGGGCGGGTGGTGTAGTAGTTTTGAAACTCAGGTGTTAGGTTTCGATATTTTTCCAGAGGTGGTTGTCAAAGTGAAGCCAGTGCATCCTCAACCAGTGGGTCTTAGAACGTGCTAGTTGTTAGTTCGTTACATTTAACACAGCCAGCAACCACTCCAACATCAGTGTTATGCCTTCATGTTAGAGTTAACGCCGAAGGTATTTACATATAACTACATACAAATTCTATGAAAAGACTTTTTCAGAGAATAGCCTCGCACGGGATTCGAATCCGTGACCCTCTGCTTGAAGAGTCCATGCATATACCAATACCCCACGGAGTATACAAGTTGTTAAATTTTATTGCCGTAGATAGGTAAGTACGAAGTTCTATCTGAGTATTCCGCCAATGTCAATCCAAATTCATTGGAGATAATCGACAAAAAACTCGGGACGAGTTCAGGTCAGGGTGGACGAATATAAACTAAAAACAAAGATACAAAATATAGTTGCTCTTGTTTACTGTAATCCTTTTACACTATGATACTTGATTGGCAGGCCGACAAGTATCCTTTTTTTATGATTTTATGGTTCATACAAATTAATTACAACATAACAAATTCCATAATTGCACCTAATACGAAACTTCCGCCACACAATTCACTTCATCATTTCCAACTTGCACATGCACTCCTACACACATTCCACACCTCAGAATTTTTTCCACAGATCACTTGCACATCTCAATCATACTCCAAGTTTATGTTGCCGACGTTATGTCTGAAGACAACTAGACACCACCTGCATTCCATCACGTCCCAAAATCCCATTCACCGCCGCATTAGTTAAATTAGGTGTTAAGTATGTTTTTTCTTAGATCTTAAAAATATTTTTTTTATTTAAAATAAACTATTAGATAGTTTAACTGGCGCCCGTGCAGAAATCGGTGATTCTCTTACGCGAGTGAATAAAAAAAAAAAAAAAAAAAAAATACGGATTCCTTAAAAGGAAAATTACTAGCTAAAAGCGACCTTAAGTAGCTTCCATGCTACGCAGTTGCCAGTGAATGTAAGAATCTCCCGTGCTCCGAATTATCAATTTTGCCACTGATCTAGAAAGTCCAGCGCATCGTGTTTGAGAAATCATCGGTTCTCAAAAAGAAACAGTGGCTAGGAAAAAATATATATCCTCCAGTTTCTAACGTAAACTCTGATCCCAATGTAATAATTACCAATAATCCAAATAGTTCATTTCTATCTTGTGCGTCTAATAACAATCGCAATGTTAGATCAACCCCCGAATTAGAATCACTCATTTCGTCTCTTATCTGTCGAGTTCTCGAAAACGAAGGGAAGAATATCATACAAAATGCATTAAATCCCTTTGCTAATAGTTCACCTGGCGAAGACCAAACTATTGCCCAATAATATTGGGGCAATCTATCAGATATGGATAAGATCCCAGATGTCGTAAGATGTCTAAGAGATTTCTCTGGAAATCCAGGGGAATTTAGTTCTAGGCGCAAGAGCGTCGAACGCATTTTAAAAATCTATGAGCCACTAAAGGTTACTCCAAGATACTATTGTATCTTACAATAAATGTGATCAGAAATAAGATTGTATTACACGCTGATATTGTCTTAGAATCCTACAATACAGCACTCGATTGGAAAGCAATTTCCAAGTGTCTGACGATGCACTACGTGGATAAACGCGATCTGAGTACACTCGAATATCAGATGACGTCGCTTATCCAAGGAAACTCATCCATCCAAGAGTTTTACCTAAGAGTTTATTCCCATCTATCCTTCATTTTAAATAGAATTGCCTTTATGGAAATGGGTGCTGAATCTCTAGCAGTATTTTCCTAAGCCTATAAGGATAAGGCCCATGGCACCTGCATTAGAGGTCTCAAAGGGAACTTGCCAAGATAACTTGGAATGAGAGAGCCACTTGATCTCCCTCAAGCCCTACACCTTTGTTTAAAATTAGAAAACAAATCTTATTATGCTGTGAAAGCTCATAACAAAGTAAAACGAATGCAACATCCGTTGCCTCAACAGTTACCCATGCGGAGACCAAACAACTGGAACCCAATTGGAAACAAACAGTTATTCAGCAACACCCAAATGTTAGTCGTCCACCAAACCTCAACCATCAAAACCCCATACAGTAAAAAAATAGACCCAATTTTCAGCAAGGTCATTCACAACCATCAGCATCGAATACTACATCTCGACCTTCTCATCAGAATCAATAGTCTAACATATATTTCAATTCCAAAATTCCCACAATCCTAACAGTTTCCAAACAAACCATAGACACTTAAAATTAGAACCACAGAGTTCACAAACCAGAGCTCAGTCTGGACAAAAACCACAATTTGCAAATTCTAACAATGTCCAACGTAACTTCCACATTGAAGTGACCTAAGACGAATCAGACTCCTCTAATCTACCAATGGAAAATGAATCAATTAATGATGAAGCAATAATTGGTTATATTCAACCCGACACCGAAGAACTACTCGAAACTTGCGATAAACTACAAGACTTCATTTTTTTATTAGATTAGAGAGCTCCTCGCTGCCATACTACGAATTTAAGGCGAAGAGTGGAAAATTCTTAAAATTTCTCTTAGATACAGGATAAAATAAAAATTATATAAAACCATGCTTCATTAGAAAACCAATAGTCGATCACGTCAATGGCCTTGCAACACTGAAAGCATCGGTTCCCACTCAGTTGTTCACAGATCTCTGAGGAGAATATAACTCTTTTGTGTTTCGGCTTTACAAGTGCAACAAAGTAATAAGAGCGCGAAAAAATTAATAACTTTGAAGTGTTTAATAGCCGAGGGGATAAAGGCCCGGTCAACGAATCTCGGTGTAGTCTTCCTAGTAGTCGCTTCCTAGTCTTTGGTCCTTTTTAAATTTTCCTTTCTTTATTAACATTTTACAATGTGTTCGCTGCCAAAGGTTCGGACACGCCGTGTCGAACTGCGAAATGCAGCCTCAATGCGTGCAGTGTGGAAACAACCACAAATCTGAGGAATGCGCTCTAGGTAAGGACGGAGCGTCTGAAAAAAGCCAACTCTCTTGTGTTTTATGTGGGAACACGGGACACACCACAAATTATCGGGGTTGTTCCAAATTCCAATATATGAAAAGAGTAAATCTGGCTCGAAGGTATATAATTTCCCCAATCTCCGCTCTAAAAAAATCTGACGTCTTTTCTCAAGCATGGTATATACAAATGATGAGGCTGTACGTTCTGTTGGATCGACGATTGGTCCACTAGAAATGGAAGGAATAATCTTACTGACTAATCTAAAACTCAAAGGTATCACCATTTTTCATACAAAGCCAAGTATCTGTGTGTCATGAATCCTGGTAGGTTATGATAAGCCTAATTTTGTCCTGGTTAAACTAACTCTCACAAGACTCCAAGAAATAGTCTGCTTCAGCTGCATAGGAACATTATCTAGTATGCCACTCTCGAAGCATTGGTTTAAAGAAAATATGTTCTTGGTACAACACGCGATAGAACTTTGACTCTCTTTTAACTCTCGTCTTATGGACATACCGTCTGATGCAATGACAACAGAACTTCCGCTGCGGAAAGGATACGAAATCGACTTTCCCTGTTCCTTAAAATTCTAACCTCAGGAATCTAAAAAATGTCTCGAGCTCTGAGATGAATAGGGTGGATTGAGTAGCCTTAGGTGCATAGACAGACACCATGTCCAGCCGCTTTCCACTACTGAGAGGGATATACACGATGCATTCTTCCAGCACCTGGAACCTGCGTATACTCTTTTAAAGCGTATTCCTTTTCTCACAAAGGTTGCAACGCCTCCTCCTTGAATGGAGTTGGGTCGGTTTCTTCGTATTATTTTATATTTTCTGTGCCTAATTTTGTGTCTTTTGGTAAGCTTAGTTTCGCTAACCAAAAGCACATCAGGGGCTTGGTCTTCGAGCAACTTAAATAGTGCGGCTCTTCTTTCGAACCTAATCGACATAAAAGTAGACTACTGTCAAGACTAAAAACCTTGTACAGAGAGTTTACTGACAGACATAACCCGGAGATTATGACACTGAAGACGTCCCTTAAAAACCATCAAAAATTAATAAAGGAAAATTACAGAAATTCTATAAGTTTGTATTGGAACAATAGAATTCGGACTGTAAACACCAGCAAACCGAGTATGTTCCCGCAAATAAATAAAATATTTCCATGTCTTAAACTAGCCCGAACGACGAACAACGAACAAATGCTTGAAGCAGCAGGCATAGATTCAGGTAAGGCCGTTGATGATGACGACTTCTTTGTGATCGAGGATCCGCAGGAGAAGGTAGAGGCTATAGGAGCGACTTTCCAGGAAGTGTACAAAGCGAATGAAAACATTGGCCCGAACCACGAGTCCTTGTGCACAACTTCTACCTTCGAAATGAAATAGTGAATTGGCGATTCGAGAGCTCGGGTTTCACCCAGTTCAGTGACGAGAATATGGCAAATAATGTCATCACGAATGAAAGGGTACTACCACCGTTAATTTCGTAGGAAGAGCTCCAAACGATCTTCGAATCGTTTAGAAGTAGGAAATCAGTGGGAACCGATGAAATACCGAACATTGTACTTCGACATTTCCCACTAGAAGCGGTGAACATTTATACCACCCTGCTTAATAATGCAATGAATAATGCCCATTATCCAGCGCATTGGAAAACTGCGTCTTCTACCAAACATTAGTAAGGTTTTCGAAAAGGTGATCAATAGAGTCCTGACTAAGTGGGTTGAGGACAAAAATATAGTTCCGGAAAATCAATTCGGTTTTAAGGCGGGGCATGATTTCATTCATGCAGCGTCTAAACTGGTTTCTGATATCCAATAGAACAAAGGCAAGAACCAGCACTATGGTGTCTGCCTGATTGACTTGGAAAAAGCCTTCGATACCGTATGGTTAGAAGGACTCTTCTTCAAGCTGAACAGGCTGGGCATTAGTAAACCACTTCTGTATATTCTTTACAACATGTTAACAGGTAGACAGTTCATCGTGAAAAATGGCGATGTGACTTCTGCTAGAACATTTTACATTAAAAACGGTCTGCAACAAGGTGCGGTAAATTCGCCGATCATATTCATATTACATTTACAACTTAATCGCGTACAGATCAGGTCCAAAGATTGAGATCATTAATTTACTTTTGCAACGTGACTTTGACAAAATTAAGCGATATTGCGATGACTGGAAGTTAAAAATCAACTTTCAGAAGTCGGAAACCATTCTGTTTAGGACGCCTTTGTCTGGGGCCTATAGGGATACCAAAAAGAATTGGCGAAAGTTTTCGATCGTGGGGCAGCACGGGCAGCCACTTGCTTGTCGAAATGTAGTCAGATACCTTGGGATCTGGCTAGATCAATATCTATATTTTAACAAACATATAGATGTTGCTCTGGCCAGAGGTGCTTTTGTCCTTACAAAGAGACTGTTTTATAACAGCCAACTCGATGCGAGGGTGAAGCTGATCTGCTACATGGCCCTTATCAGGCCCATACTTGTATTTGAATGCCCCGTGTAGTTAAACGTGAGAGCAAGTTTTTTGGAAAAGATTCGGGTGTTTGAGAGAGTTTGTCTTAGGACTTGTCTTTGCTTATACAGAGCACCAGAGTCTGAGTACATAAAATTCTATCCTAATGAGGTCTTGTACAATAGGGCGAACCTAATAAGAGTAGACAACTTCGTTATTAAGTTGACTCGAGGGCACATTGCGAGAGCAATGACCTCATCGAACAACCTGATCCCTGGGGCTTTCTACCCTAATTATATGTATCATGAGAGAGTTCGCTTTGACGGTTTTGTTCCTCCAAAAGCATTCCTCTACCTCGATATGAAAGGTCTGATCCAGGACAGATTGGCGGTGCCGCTTATCTACTACGTCACTCGAACAGCTGCGGGCAGGCGACTTAACTACCACAGAGACGTCGCACACGGCAGTGCGGAGCGTCTCCGTTTCAGTAGGGCGGTAGGTAGTCGCGACAATATTGATGTTGCTCAGCAGCACCAACAATTTTGGTGGCTGGTTGAGGGAGAGGAAGGTTCGTTTACGAATTCCCCAAGTACTGCGTAGCTTCTTTATGTGAAGCAAAGTGGGTCAGCCTAATTTTTTAGTCATGGCCGACTTACAAAGTTTTAAAGTAGGATTAAGTTAGTTTTAAGAAAAAAAAAAATATAAAAAAGATCAAAAAATGATAAAAGAAAACAAAAATATATAAAGTTATTTTCATATATTTATATATTAAGTATATATATATAGAATGTGTATATATATTAGGTATTAGTTGTAAGTAGGTTAAGTATATTAAGATTTATTTTTAGGTAGTTTGTAAGTTTTAGTTTTAAGTTTTATATTATAACAAAAATGGTCCATTTACTAAGTTTTTTCTTAAATTATTTTCATAGTTTTAGTTGCAAATATGTAAATAAGAATATACTGTAAGATACGTCGAAAGACATAGTTTAAGTGTTAGGTTTAACTTAGAGTGCCCGCATGGGGCCAGTAAGTAAGATTAAGATAAGTTAAGTTATTTAAGCTAATTTTTAAGCATTTTTTGTCTAGCATGTAAGAATTAATGAAATAAGTAAATAAAAATGCGTTTAAACTGTAAACTGTAACTGCATCGGTTCTCACTAGATCACCGAAATCAAGCAGTGTTGGGCGCGGTAAGTACGTAGGTGGTGAAGCACATGGGAACTCAGTACTCCGCGTGCTGTTGACAAAACGCGCCACATGGGCACAGTACCCCGGCGTTAAGTCCCGGACCCTACAAATTGATAATTATAATAATAACAATGGTCAATCAAAATTCTTTTTTGCAAATTCCGTCAGTGGTAAAATTAAAGTTAAAAATCACGCCAAACAGAAATCGGAAAGTTAAAATTTTTCATATAACAAAGGCTCGAAACTTTTAATGGAATAATTGGAAATGACACTCTTAAAGAACTAGGAGCCGTCATTCCTACTGGTAAAAATTACGTCATCCTTAAAGGAAAAAACAGTTTTCCTCTGGAACTTCACATCTAATTCCGTATCAGGAAAATAAGAGTAAACAAATTATTCGTACCTTTCTACATTCATTTACAGAACTCAATGAAAAGCTTACCTTTATAATGTCGGTTGAGGGCGAAATCAAAACGATTTTCGACTCTCCAGTTTACTCTAAACCATAACCATGCCCACAAGCATAAAAAAATGAAGTGGAAAAACAAATAGCTGAACTCCTAGAAAATGGACCATCAAGATCTCCATACAATTTCCCCATCATTATCGTATCAAAGAAACTAGACGCATCGGGAATAAAAAAAAAAATACCGCCTTGTAGTTGATTACAGAAAAATTAATCTTGTGACTGTACCTGATCGGTACCCCCAATTAGCAATGTTCTCCTTAACCTAGGCAACTCCAAATTCTTCACTTTAATTGATTTCAAGAGCGGATTCCATCAAATCCCCCTAAAAAATTCGGACATTTGTTCAAATGGACAAATGCGAATTCCTAAGAACTGAAGTAGAGATTCTCAGATTTGCTATATCTCAATCTGGAATCAACACAAATCCAACAAAAATCAAAACGATAGCTGATGTTTCAGTGCCAAAAACATTT
Source organism: Volucella inanis (assembly GCA_907269105.1). Lineage (NCBI taxonomy): Eukaryota > Metazoa > Arthropoda > Insecta > Diptera > Syrphidae > Volucella > Volucella inanis. The sequence continues at coordinate 77,744,413 of OU026153.1, forward strand.
AGAGATCTCAGATCTTTCCTTGGCATGTCAGGTTATTATAGGCGTTTCATTCGCGATTACCTGAAAATAGCTAAGCCCCTGACATCTTAATTAAGAGGAGAGGATGGACGAATGTCCAAAACGCAATCCAAATTATAGCCTATTCACACGAATAAAAGTCTGTTAGAAGCCTTCGATAAAATTAAAAATTCTTTGATTTCGAATGATGTCATGCTATCATATTCAGATTATAACAAAGATTTAGAATTGATCACAGACGCATCCCACTATGATCTTAGTGCAATGCTTAGCCAAGAAGGGAAACCAATAACATTTCTATGAAGAAGATTGAGTAAAACCGAAAAAGCGTATGCAACGAACGAAAAAGAAATGCTTTCCATTATATGGGCATTAGGCACCCTTCGTTATTTCCTTTACGGATCGAAAAAAATAATAAAATTCTCAGATCATCAACCGCTAACCCTTGCGTTGAGCAATAGAAATACAAACGATAAAATGAAAAGATGGAAAGCCATTTTAGAAAAATTCAACAATGAACTTAGATATACTCCCGGCAAATCAAATGTAGTGGCTGATGCCTTATCCCGCATCCCACATGCCGTACTTCCACAATCAGTAATTACTTCCCTAACCCCTACACAACACAGCAGTGAAAGCTCATCTCAAAATTTAATCCCAGAAATGGAAATCCCTACAATGTTTTTAGAAATCTGCTAGTCCTCAAACTAGGGAAAAGAAGAAGTTACCAATTACAGGTCACATTCACTAATTTCCGTAGACATATAAATATTGAGCCAAATTATACTAAAGAAAATCTCATAGGAATTTTTAAACGATTCCTAGACCCAAAAATAGTAAACGGCCTATCATCCCCTGAAAGAGTAATGAGAATAATTCAAGAATTATATCGCTTACATTTCTCCAATTATAAAATACGTTACACTCAATCTCTGGTCGAAGATATTTCATCTGAAAGCAGACATGAGGAAATAATAGTCGATACTCATACTAGGGCTCATCGTGGTCCGGATGAAAATAAAAAACAAATATTAGATAAATACTAATACTGTTATTTACAAAACAATGTTCGACTTATAAAAAGAATAAATATGACCGACATCCAAATAATCCCTTGTTAGCTAAAACCCCTATACCAAATTACCTAGGTCACACAGTTCACATCGACATTTTTTCGACCGAAAAACAATTAGTTCTCACTGCAATAGATAAATTCACCAAATTTGCAACAGCCAAAATGATTAATTCTTAAGCAATAGAAGACGTTAGGCGACCACTTCGCGAAATCATTTTTTAATTCGGCGTTCCCCAATGTTTAATAATTGATAACGAAAAGTCTCTAAATGCTGAAACAATATATTTCGTGCTTAAGGATGAATTGAAAATTAATTTGTTTACCACACCACCTTATAAAAGTGAAGTGAACGGACAGGTAGAACGTTTAAATTCTACCTTAGCCGAGATTATGAGATGTTTAAAAATGTAGAAGTCATAAATAGAAATTTCAAAGAATTGCTTGAAAGAGCAGTTAATGAATATAATCATACTTTCCACACTACTACGAAAAAGAGACCAGTTGATTTATTCTTTGGCAGAACAGCACATTTTTCTCCAGAAGATTACGAGAAAACAAAGTTAAGCAATTTTGAAAAAACTAATGCAGATACAAAATAGAGACATATTGTACAATACCATAATAAGAAGAGAGTTAGGATTAAAGATTACAACCCAGGTAAAATACTAGGTGGGGTGAAAAGTAACCTCCTTGTCAATGAAAAAAAAAAACTTTTTTAAATGTTTTTTTTATTTTATTCAATATAGTCCCCTTTTAGTTTGATACACTTATTCCAACGATTTTCCAACTTCTTGATCCCGTCCAAAAAGTAATTTGCTGAAGGTCTTGCAAAATACTCCTCCGGCGTGAGTTGAATTTTTTATTGATGAGCCACCTTTTGAGGTTTGGGAAGAGATAATACTCCAAAGGAGCAAAATCGGGTGAACTCGGTGGATGCGACAGCAATTAGTGCCGTAAGTCACTGATTTTAGCCGTGTTTGCGATGCTCTTGTGCGCCGTCTTGTCTTGCAAAAACAAATTTTTTTTCCGATTTCGGTCTTCAATCGCTCCATTAATGCACAGTAATACTCGCTGTTGATGGTTTTTCCTTTTTCGAGGTAGTCCACGAAGAGTATGCCATGAAAATCCCAGAAAACCGACACATCGAGCCTCCCTCGGTCGCTTCGGAGCACTCGTGCCGGCTTTAGTCCATTGCCGGGCACTCATTCTGTTCTCTGGTGTGTAATAGTGGATCCAAGTTTCATCAACAGTTACCAATCGACGCCAAAAGTCCGCCCGATTCCGCATCAGCAAGTCAACACTCTTTCGAAGTGCTCTCGCGTTCGTGGTTTTGGTCAGAAGTGACTATGCGCCGCACCCAGCGGCAGGATAACTTTTTCATATGCAGAATATTGCCCAAAATATGGCGTGTGCGCTCAGTACTAATCTTTGTGGTATCTGCTAGCTCACGCACCTTCACTTTCCGGTCAGCCAACACCATTTCATGTATTTTTTTGACATTGTCCTCCGTATCAAAGAGCCTGCCGCTGCGGACTTGATCGGTAGTGGAGTTGCGGCCACCACGAAACTCTCGAAACCAATATTTGACAGTGTAATCTGACGGAGTACTAGCCCCATAATATTTATCCAACTTTGTTAATATGAACGGACTTCAAGGCACCATAACCTTTTTTGCAGTAGCAGCGCATTCTGGCGATCAAGAGGTTATTTTTCACCCCACCTAGTAGTTTACGTTAAGCAAGACAAGAAAGTAGGTTTCAAACTGACTAACCGCTATTTCAAAGAAATAGTTTTCGAAAATTTGAAAACTACTATTAAAACAAAGTCAGGAAGAATTATTCAAAAAAGCTACATTCAAAATTAAAATTGTTTTCATTCCCTTTTTTCTCTTCCCTCTTTAGGTTTTTTATTGTAGGCTGCAAAGCCGAAGTGCAAATTTTAGATTGCTCTTTAAGTGAATTAGTCGTAATAGAGACGGGAACAGTGAAAATCCAAACCGGAACCTTTAAAATGGTTCACATAGATTTGGAAATTCTTGTGAGCATTTAGTTAGCAATATAAAAAGCACCATAGAAGATAATATAACCAAAAACCACCCTTCCTCCCTTCCTATCCTTTCCTTTCCCACGAATTAACACAAATTAACAATTTATTAAATAGATTAAAACCGAAAAATAAATATAAAAGATCACTTAACTTTATAGGGACCGGATGGAAATGGATTGCAGGCAAGCGATTTCCGATTTCCGTATTTAAAAAAAAAAAAATTAATAATGTACAACAAAATAATAACAAACAAGTGAAAATAAACAGAAATATAATTAATAACATTAATCAAATAAATATTGTGACTAATAAAATGATTTAAAAAATGAAAAACCACGATATGTTAAAAAATAATATTGTTTTATTTACACAACATAATATTAAGTTACTCAAAGAAGAGCTTGCAAATATAGAATATGCCATACATTGGGAAAAACAAGAAATTATAAATTCATATACATTATCAATTAAAGAAATAAAAATTGCAAAAGATATACTGAGAAATGAGAATGTTCCCTATAACAATATAGATGAAGCACTTAACCTACCAGAAATAAGAATGACTAGTAATTCAAGTTCGATAATTCATATTATAAGCATACCAAGCTCAACATTAGATTCTTGTATTAAAATTTTAATAAAACCTGTTAAAAAAAAACTACTTTTATAAACAAACTTGAGTACGAAAATATTCTGAAATGTCAAAAATGAATATATGGCATAAAATTAGATTGTAAGTCATATAATAATTTAGCTATATGTCCCAATCATAATATTGTAGACTTAAGCGGCACATCATGCATCCCCAACCTACTCCAAAGAACAAAATTGTCTCAAAATAAATAATCAACATGTCCCGAAAATAGACGAAATCTTCCCAGGAGTTATCCTACTAAATCAGTTTAACGGAACTTTGGTACAAAACGAAAACGAAACATTGGAACTAACTGGCACGTTCATCATTAAATTTAAAAATTTATCAATAAAAATCGACAATAAAACTTACACATCCAACATAATAGTTTCCGCTCTGAAGCCACTACCCGCAATCGCACAACTCTCCACAGCAGAAGACATAGGAGAGTTACTATCGCTAGAAATGCTGAAAGAACAACATAATATTGTAATAACACTGAAGACATCCAATTACTAGAAGCAGAACACCGTGCAGTAAAAATTACAAACATCGGATTAACACTAGCCATATCTATGTTTGCATTGGCCGTCATCATGAAAGTCATCTGACGCTTAGCACAGATTTAAGTCACCAATGTACTCAGAACAGAAGGCAAAGAGATGAAAGAAATACCATCTTCGTCAATACACATTTCTAGCCAAGTCAGTTGTAATTTTGATTTGAGAGAATAAAGAGGGTACTCCTGCTCCTAAGTAAAAATATATATTTTATATTATTTATATTTATATTTTTTATATTATAGGGTTTTCCAAACTTGACAACTTTGAATTTAATTTGTGAGCGCACTCCTTCACTGATCATCAAACTGTCACTGTCAATTTATTCAGTAAACTCAACATTTTCATCATGGTAAAGTACACCAACGAGCAACGCCTGCAAACGTTCTCCGATTGGGTTCTGGAGAAGATGCGCCAAGATGATGAATTTCATCGCAAAATCATCTTCAGTGACGAAGCTCATTTTTGGCTCAATGGGTTCGTCAATAAGTAAAATATGCGTTATTGGTCGGGTGAAAACCCACATGTGCTTCATGAATCACCACTACATCCACAAAAAATAACTGCTTGGTGCGGTTTGCAACCCGGCGGCGTTATTGGGCCATATTTTTTCGTCGACGATAACGATCGTCACGTTACTGTGAATGGTCAGCGTTATCGCGCCATGATCATCGATTATTTTTGGCCCGAATTGGAAGATATGGACTTGGACGACATGTGGTTTTAACAGGATGGTGCCACAAGACACACAGCACACGCTACAATCGATTTATTGAAGATTAAGTATTGTGAGCGTGTTATCTCAATACATGGGCCAGTCGATTGGCCGCCTCGTTCGTGCGATTTAACGCCGCTTGACCATTTTCTGTGGGGCTACGTTATGTTAAGTCATTGGCTTATGCCAACACGCCGACGACGTTGGAAGAGCTCAGAGCCAACATTGAACGCTAAATAGCGGCCGTTTCGGCCGAAATGTGTGGCCGAGTCGTTGAGAATTGGGTCCAACGAATCGACCGCTGCAAACGTGCCCGCGGTGGCCATATGAACGAAGTCGAGTTCCATTCATAAATGTTTTGACTATACTTCAAGCCAATAATAAAGTTTTTGAAATATCTCAAATGGTTTGCCTTTTACTTAAAAAAAAGTTGTCAAGTCGTTATTAAAAAACCCTATATATCCGGAAGTTTGATTTTGTTTTGGTGTATTATTTTATGATATCATTGGTCTACCACTGACCGTTTATGGTGACTGATACTTAGTGTAGTAAAGGTAATCGTTTTTAAATAGTTAAAAAATTAATAAGTTGCAAAAAAGATAAAAAAAAAGATTCAGAGGACAGAGAAGATATACCGTGAGTAATCACTGAGCATTTTTTAGTTGTTTATTTGTGTTCGTTATTAGCTTAAATTTATTTTATTTATTAATGTATTGTACTAATGAATATGTGGTAAGTAATCACTGAGTATTCCTTAGTTATTGACAAATCAATATATTTGAAAGTGAATTCCACTTATATATTAAATTTTACATTTTTATCACAATTTACCGTTTTTTTTTTTTTGGTATGTAGGTATAATATATTAATATATATTTATTGTGTTATCGCAGAATATTGAGATCTTTACATTATTTGATATGAATTGTTAATTAATATTGTATTATTTTGTATGACAGAGCCTTCAGATGATGGAGGACGGAAGTGCGTGCATTTTAGCACATATATACCATAGAGAAGAGCTAAGAGTACTCATGTGCGTATTTTCCTTTTTATTGTTACAGAAACAAAAAAAAAAAAAAAGACAAAGCCCTTACAACCAAGGCAGCCCTATCCATGCTTATTTAATAATGTAATACTAAATTAAAAAAAAAAAAAAATATTAAAAATAAATAAATAAATAAAAAAATTAACCATTTTCTATCATCAATCCTATAAGGGGTGATTCATCGTGAGGTTTGATTTTCAATAGTCTTTTTTGACAGATCACGAGTGACTCATCAAATCGTTTTGTAAATCATCATGGAAAGACTCACACCACAACAGCGTCTCCAATTTGTTCAGCTGTATTACGAAAACCAGCGTTCTGTGAGAAATGTTTTTCGTGCGATTCGAGGAACTTACGGTGCGCATAATCGACCTACTGAAACCACTATTGAAAATACCATTCGCAAATTTCAGTCCCAGTTTACATTAGTGGATGATACTCGACCGGTTAGACTTCATTCAACACGTGACGAATCAATTCGTCGTCGTTCCCAACATTTTGGCTTGGAGTATTCGACAAATTTGGTGAGCACTTAATTTAACGCTTTGCTACGGTAAATTGGTCGCCTAGGTCGTGTGATATCACACCTTTAGACTATTTTCTCTGGGTATATGTAAAGTCTCAGATCTTCCGGAATAAGCGAGCTACGGTTGATAATTTGGAAGCCAACATAACTAGTGTTATCCGCGAGATACTAGTCGCTATGCCCGAACGAGTCGCCCAAAATTGGATCTTTAGTATGGACCACCTCAAACGTAGTCGTGGCCAACATTTACATGATATCATTTTTAAGAAGTAAATGTCATGAATTGTTCTTTTAACCGATAATAAAAATTTTAAGTTTGCTTTCAAATTTATGTGCTTTATTTTACATTATAATTCAAACCTCAAGATGGATCATCCTTTACTTGCTTAACCCTAAAATGATAACCTACGCATGCGTAGTTAGCATATTGCTACCTCTTTTTATCCAACGCGCGTTTAAACATATCCTTCTCAGCCAATTTAGTTGTCGGCCAACTTCACGGGACTTTCACTAACTGACTGCAGTTGCACGCTCCAAGTCGTTTGAGTCATTTTAAATGTGTTTTTATTGAAACAATTCATTAACTCCTACACATGCACTAGTCATCTCAGGTGACTGATGTGCAGATTTGCCTCAATATACACTTTATTGCTCTTTCTACCTCAATCCTCTCGCACATTCGAATAAGTAAATATCAATAATGAGATACTTGAAATAGGAAGGCGATCATTCTAGCTATTGAAGGCGACCATTCTAGCTATTGAAGGCGACCATTCTAGCTATTGAAGGCGCTGATGAACATCATAGCTCTGATTTGTTGTTCTTTATAAGTTTTCTTTTATTCATAGAACATTCTTCGGAATTAAAAACTCAAGGTTAGCATAAACCGCTCTGCACGAGGTGGTGAGGGAAATAAAGAAGAGTCTACACTTTGGTGAGTTTGCTATGGCGGCCTTCCTGGATATTGAAGAAGCCTTCAATAATGTGGAATGCACATTCATAAAAACTGGGTTTGCAACATGCTTGCAAGAAGGAAAATAAATTGTTCGATTGGGCAAAGCTCAATGACATCCTCAAAAAGCTCAGTACAATGGGTGTGAGTGTCACGGCGTACGCAGATTACGTGGTCATAACAGTACAGGGTTAATACCTAAATATTTTAAGCGAAATAATGGCGGTTGCACTGGAGATAATCAACACTTGGGCAAAAAGCTGTAGTATCAACGCCAACATTTCCAAAAAGGAACTGGTTCTTTTTAGCAGAAAGTACAAGATACCAAAATTAAAACTCTCAATACTCAAAGGAATTGACCCGTCTTTTTCGGACAACGCGAAATATCTGTGTTTGATTCTAGACAAAAAACTGAGTTGGAATCTTAATGTAACGGATAGAATCAAAAAGGCATACAATGTTCTTTTTATCTGCAAAGAACGACTCATACTAACATAAGGTGCATTTTTAACTTAGTACAGATGCAGATCTTTTTCGATCGTGTGTTTTTGAACGCATTCACTGCGCAGACATATCTAAGTATGATTTCTTTTGCGTCACAAACTTCATGTGGAAAAAAATGTAATATTGAGCCAAATTTTAGATTGGCTTTTTTAAAAGAAAAAGATTATTTATTTTTATTCAATATTATCTCAATAATTTTTACATCCTTCCTCTACAAAAAACACAACATTTTTAACTTTTAACATTTATGAACACATGGGTAATATTATGGCTGTTTCATTTAATTCTGTTTCGACTTCACGTCGTAACAAAATTAGAAGCCGTTTCAAATTCAAATCGGTTTCATTTATCATCTTTCATTTACACCAGCACCATCTGACAGTCAGTAGGCTCAACTGTATGAAAAGAAAACAGTTTTACATCAAAGTCTCAAACCTTTAACAGTATTTTTCTTGTAAGATAAGTAAACATATTTTTTGCTGTTGTCGGAATTTGACAAAGAACTAGTTAATTGTTTTCTTTGTAAGTTCCTTTTAATGGAATCTTTCAGTCTTTCGAAGAAGTACAAAGAAAGAAGTGATAAATTACCTACAGTAAAAGCACTCACCACGTCATCACTTTTGTAGCAAGCGTCGCAAAATGTTGAATTACTTCTGCCAGCACAAGGTGTAGTGCCCTGTTACGAAGCCAGTAAGCAACCTGCTGTTTTTCGTGCTGGGGGCAGCAGCATTCATTTGGTCTGCCTGTAACCTGTGAAGTCATGCCATCTGTAGTTGTGCTCATATGAAACCCACATGTCAATCGACGCCGAAACTGAGGACCAATGTAGACTGAACGTAGGTTCGTGTCCTGAAAAAATCTCTTCTGAACCTTACCTGTGATTTCATTTCTCATGATCTAATCGTGACCTGGGATCCAGACAAGATTTAGTGAATAAGCCTTCAACTGCGTTCAGTAATTTCTTGCATTCTTGAATTAGCTTGGAATTCGTAGGAGGGTCTAGTAAGGCTACATATGGAAATGCTTCACCTCCTCTGCCGGTTATTTACAATACAGTTCGTTGCCATCAGGATTGTGTATATCTCCGCTTGGATCACAGACGCAAGTTTCCTTACGAGAAGCGAAATATAACGTTTTTTTTTCTCCAGAAAGACAACAGCGCCGTATCCTATATCGGTTTTAGAGCCGTCCGTGAACACCCGACTTTTTCTGGCTCAGATTGTAGCCGACTATTGGCACAGAGAAAGTCGATTTCAAGCTTTTTCGCAGCATGAGGGGGAAAATTACCGCATACGTGAGCAAGCTACACGTCACTGAGAAATACACATTTGATATTTCCGCATATGTATCGAAATTCGAGTGTCGTAGTTTGACATTCTCCCATCCGTGATCGAGTATGCTAACAAGCCCACGTACTATATGTAACTATAGGGTTTTCTAATAACGACTTGACAACTTTTTTTTTTAAATAAAAGGCAAATCATTTGAGATATTTCAAAAACTTTATTATTGGCTTGAAGTACAATCAAAACATTTATGAATGGAACTCAACTTCGTTCATATGGCCACCGCGGGCACGTTTGCAGCGGTCGATTCGTTGGACAAAATTTTCAACGACTCGGCCACACATTTCGGCCGAAACGGCCGCTATTTCGAGTTCAATGTTGGCTCTGAGCTCTTCCAATGTCGTCGTCGTGTTGGCATAAACCAATGACTTAACATAGCCCCACAGAAAATAGTCAAGCGGCGTTAAATCGCACGAACGAGGCGGCCAGTCGACTGGCCCATGTCTTGAGATAACACGCTCACCATACTTACTCTTCAATAAATCGATTGTAGCGTGTGCTGTGTGTCTTGTGTCACCATCCTGTTGAAACTACATGTCGTCCAAGTCCATATCTTCCAATTCGGGCCAAAAATAATCGGTGACGATCGTTATCGTCAAATTTTTATAATTTGCAGACTTTGCTCTATAGTGTACTTTACCATGATGAAAATGTTGAGTTTACTGAATAAATTGACAGTGACAGTTTGATGATTAGTGAAAGAGTTCGTTCACAAATTAAATTCAAAGTTGTCGAGTCCCTATTGGAAAACCCTATATATGTAACTATATATTTTTCCATATTTTATGCGTTTCTAGTCATCTTATTAGTCAAAATTAAATAAAATAAACAGATTTCAATATTTTGGCAGAGCAACAACTTATTTTGAATTTGTCACAGGAATTATTTTTTTGTCTGAGGACTACCAACTTTTAGAAATTAGTTGTAGTAGACTTTTCCTATTACAATTTGTATTTTCAATTCGATATATGAGCTATCGTTTGCCGTCATTCCAAAGCCACTCAATAAAGTGTGCGGTAATTTTCAACCTGAGTCATTAGACAGTCAGCGCGCAAGGTCATCAAAGCTCCAGTGCGTGTTGTATACCATTTCACTTTAAACGGAAGATTGGCTTTGAGAGTGCAGTCCATGAAAAAAAAAATTACTAACAAGTCGATTGAATTCTTTTTGACGACTAAATTTAAGTAGAAACGACTGTCAAAACAAGACGAAGCAATGTCGATTTCGTAAATTTCTGGTCGTTTCAAAATACATGACACCTACCCAGTTTGACTCAGTTGGTTCTGAAAAAATTCTGGATTAGGAGTACTGAACGTAACTATAAAAGTTTTTTGTTTGTATGACGTTTTTGAAAACACCCCTTGTTAGCCAATTACCGCTTACTGTATAAACCTAAGGATTCCACTTTTTATGCAATAACATAGGAAGAGAAACATTATGAGTAAAACTTCTTTAATCGTCTAAACAGTTTTCTTAAAGAAGTTTTATTTATTAAGCTGAAACTATTTGACATACTTAAACATTTAAAAAATTGATTACGATTTATCTGTTTCTGTTTTTGCAATACGAAGCTAAGTGGAGGAAATCCTTCCACCGGCTTTTTCGTAGTTTTAATTTTAGCATATGTTGATGTAAATTGTTTATTGTATAATATTTCAACTCTTAAATACAAGATTTGCATATTTTTTATTTATTTCATTTTCTTAAACATTTTGTCATATTTTGTACGTACATATTATAAAAAAAACTGTTGAATAATATAAAAAATTGTAGATTTTAAAGCTTTTACCTATCACAGTCATAAACATAATAAACTATTTTAACATATAAATGCACAGTTCTATATATACATATCTATAATATATAATAATATATATATGGCCGCGTTAATATTTTGTTAACACTTTTTACCATGGCCTCCAAACTGTAGTGTTTTTAACACGATTTTCGGTGTTTGGATCTAAAGCTACCTTAAGCAACTGTTGTGATGAAGAATATGATAACAACAACGATGACGAACATTCACTATCACTACCGTAACCGGACGAAACTGGGCTAAACATCGTTGGGTGTTGAGCGAAAACATTTTCTGTTTCACAGTAAACCTTCAATGGAGTATTTAGTTCAATTGAAGATTCCAAATTCATTTCGATTCCAGATGCTAGTTCATTCAATCGAAATCCTAAGTGTGTCATCACCTTTGTTCCTAGGGCGATGTCTACGTTTGGAAGACAAGCTAAACAGCGGGAAACTTCATTAGCAGCTTGAATATATCCTGTTCGAAAACTTTCTTTTGTATTAGATAAAGCTGTTGACTTGATGCTTTTTATATTTCGTAAATTTTGAACTGTCAGTTCCAGAATGTCAGCCTTTTCCATTTTTAAATGTGTATCTCCATTCTTTTGCTTCATGTATTCCACAATCAGATCTTTTAACTCATCCAAACATCTATTAATTCTGGCACGTCTTTTTCGTTCTAACATTGGTTTCATAACTTTGCGGTATTGATATGTCTTTGACATTTCGTATTTGACACTGTTCATATTGATATTGTTTTCTATTAGCAAAACAATTTTAATTCTTATATTGAACGTATAGTAAATTATAGTTCTACTTTGCTTAACTTTCCACTTGCTGAAGTTAAATGATAAATAATAGGGACGCGCCACCCTTATATAGACGCACGTGACTACTTACAACCAACAAAATATTGAGAAGCATAATATATCTTCTGCCGTAGTTTTATGACGTAAAAGAGAAAAGAGGAACGAAAGATTTACTTTCTGCATTCCCTTTTATCCTCCCGTCAATATGAACAAAATGTATGGCGGTGAAAAGTACGAGTATACTGTTGGTGTATAGGTATACAAATGTGGTGTTTCGAAACCTTGTGCACATGGTGGTTAGTGGCGGGATGACGAATTCAATCCTCGGGCCAAACAGCCTGCGTGCCACAAGCTGCTTCCATGCTACGATACATTCTCAGCTCACGACCCGTGGGAAACATTTTCAAATTAAGTTTCCCACGCTGTGTTTCCATTATTATTCGGCAGCAGCCACCTGCCCTTCGTCAAATTATGTTAAATGCACTTACTGTGTTCTCGATGAACGTGTGTGAGTGTCGTATACATTTCGTCATCGTCATTCTATACTAAAAGGTGATTTAGGAGAGTAAACTATAACAAAGTGTGAGAAACTCGTGTCAGCAGCTGTTGTTGTTCAATCCAAATTCCATGTGAAATAAATAAAAACATGAGTGGATAATCTTTTTAAAGGCACGAGGGCAAGAAAAATTTTTTGCGCAGCAGTGTATTTAAAAGGATGTGACGATTGTGTTCAAGATTAAATCCAGTGATAGAGCTTATAGGTAGTACCTACCATACTTGACTTATAGTAAGTTACAAATTAAGAGTAATATGGAGGTCGTATGTTTCCTTTTTTTATCACAGTTATCTGTTGCTGGATTGCAACAGCAAATGGGATAGGTGTGGACTGTTCGACTGTTTAAATTTAAAACAGGTTATTATTATATACATACGTTATTATACTCAGGTAAATGCTTATCTATGGACACGATAGGTGTTCTTAATAAAATCAATTTTCAGTCTGTTACGCTTAATAAAGTGGAATTTGAACTACAGGACATACGTATGTATTTATGTATGTACATTCATACATTTTAAAATATGAGACTGCTAGATCGGTATATGTACGGCAGTATTAATGTAACATGCAAATGTTTGTATGTTTGCATATAGTTATGTTTCTACATCGACCGAAAAGCTAGATGCTCGTTCTATAACAGTTAAGGTAAAAGGTAAGGTAAGGTAAAAGCCAGTGATCGAATATTAGCATGACGCGCTTAAGGAAAATGTAGTAATACTATAATGTCACCTTGAGCGGATTTGTGTAAACATATAGGTATGTACGTTTATATGGGTAGAAATGCATGTACATACATAAGTGTAGTAGCTCAAACTAGAAAAAAAAAAAATAAATAAATAAATTGCTCTTCTTCTAATTATCGTTTAATCTTCTGAAACAGTTAGCAGGTTCTGTTTTATGTGAAGGGTAATTTTTGATTAATTTTAATAATCTTTTAATTTGACAACGATTAAGTGATGGTATTATTATAAGAAAAAATGAAAAAAATATCTCATTTTTACTACTTGTAGGTATTCCTGAAAATACGGAAAGCAGTTTTTGCGCGTGTAATAGCTCAAACTGAAAGAAAAAAAAGCTCTTCTTCTAATTATAGTTTAATCTTCTGAACCAGATAGCAGGTTCTGTTTTATGTGAAGGGTAATTTTTGATTAATTTTAATAATCTTTTAATTTGATAACGATTAAGTGATGGTAGATATTATCATGAGAAAAAAAGAAAAAAAGATCTCATTTTTACTACATGTAGGTATTCCTGAAAATACGGAAAGCAGTTTTTGCGCGGTACTAAGCTAAACGAGCTTAATATCAAGCTGCGACAGACAAATATTATACATATTTGTCCAAACAATTTATATTAAATTCAGTTTAATAAAAAAATTAGGTTTTTCTTCAACCAATTACCTACCTATATAAAATTACCTGCATGCGTTAAGGTATAAGCGTTAAGCTTAGATAAAAAAAACATAAATTCACTTCAAAAATGACATTTATTAATCAAATGAATACAAATTATGGCTTAACACTTAACCTATGCTTTAGTGTGATTATATGAACTTGAATATCGGCTGGAAGCTCAGAAAAAGAAACTTTAAGCAAGTTTTTCTCGAAATGGGGTTTTTGCACGCGGTGGACACGATTGAAAAAAAAGTATAAGTCCGATCGACTTATTTTTCTTTTTAATATGTTCGTTAATATTTTGGGCGCCTCGCCAAACTAAGATTTTACCAATCAGAGCAAAAGACAATTTTTGCCAGCGTTTTAGTAAGGAAAAACAAGCGACTTTTCGAAATGGTTATTAAAAATGTCGCCAAATTTTTTCTTTTACTCAGATTGGTCAAATTTTAATTAGCAAGCTCCCCACAAGCTTACACTTTAACATGTTTATTTTTTTGTTTCAGTTGCCGAGATATCCTGTCCACCGTAAACGGGACGATTTTTGAGTCGATGACTTTGGCGTCCTCTTGTGGAAACAGCAAGCGAGAAAAACAAAAAATATTTTTTTCTGATACCTTTTTTTATATTATTTAACGTATACAAAACTATCTTTAAATTAAATAAATGTCTCAAAAAAAAAAAAAAAAAAAAAAAAAAAAAACAGGAAATTTATCGATTTTTTGCCCCAGAAACCAGACATACCCCTTAAGCGGTAAGTAGTTGGTAATGATTGATAGATTAAATAATAATAATATTAATAAAGTGTTTTTAAAAAAAGAAGTGAGTGAAGTTTCTCTTAGTTAACAAATACAAATTTGGCGCAGTCGGTTGGATTCATGGAAAATTATACTTGAGAGTTTGAGTAGATATCAATAAAAATCTTGTCGAAAAATAATGCCAGAGCTGAAAAGATGCATTGTATTTAATAAACCAAAAGAAGCCTATTCATTATTTTTTTTTTCTAACAATAAGATTCTTTTTGGAAGATATCCATGTTGCTTTAACACTGATTACAATCCTTTCAGCATTGACTGCACGAGTCAGAAGTTATCTGGTTCCACTTTTTCCGAAACGCATTTTTTTAGATCTGCTATATTTCTTGTGTTATACTGTATATTTTTTTTGATTTCGCGTTTGAGTATTTACCATAAATTGTCGTTATGTTTTAGTCTGGTGACTGCGCGGGCGTTTGGATTAAATGAGAGCAACTCAAAATCAAGCAAGTTTCTGGGAGCTCGTTCTTGTGCTTAGGCTCGTTGCCTTGGCACAGTCGAAATCTATAGCGTCTTTTTAGTTTCTCAGCGCTCTTTACATTGTTCTTTCAAACGTTATATAAATAAATATATTTTTTGTCCATTTTGCCCTCGATAAACACCAACTTTTCCACGCCAGCAAAAGTCATTCAACTCCAGACCATATTTAACTGTGCCACTTAAAATCTTTGGTTGGAGGTTTGTTTTAGGTTGTCTCGAATCGTACGCTCTCTCATCAGATCCGTGCATATCAAATTCGCTTTCATCAGCAAATATGACAGTGTTCCAAAAGGTTCCATCCTGGTTGATATGTTCGCGGACAAGTTTCATTGTATACTTATATTACATTTGTTTTTTTTTTTTTTTTTTTTGCTAATGAAACACTTCTTTCGGGCACTCTTGTCATTAAAACTTATTGCCTCAGCACTAAACTTCTTTTGTAAGCACTTTTCTGGTTCATGTTCCAATTCGGGTGCATTTACATATGTTAGGTTCTTCTTTCTTTTTTTTGAGAATCAATCGGCGATCATTAACGGCAACCATGTAGCTTGAAGTTTTTTTTTTTAATTATTTGTTTATGGGATTTAAGTACCATTTAATGCTTGCACACAGCACGGGCGAAGGAAAATCAGGCAGGAAGAAAGATAGGTACCGATGAACGTTGGTTTTAATGTTTGAAGGTTAAAATAATTAGGAAATAAATAGCTAGGCAGGGCATTCCATAAACGAGTTGTACAGCTAAGGAACGAAACACGATATTTTAGAGTACGTCCGAAAGTGGGCTTGAGGGTATACTGATAAGTATTCATAGCAAGACGAGTGCAACAGTTAAAAGTTTGAAGGGACGAAATATTACTGATAATTTAAATGAAGCATTGGTGGTTGAAATAACTATAAAACAGATTGAGACACTAGTCTCAACGTCATTGTTCGAGAGTGTCCATTTTCTGAGTGATATAAGTATCACCTATGAGTTTTACCTTATGGTTTTTTATTACGAATATATCTAGCAGGTGCAGAGATGTTTTGGGCACACCCGACTTTATATGCCTTATATTGAGTTCAGATCAGAGGGGATAAAATATTTCTTACATCGCTTGAGGAATCCTAGATATTTCGCCGCATTTTTGACGATAGCGAATATATGGTCATTCCAACGTAAGTTGTCATTTACACACATATCGAAAATGGAAAGATGCAACCGCCATTAATGGACAATGGCTTAGTATTTAAATTTCGCTTTAACTGAAACAGACAGCATTATGTTTTGGAAGCATTAAATTTTACTCTGTTAGTGGTTCCCCAATTATTGTAGTTATGTTGTTTATATCGGAATTTAATGAGCTTAACATACACTGACGTTACCGTTCTACAGCCGAAGAGCAAGGACCTGAGTCAGGGAACGAATGTAAAAAGCAGAGAGAACTGTCGTCAGCAAAGGAATATATTGGATTAGAAGTAGCAGATAAGAGTTCGTTGTTTCGGAGACAAAACGAAGCCTTGGGACACAACAGCATTTATTTTGTGAGCATTGGACTTGAAACTATCCAAAACAATTTGAATTGAACGTTCCGGAAGGTAATTTTTTATCCATTGAAGAAGAGAGTCATCGATCCCAAAAACACTCATTTTCGACAAAAGATCCTGATGCCAAACTCTGCCAAATGCTTTAGAAATATCAAGTGCAATTATCTTGCTTTCGCCAGATTGATGAACGTTTTGGTTCCACTTTTCGGTAAAACATGCCATCAAAAGCTTACGCAGTGTAGCTTGTGTAGCTTTTAGCGGAACAAGGGAAGATATACCATCTGGACCAGCGGATTGGTGAATGCTTAGTACTTTAAAAACTCTTGCTACTACACGAGTGCGAAAGTGGATTTTTCCCATTGAAGATTCAACGCACTCAAGTGTAAGAGAAAACAAAGCACAAACTGGTAGTGTTGAGATGGCTGCAAAGTCTGCAACAAGCAGATTGATATTGTCCAAAGAGCTGACAGATAGAATGTCATTGTAAATGAGCGTAGAGATAGAAAATGAGGCAGAGTTTCTAATATTTTTGAAGAACCACCAATAATTTTTACTACCTTTGAGACAATGAAGGTCGTATTAGAATTTCACACGTTTAAGAAAAACGTTGGTGTCATTCCTGACTCGTTTAAATTTTCTTCGGTTTTCCTCTCTCGGGTTGGTCTTGCCTTTTCTTTTGGCTTGGTACTCTTCACCGATAAGGGATAAAGGATCTCATTCCAAAGAAAATAGTGTCTGTGTGCTTTCTCGTATTTTCATACGATTCTCTTAGGAGTATTTTCTCTAACTGTGTGGTGGGAGCACGAGAAATTAGCTGATATAACACAATGGTCCGACGAGCATAGAGGGAAGAGCACGTCAACGGTGAACTTATCAGGGTGAGAAGTCCAGGGTATCAATATCTGGTGGGGCTCATATACAAGTTGGGTCAAGTTGTTTTCTGCGGCGAAGTTCTTAACACAACGTCCTTCGGGAGTTGTCTGTCCAGAATGTCTAAGCCACCCAGAATTGTGTATATTGAATCGCCCGTAATTACGATTTCACTATAAGGATACAGGGATACAATTATCTGTAAGGAGTCAGACAGCGCACCAAACTCGTTAAAGGTCGAATTACTGTCCAGCAAAAGTGAATAATTTTCTTACAGAGATGGAATTTTAACCACATGAAATTGAATTCCGGATTGGAACAGGGACAATATTGTAGTGGAATTTGATAAGCTACATCACTACGCATTTAAATGGCGAGACTGCGGTGAGAGAAGAAGCCAGGTAGCTTCTGATCAGAGTGATCTGAGAGGTGTAGGCGGGGATCTATCTGTGTTTCACTAAGTGCCAAACCAGCTTTTCTGTATTTATAGACGTGGAAGAATGTTACAAAAAGGCAAAAACACAAACACCGACGGAGTTAGTTTACCAACAAAATTCATATCACAACCCGCTATACATCGGTTGTTACATACACTCATGTAATACAGCAACTGCAGTGATTGGGTTCAAGCAACAGTATAACTAGGCGCAGGAAGATTGGGATGCCCGCACTGTAGATATTAACGCTGTTGCAGATTTTCCCAAGTATTTTTTTTTTTTTTTTTTTTTTTTTTTTTTTTTTTTTTTTTTTTTTTTTTTTTTTTTGCAAACTTGATGATTTTGAAGATATTGTTATGTTCATAAGAAAAAAGGAATAAAATTTGGTGTTTATTATGAATTTTTTGGAGAAAAATGACCGCAAAGTTAAATTGGATTCTGAAGTCCCAAACAAGATGGGCCTTACTAACGACGAATCATTAATCATAACATATAATAGGTGTCGACCTAACAACCTACAAGTAGTTTAACCACTGTGGAGACCGGTTCAGCGAAAGAGAGAGAGACTGAGTAGCAATAGAGCGATTGTGTGTGGGAACTAGTGCCATGATGTGTGGGAGTCAGTCGTGTGTTAAGTGTCGAACCATTCCGAGCTTACAAATAAAGAAGTGCTTTACTTACTAATTACTTTAAGACATTGGTGTTTACTATAATTACTTAAAGATAAGTTTACACATTGGCGACGAATGTCATAGAAATGCAAAGTAACTATGCGGCGGAATAAAATATACTATATACTATATATGTATATGTATAAGTAATAAATAATCGCATATGTAGATATATACACATGCATATGGATACATATACCATATTTTTTTTTTTTTTTTTGTTATAGTTTAGACATTTGGATCGGCGAATCCCAATCCCCACAATCTGGTAACACTAAAATGTTAATGGTATTCCATTAAATTGGAAGCTTGACGAAGGCACATTGAATTGTGAGGAGAGAAAGGGAAATTTGTTGAAGGCACTTTAAATTGTGCAACAAACTAAAAAAAAAGGTAGAAGCCGATAAAGTCACATTGAATTGTGCAAAACAGAAGAATCGTCACATTAAATTATGAACGTGAACAGACTCGCTGTAAAAGGTGTTCGCATTGAATTGTGCTAATTATGCTAATTTAGAACAAAAAAAATCGGTAAAGAAAAATAAGGGCATTAAACAGGTTTACACATGAACGGAGGTATTCTCAAACGGAGAAAGAGGGCTTCGCCTCGCTGGAGGCTATTTTTAAGCCAACGTCAAGGCCACCAGCTCGTATTGAAAGATGGGTGTTAAGATTGCAGGCATTTAAGTTCAAGGTAATATATCAGCCCGGTAAACTTAACATCGCAGATTTACATCAGGTTCCATTGCTCTGTAAGATACAAGCTTCCGACACTTTCGATGGAGAAGGGGAGCATAACATTTTCATTATAGTTGGAAAATCCATCCCCAAAGCAGCCATTATATCAGAGATCTGTGCTGATAATGCGGTCGATCAAGAACTCATGGAAGTTGTGACTAACGTTAAGAATGATACATGGGACTCGAGGACGTTGACCTATTATTTTCATTTTCGACTGGAGCTGTATACTATATGCAATATCTTGTTGAGAGGAACTAGGATTTTTATACCGGTAATGAAGAGAAGAGTCCGTTCAAAAGTGTGGTGGCGATTGGTAGACAGAGATGTCTAGCAGTTTGTGAAAATCTTTAGGCATTTCCTACTCGTTTTAAAACCTGTCCAGTCAGTGCCCATGGATATTCATGCGTTCCTAGATAGACCGTGGAGCAACTTGGCGATGAATTATGGCGAATAATGAAGGTCCCGTTTAATGCCACGGTATCATTGTCGATGTAGATAGATCCTTTATATTGGTTAAAGAAAATAATGTCAGGGGACAACTCTTCAACGGTAGGAACGTGTTGATTGTTTATGGTAGTACACTGAGGAGCTCTGCTGCACAGTAGGTTTGGTATGCATGAAGAATTGCTATATATAAAGTGTGATTCATCGTAAGGTTTGATTTATAATGTAAAATAAAACATTTTTGAAAAAATATACTGTTCTTTTCAATGGATGTAATAGTAGCTCTTGGTAATGGAAGTTAAATAACATTTAAGTGTAAAATTCAGTAATTAAAGTTTTAAATGTCTTCCTGTTTCTAGAATACGATAAGATAATACAACAAAATTACAAAAAAAAAAAATAATAATAATATGAAATATACAATATACTATAGTTACATCTCTCTATTCTTAAGCAAAAACTACAATATATTGTATATTATACGCATAAGTATTGATACAATAAAATAAAATGTTAGCCAGAGATTATCTGAAAATAAGACTGTAACCCATTCCGAAACTCTACAATGGTACCTGGTCTTCTTAAATGCCGTGGGACGGAGTTCCAAAGACGGGTTACGTTGATGTAGAACTGGCACTCCGAAGTACGATAATGATACCGTGGTTGAACAAGCTATTGGGATCTATTATATGAACCAAAACGTAGTCTATCGATTTGGTTCGTAAAAAGTTGAAGTTATCTTAAGGAAAATTACCGACCGCAAAACACGTTTACTGAGTAGCTCGCTCCATAACTAACTTCGGGGGAGCCGAAGGAGACAATCAGCCCTCTTAAATGTTCCTTCATATCCTGCACTGCTCGTGACTTCATAATACTGGATTGAGTGTATTTGGGTAAAGGAGTGGCTTGCAACTTGGGTTTGTTAGGTTGTCGATCATATTTATGCTCCTTACAGGTCTTACATTGCCTGGTAAATTTTTCTATCTTAGAATTCATTTGCGGAAAATAGCATCTCTGCAATAATTGCAACTTATTTTCACGACTGTTTCGATGTGCTCTATTGCATTCTACGATAATTACGGCCTCTTGGTCGGATTCAGTACATACATCTTTTACTAATTTCCTGGCAAAGAGAAAAGTGATCGGGATAAATTTCTTGGACCACTCCTAAGGTTGCTTCATCTGTTTGGAATCCATTAGTTAAAGAAGGGTTTGGGTTATGCTTTTGAAGACTTATATTTTGAAGGGGTGTATTTTTGTAAAGATTTTTTGCCTATATCAAATATAATTCGATTTTTAAAGACTTGTAGAGGTTCGTTTGCAAACTGGATAAAATTCTGACGGGAGTTTTCGTCACTATTTTGAGTAACAGTTCAAACATTAACTCTGGAGCAAACAGCTAAAATAGGTGCTCTAGACAAGGCATATGCAACCACATTGGTTCTTCCGGACTTATACCTTATCTCTTAATCGTATTCCTCGAGTCTAGCCTTCCACCTCTTCATCTTAGTATTGCTGTTTTTATTACTAAGAGCAAATGTAAGAGGCTAGTGATCAGTGAAGATTTTAACTTTTGCGGATCCGTACAGGTAACTTCTAAGTGAACTTAATGCCCAAATAATGTCTAAGAATTCCTTCTCATTAGTAGCAAAGTTCTCCTCTGCTTTGTTCAGAGTTCTTGGAAGGAGGGTTATAGGTTTTCCCCCTTGTTCGAGGTCAGCTCCTAGAGCGAAATTTGAAGCGTCCCTTGTCAGGTCAAAAGGTTTAGAGTAATTGGGATATGCCAAAATTAAGTCATAAGAAATGAGAGAATTTTTCAATTTCTGGAAGGATTCAATGGATTCTTGGTTAAGCTGTCCATACGTCCCTTCTCCTCTCTTAGAAAATCTCTCAGGAGTTTGGCGCCTATAATACCCTGAAAAATCAAGAAAAGATCTCAGTTGTTTGAGAGTCTCAGGAATTGGGAAGTTAAGAATGGATTCCAGTTTCGCAGGGTTTGTTTTTATGCCATCTGCTGAAAGGAACTGTAGAAATTTTACTTTGGCTTCAAAAAATGTAGGCTTGTCCAATTGGACTTTCATATTTGCCTCCTGTAGAGTGCTGAAAATCTCCTCAATGTGTTTACAATGTTGGAGTTCATCTTCACTGTAAACGATGAAATCGTTGATATACACCTGACAAAATCTCTCAATATTGTATATTGGTGCAGTATATCATCAAGGGTTCGCCGAACGGCAATCTCGTACTTCCTGTTGTTGATGGAAAACGAGGTTTTCTCGATGTCGGATTTCTTTAAAGGGATCTGGTGAAATCCGCTCTTTAAATCGAGTAGCGTGAAGAATTTGTTCTTTTCTAATTACGCGATTACCTCGTTAATATCTAGTATTGGATATTTAGTATCCTATAATCTATCATCCTACGGTATTGTTTTGGGCACGATGCATACGAGCGAATTATATGAAGAACGTGAAAGTCTTATAATACCGTCATCGAGCAATTTCCGGACCTGCTTTTTCACTTCCTTTTTTAAGGACATGGGAAAAGGTTAATATCGGCTACGAATGGGCTCTTCTGTGGAGGTTCTAATTTCCGCAATAACTTTAGTTGAATACGTCAGGTTCTCTTCTGGTTCTGAAAATAGCTTTAAATTTTTGTGTATAACTGGGTTCAGCAAATTTGTTTATGATGTTGTTAGATGACCAATTTTCGCAGTAAGCGAATTTATATCTAGTGAGTTCACCGATTAAGCTGTTTAATTTTAATACGAACAATAATACATTGACATGTAGCTACCTTTAGTGTAGATAGATGAATGAAGATAGCTGCTTTATTCAATCGTTACCCAGAACTCTATGGAATTTTCTTAGGGAAGGTAACAGGAAAATCTTAATTTTTATATTATTTAAACCGAAAAGATTTACAAGTGTATGTTGGCAAACTTTGATGTCGCCGGCTATTGATTTAGCGTAAAATTTTTGATGGTTAGGTCTAATGTAGTTTTTACTAAACTCCGTTTTCCCCTAGGCATTCAAAATACGGAAGCGAAGAATAGCTTAAGCTTAAAAATGGATGTCCTTATGATGGTTTGGTTCTGAATTGATAGGGGGATCGGGAAAATTCTGAACGTATTCCTCGAGAGATTGATGATAAAGATTATCTGCATCAGTTAGGACTTCTTCATATTCTGGAGTGAATTTCTGAACATCTGCAGGCTCATCTTGGGTTTCTTTAATGTGGAAATTCTGTTGTAGATGGCTATTACTATTGTTTGGACGATGCTGTTGATTAAAATTATATCGTCGAGCAGGATATTATTGACTTGTTGCCAGTTTTGCTGGTGAATGTGCTTCGCTTAAGAAGAAGGGCCTTGAGTTGGGGGTTCTGCTTCTCTTTGTGGCCTATTAGAGACAGGGGTGGAATTATTATTATTGAATTTCCTTGGGTGAGATTGTTATAAATGTGAGGGTTGGAATTTATTTGAGGATGTTGGTAGTATCGTGGTTGGGTAATTACGTTATTTGGGGCTTGCATAGAGTTTCAACTACTGACTGAGATGGAGTGCGCTGAGTTATTGGACTTCCTTACCGTACTTTGTGTGTTATAAGCATAAATTCTTCGATAATTCTGGTTCTCCAGCTTCAGGCACGAATGCGGTAGATCTGTTGATTCGCGGGTACAAAGTAATCTTGGTAAATCACGTCCTAATACCCCAATAAAAGTGTCTAGGGCCTTATTCCTTACAAGCCTGAGTAAGCAACCTCATAGCTTCTGAGCTTATTTCCATGCACGCAATATTGTTTAGGATGAGTGAAAGATGTATTCTAGAACAGTATTGTAGAACAGTTTTGGCACCTTGGACCAAACACATCATCTGGTATTCCAACGTTCCCAGGTCGCGCTTATCTGCATAGTGCATGGCCACTCACTGTGAGATACTGGTCCAATTTAATGGAGTGTTAAAGGACTCCAAGGCGTTACCATTGATTTTGTTTCTAATGATGTTTATTATCCCAAAGTATTTTGGGGTTACCTTTAAATGCTCGTAGATCCCCAGGATTATATTCTCGCTCTTCTTCCATGAACTGAACTCACTCTCACTCACTCACTCACTACACTATACCGAAATGCTATCTATATCTGACAGCCTATTCCGATATTCTGGGAATGTAACCTGGTTGGTTGCTGTAGCCAAATCTATGCGGGTGCTCGAAAGGTTTTGCATGATCATGCTAATCTGACACGAGTTACAAATGGGCAGAAGTCGAAGGGTTTTTTATAATAATAGGTCAGCTGGTTAGCCAAAACGGTATTTTGAGCGGTTCGTTTCTCAATTTGGAAAACCATTTAAAACCATTATTTTTTTTAAATCTAATTTCAATTTAAATAGATCAAAAAACAGTACGTTCAATTCTCTTAATGTCTACTTAAAAATTTAATGAATTATTTTCCTTAAATTTGCATCGTGAGCTGTTTGAACACCAATAGGGACTTGACAACTTTGAATTTAATTTGTGAACGCACTCATTCACTAATCATCAAGCTGTCACTGTCAATTTATTCAGTAAACTCAATATTTTTATCATAGTAAAGTACACTAACGAGCAACATCTGCAAATTATAAAAATTTTCTACAGATATTCGGAGTCGCAAAATCGTCTTCAGTGACGAAGCTTATTTTTGGCTCAATGGGTTCGTCAATAAGCAAAATATGCGTTATTGGTCGGGTGAAAACCCACATGTACTTCATAAATCACCACTTCATCCACAAAAAATAACTGTTTGGTGCGGTTTGCAACCCGGCCGCCTTATTGGGCCATATTTTTTCACGATAACGATCGTCATGTTACTGTGGATGGTTAGCGTTATCGCGCCATGATCACCGATTATTTTTGACCCGAATTGGAAGATATGGACTTGGACGACATGTGGTTTCAACAGGATGGTGCCACAAGCCACGCAGCACACGCTACAATCATTTTATTGAAGAGTAAGTATGGTGAGCGTGTTATCTCAAGACATGGGCCAGTCGATTGGCCGCCTCGTTCGTGCGATTTAACGCCGCTTGACTATTTTCTGTGGGGCTACGTTATTTTAAGTCATTGGTTTATGCCAACACGCCGACGACGTTGGAAGAGCTCAGAGCCAACATTGAACGCGAAATAGTGGCCGTTTCGGCTGAAATATTTGGCCGAGTCGCTGAAAATTGGGTCCAACGAATCGACCGCTGCAAACGTGCCCGCGGTGGCCGTATGAACGAAGTCGAGTTCCATTCATAAATGTTTTGATTGTACTTCAAGCCAATAATAAAGTTTTTGAAATATCTCAAATGGTTTGCCTTTTATTTAAAAAAAAAAGTTGTCAAGACGTTATTAGAAAATCCTATACTTGCTACCGACGGATGTGAGGTGTCTAAAGTGTCCCAATAATGCTTTAATAATAAGCTTTTACTTAAACTTAACTTTTTTAAAGGATCTACTATATTTTCATTGAATCTATTACATAATATTGGCTTGACGTTTAATATTCGCACTTGAATCTGTATTTATTTTATTAGCTGAAACTGTTTTCTTCCTTTGTATTTTACATAGGAAACGGTGATGATAATGCCCCAAGTTATTAATCTTTGTTGGTTCTATTTTTCCTTCCAAAATGGAAATTGGATTTGGCAAGAGTACTCTACTCGTAATATAACATTATTTTTAACAGTCAATATTTTTGCAAAACGAAGTAGGGTAGAAGGAAGGGATTTCGACAGTTTAGAACTTTATTAATTTTACTTTTTTTTTTAACAAATCGAGATATTTATTTGTGTTTGCGTGCATTCGGAGGATTATTTGTTATAATTTTAAAAAATATAAAAAGTTGTTGTACGTTTTCCCAATTTATGACTAAAAAAAGAACTATGGAGAAATTTTCGAAAACTCGTGAGGGAGAATCTATCTGTAGGGAGGATTCGACATAAGCTGGGTGATTATAACAATGCTGTCTATTTAAAATAGCAATATAGATAAATAAATTCAACAACAAAATATTTTTTTTAATTAGCAAATGCAATTTTTTACTTTATTACACTTGAAAAAAAAACATATTTATATCGAAAAAATGCATTTGCTCTGTGACGGTAAAAATAAAGTTATGTATGGTTTAAAAACCTATCCCCTCAATAACAGCATTGGCTGTTTTTTTGTCATTGGACAATTTAATGACACCCGCAGAACCGTTAACTTCAGTTACAAGCCCAGTATGCATAGCAGAAACCTTTTTTATCAGTAAATTTTACCAACACGAACTTGTATCCTTTCAGGTTCAGTTTGGTTCCCATCTCCAAAGCATATCTAGCCTATCAAAGCCCACTAGACTAAAAGCTTGACTTTCATTTGAAGAAGGTGAATCAGAAGCTATTCTTTCCCTGTTATTTGGTTTTTTGTCTTTTTTCCCAAAACTGTTGCTGACTTTTTTTTTTTTTTTTTGTTAAACGGTATCGAGTCTTGTCAAGTCGTTATTAGAAAACCCTATACATCTATCCAAAAAAAAATCGCATTTGCACGTTTGTTAAATAAACAATTAATTTGAATAATTGAATAGAAATATAGTGTGATTCATCTTAAGATTTGATTTATAATGTAAAATTAAATACATAAATTTAAAAGTGAACTTCATATATTTATTGATCGTTAAAAGAACTATTCATGGCATTTACCTTTTAAAAATGATATTATGTAAATATTGGCCACGACTACATCTCAGGTGGTCCATTCGGAAGGTCTAATTTTTGGCGACTCGTTCGAGCACAGCGACTGGTATCTCGCGGATAATACGAGTACTGTTGGCTTCCAAAGCGTCAATCGTAGCTGGCTTATTCCTAAAGACCTGAGACTTTACATATCCCCAGAGAAAATAGTCCAAAGGTGTGATATCGCACGATCTAGGCGGCCAATTTACCAAAGCAAAACGTGATATTAAGTGCTCACCAAAATGAAGAGCTGCTGAGAACGACGAGGAATCTTCTCGTCACGGTCTTCGCGTACACTCTGAGATATAGCTATATATATATATAGATATAGTCTCTTCAATACGTGCTGTATGTAGTCTAACCGGTCGAGTATCATCTACTAATGCAAACTGGAACTCAAATTTGCGAGTGGTATTGGCAATAGTGGTTTCCGTAGATTGATTATGCGCACCGTAAGTTTCTCGAAACGCACGAAAAACATTTCTGACAAAACGCTGATTTTTGTAATACAGCTTAACAATTTGAAAACGCTGTTGTGGTGTAAGTCTTTCCATGACGACTAGCCAAACGATACTAAACAAACATTTAAAATTTCCATTTCAAAAAAATGGAGGTCCTTACACCGATTACGTATTAAAAGAAATATATTTAACTTGAATTATTAATCTAGGCTTTTGGCTACAGTCCTTTAACTTTTTTCCAATTCACTGCATACTTGCCACACTTTTTTTAAATTACATTTACCTTTGAAGCTTAACCATTTCTTTAACCATACTTTTTAAGCTTTTTGACCATTTTCAGATTAACTTCTCCTAAATTCCTATAGGATATGAAATATCAAAAACCATTGGAGAATAATATAAATTCTCCTAATCAGAAGTTCTTGGCGTGACTTGTCTGTCTTTTTCAGCTAGTTTTTAACGTTTCTGGTAATAATTTTTCTATTTTTATCATTTTTCGATTAAAAAGTTGACTTCATGGGAGCCCTTGTATATAAAAATCAATAATTGATTACATGATTGATGTAGACGTCAGGTCAGCATAAATGCATGAAGGTCAGTTCTGTATAATTAGTTCAAGAAAAACCTAACTTGTTTATTAAGCTGAATTGAATATTGAATTTACAATTTATCAAGTGAATAGTGATATATAACTCGTACCGCACAAAAATAGCCTTTTTGTATCATCTTTTTAACATAAACAAATTTATTCTTCCCTATTTAAGAAAATGTTATGGGTCATCTTTTTCACATTGCTAACAAAAATTGTTTCTCAATACATTATTTAAATCTATCCAATTGCCATCCTCATAATAAACAATCAATTCATTTGTTTTATATTTATTATTTTGTGGCTTTATAGCTAGTTCCCTTATCGAATTAACTCCAGTGTGTCAGTCCTTTGGCGACATTCCAATTATCCGGATTTTTTTTGATTAGTCACTGTGTTCTTTGCTTCTCCTTAAATATATTTGTAAAAGACTGCTCGCAATATCGCAGTTTTAGCTTGTTCATCACTTATTAAAGGCAGTAAATTAGTTCTCTTAAGGATAGAATTTTATGTGATGTTCTGTAAAAACAAAGGCTAGCCACCTCAAGCACCCGAATATTTTCCAATAAACTTTCTCTCATGTTGAACGACACCGGACATTCAAATACAAGAATAGTCATGATAAGAAACATAAAGCTGATTACCTTAACCCTCGCTTCGAGTTGGCTGTTCTACAATTGTCTCTATTTAAGTAGAAAAATCACATTTGGGTCTAATCAGGGCAACATTTAAATTTTGTTTAAATAAAGGTACTTATTTCGTCAGATCTCACGGTATCTTACTACATTTCAACAAGCAAATGACTGCCCATGTTAGCTAACGATAGAAAACTTTGGCCCATTCTTTCTCGTCATCAGTAATCTTTTATTTTTTCTTATAACATAAACTAAAAACTATTGATATAAGCCTGGCACCCCTGACTCTCATGGAACCGACTTTTAAATACCAGTAGTAACGTAAGATCTGAAAACCATTACGATAAGACAAGAATTGCTCAACACACGTTTATTCTTAGACTACGTCACTGATGGGCGTAGCCTTGATAATTGGGCGGAGGCCCTCTACTCTGTAACTTATAAGTTTAAATACTCCGGGAGATTTTTTAAAAAGATAACTTTATTACTTGTCCATTTGGCGGATTCTTATCAACTAAACTCACAATTATTCATCAAAATTAAAATTACATATTCTCTAACGAATTTAACTGTCGCATTTGTATGATTTCTACGAGCATATCGTACCTGCAGGAAATGCTTCAAATATGATCCGCAAGAATTTATTCACGCGAACAGATACATGTTTCAAGGTAATGCAGTTCATGTGACGCGCGTATGTTCCTTCACTTGCTTGACTCTAAGCTTTAAGAATTTATTGTGGAGAGACTCGAGTAACGAACATGCGCCACAACCGGATACGTAACATCTCCCTCCTTTAAATTAAAATTCTCCTGAATTTTACAGGGCACCGGAATTTCTTGACTCAAAGTTTTTTTTGATGTCTTGAGTTTTTTGCTTTTACTTTTCAATTTTAGAGTAACTAATATAACAATGATTAAACTAGAAATAACAGTTAAACTTGTAATGTAGTTAACATTTTTATAAAATTTTAGCAACTTAATGTGTTCCATGCTTACAATATTATTAAGTATGATATCTTCAAAATTTGTTTTTTTGGTAAAATCATTGTTAATAAACAGTTATTAACAACTATTAAGTAATTTCCACTTAACTTAATTTTCCTATCATCGCATTTATTTACTATCTCTTGATCTTGCAATTTTTTACGGATTATAGTATTGTCCGAGAATTCATATTTCATATTGTTTACTTCTATAAAATATTGATCTTTTTCTTCAATTTCTGTACTATATTATTTACTGTGGGTATTGCTAAGATTAATTTTAAGTCAACTAACTGATCTAATTTTAGCTGCTGTAGAACGAATCTTCGTTCATTTTCTATTAATTCTACATATGATTTACTTAATTCCATTCTATCGTGGATTTAAGATGGGATATGCTTTTACTCAGTTTTTTCTTAATACCTTTAGATCTTCCACTATCTCCTGTCTGTCGCTATCGTCCATTGTCCCGAATAACCAGTTTTTTCCTGCCCCTATAATGTTGACTAGTCCTCATTTTTGTCTTTTTCCTGGTTCTATGGCTGTTACTTTAGCGTAAAGTGTCTCTATTTCATGTCTTATAGCTGGATCATTATTTATTTTAAGCTTCTTGGAATTTTCTACAAATAAGTTAATGGTCTGCCTTATTTCTTTTGTATTAATAATAATAATTGTAATAATAATATGGTATAGCCGTTGCTTGTTGTCAATGTCGCTGTGGTTTGTGTTATTAGTATTGTTAGTATTAGATAAACTGAGACGGTCATCTGTAAATAAATGTGGTCGTTTAGTATTCATTGGGTGTTCTTTACATTTTTTCTTAATTCTGTACCTAGGTTCATTTTTGTAGTAATTTATTTTGTAGTATTTTACTGGTATGATTTCTCTCAATACCTTATAAATTTCCCTGCTCTTATTTAGTTTATCAGTCCTTTTTTCTTTCCC
This sequence comes from Volucella inanis, assembly GCA_907269105.1. NCBI lineage: Eukaryota > Metazoa > Arthropoda > Insecta > Diptera > Syrphidae > Volucella > Volucella inanis. Next base: position 77,774,726 of record OU026153.1, read on the forward strand.
TAACTTCAATTGTCTTTCTAAAGTAGCTAATATATATCAGCATACATTGCTTCTTCTGGATACATTTTTAATGTGGAGTGATACCTATTATTGTAATTACTAGCTGCTCTATGAATTTTTTGAATAAGAGACAAATCTACAGTTCTCATAGTAACTAATTTTTCTTGTAAGGTCTAGTGAAATCGTTCTATATCGCTGTTACCTGTGTGTGTATTGGGCTTAGTAAAATGAAATTCAACTTCCTGTTCGTTTAAGAATTCCTTGAAAATTTCTGCTTTAAACTCATTGTCGGTTATTATTTTGGTTGGTTTCCCAAATTTGTAGAAATGTTCTTCTAATACTTCAATCTTTTTCGTCCAGTTTTTATTGGGTAAATAATAAGCATATGCCTTCTTAGTGAGTTAGTCTATTAATGTAAGAAATGGGTGCTTCATAAAATAAAATATATCCATATGAAGTGTTTCGTTGGGTCTGTTGGGTGTCTCGCTTAATTCATACTTAAGTTTTATCAGTTTTCATTCGTATTTCGTTTTAAGCATAATTTACAATTATTAATAATTTTTGTACAATAATTTCCTTGACTAATTTTGGGTATTAAATTTTGGTTTTGAGGCTATGATACGTTTCTATGATTCCGCTATGTATACTTTCTTTCGTCTGGTGCAATGCGATTTGCTTATGGAGTTCAATTAAAGTTTTTATTTCTCTTGCTCTTAGAGTAGTTTTAGTGTATCTTATTTCTTTATCGTGTTGAAACAATTATTTTCAACAATTATTAACAGCTGTTGAATATTATTAAACTCGTGATATGATAGTTCGGTGGAGATTCGAGTTAAACCTGGTTTTATGTATCTTCTTAGTAAATCAATCAAGTATTCCCTTTTTCTATTCATATCAACAAATATTACTCTTTTCTGGTGCAAAATTTCCATCTCTTTTTCAACATCATTGGTCTGTATTAATTGAGTCTTGTACTATGGTCTCTTTAATTGGTATGTGATCTAACTGTTGTTTTGTCTGTGTGTACTGTTGCATTGTCGGATAGCTGGTCTATTGATTGATTATCTTCTGTTTCCTGTTTCTCGTTACTGTCAGGAATCCTATTTAAGAAGTCTGCAATTTTGTTTCCTTTCCCCTTTACGTATTCTATATCGTATTAGTATTCTTGCAGTTTAAGTATCCACTGAACTCTTTTCCCGTAAACTTTTTATTAGGGTATTTGATAGGTAGGTGGTCTGTAACTATCTTGAATTTTTTTCCCCATAGATATGGTCTAAAATAAGTTACTGCCCATATAATTCCCAAAAACTTTATATCTGTGACTGAGTAGTTCTTTTCATGGTCGTTCAATGACCTTGAAGCGTAACATATGGGTTACCCATCTTGTGTAAGTACAGCTTCTATTGCATAGAAATTTTAATATTGGATGTTTGATTATGTTTAGTTTTTAAGATTCAAATGCATCGATATATTCTGGATCGTTAAGATTGATCTTTTTTCCTTTTTTTTTTAAATATTTTACCATTGGGTTGGCAATCTTTGCGTAATCCTTTACAAATTTCCAGTATTACCCGGTTACTCGAAGAAATCCTCTTAGTTGTCTTTCGGTTTTATGTAACGCAAAATCTTGGATAAACTTTATTTTGTTCGGATTCGGTTTTATACCATCAGATGTTAACACATGGCCAAGGAATTCAGTATCTTTTTTTAGGAATGAGCATTTAGAGAATTGTAATTTAAGATTATGTTCTGAAAGTTTCTTGAAAATTAATTTAAAAGAATATATATGTTCACTTGGGCTTGTGGAAAAGACGTCTAAGTACACGACACAAATTTTAATGATGTATTCCCTAAGTATCTCGTTCATCAATCTTTGGAAGGTTGCCGGCGCGTTTTTTAAGCCGAAAGGCATTCTTACAAATTCGTACAGCCCGTTGGGTGTAACGAACGACGTTTTATTAACGCCTCTCGGGTTCATTTTAATTTGGTGATACCCTTTTACTAAGTCTAATGAAGTGAAACACTGGGCGCTTTCCAATTTATCCAGGATGCAATCAATATTGGGTTACAGGTATTTTTCGACAATTGGTATATCATTCAGTTTTCTGTAGTCTACACAGATTCTGAATTTCTGACGACCCGATTTGTCTCGTTTCTTCGCAACTACTACTATTGGAGATGCATACCTGCTGTTAGACTTTCTAATTTTGCCCTGAATTTCCCTTTCTTTTATTTGCTTCCTTACTTCCACTTTATGCCTAGGTGGAAATCTATATGACTAAGCGTTAATTTGCTGTTCAGTTGTGGTTCTAATTTCATGTGCTACAGATTCAGTATTGGTTAAATGGTCACCTTCTTTAAAAATTAAACTTTGAAATTGGTTTAATAAGTTTTGTATTGCTTTTTCCTCTTCATTATTCAAATAGCTTAAATATAGTTCTTCTTCATCAGAGATGAGCTCAAAACAATCCAAGTCTGTTCTGTTATTAGAGGAATAAAAATAAGGGACATTCATTATCAAAATCAAGAGCTTTGACAATTTTATTCAGTATGTCCATGCCGTTGCGGACGTCATAATGTTTATCTCCTAAATCTCGTATGTACCATTTAACCGCCCTCCTGCGTCATATTTGAACTCTTTTGGCATGTTTGTCATTATTCTGTTTACTTTTTAATAGTTATGTTGTTTATTGTTTGAAGTTAAAGTGTAGATTGATCTTTAATCCTTTACTTTCTACAGTCTATTTTCCTTGAATTTATGATACTTATTGTAAATCCAGTATCAATTAATGCTTTGCATTTTTGTTCGTCAATAGTTAGACCTAAAAAAATTTTCAGTCCGAGGCCTAATTTAGAAAAAACTCGGGTTCGATGTTATGTATCTTTTCTACATTGGTACTACGTTCGATGTTCTGATTAGAGATTTGCCGAATTGACATAGGAGTCGGGGATTGAGTTGCGTTTCTCAATTGTCCTGAAAGGTTAAAAGTTTGATTGCCTACGTTTCGATTATCCCTATTGTTATTGTTGTTGTGATGATTTTCTGTACTGTTCTGTCTATGTCCCGATAGTTCTGTCCTAGAATTATTGTGCCTTCTTATCTGAGCGGACTTTGGTATATTTTGTTGGTGTGAGTTTGTAAATTTTGTCGTCTGTGAATATGTCCATGGTTTGTCTGTGTGTTTTGATGAGTGTTTGAGTTAATGTGTGGTTTATTTGTTCTAAGCTCCCTTTCTTAATTACTTTCATCATATCTTATATAGCTGTGCAGTACGTCTTAAGTTTTATAGAGGTCATAGATATCTTTTATATCCCTAGACAAATACCTTATTGCTAACTGTTTTATTCTATTCACTATTAATACGTAAAATGTGTTTTTAGTTTCTTTCTGATTATTCTCGTATATAGCAAATGAATTTACATTCTGTATTATTTCTTCTAACTTAATATTAAGATTTGTTATGGAACCAACTTTGAGGTATGCTATTTTTCTTGCGATGTCTTTATAGTTGATAGGAAGTCTAAAATGCTGCTTAAGTAGATCCCTGGCTTGATCCCAAGTTGTTGGTCTATTGTGAAGAAGTAATTCTTTTGCACGTCCTGTTATTTTTGTGTTGTAAATCGCCTGCAAAAGTTCAGATTTTTCCGTTTTATTCACTGCTCCGATGTGGTTACCAACTACGTTTAAAAATTGTGTTAACGGTGCACTCTCACCATCGAATTCACGAATATATGAAATTTCTTTAAGTTTTAGAACTGTGTGACTCTGTTCTTAAACTGGATTTCGCGCTGCTAGGGCTTCAATGGCCTGTATTAAACAGTCCAGATTTTGCTGTTGCATTTCATGTATTTTTGACCAGTATTTAAACGTTTTGTCTTTGTTCTTAATGTTGGTGGTTTCAGTTGACACTATGGCTTCTTATCGATACCGAAAAAAATTCCCTTTTCGATTTTAAGATATGCTTATTTAATTATAAGTAATTATTAAAATTACTTATTCTCTTACAAATTTGACTCTGTTATTTGCATGATTCCCACGAGCATATCGTACCTTCAGGAAATGCATTAAATTAGATCCGCAAGAATTTATTCACGGGAACAGATACATGTTGGAAGGTAATGGAGTTCATGTGACGCGCGCATGTTCCTTCACTTGCTTGACTCTAAGCTTTAAGAATTTATTGTGGAGAGACCGAGTAACGAACATGCGCCGCTACCGGATACGTAATCTGTATGATAAAAATCTGCAGTACAAGGAAGATAAGCACTTCACTCTTATAAGCTCTTTTAGGGCTACTATGATGTACTCCTAAATATTTGCTGCGATGTATCTGTTAAGAGAATTACCGTAGAGTTTTCATCTACCTATTCTGATGATAGTTTTTTTTTTAAACATTGTTCAATATAACATTATAATGAATAATAAAAACAGATTAATCTGAAGAAAATAATAAAAAAACATATTTTTATTAATTTAATGCCACGTGTAACCTTCTCAAACTGCGTGGTAACGCGTTACATATTGCCTTATGACAGACAGAAAATTGCCGCTCTAAGTTTCTGAAAGTAAATTTTGTTTGCAATAATATAAAAGACCAAGAAGTAGATGCGAGCTTTATAATTTCAAAGAAATAATTTGGTTCTTTGTTCATTATTATGTTGTTCAATGTTTTTAGTGATAAATATATATATAAGATAATGTAAAGGTTACAGCCAAGAATTTTATTTGAATAATAAGATATATGATCAAATCGAGGAGAATATGTATAGTATATAACGAGTAATATTATTGAACGCAATTGACAGTAATCTTTTTAATTCTGAGCTATGGCTGGTAAAGATTTGGCATCCATAGGTTAATAAAGGATCAGTATTATAGGCTAAGACGAATATATAAAGTTGTAAAATGTTTCGATAAGGAAAGACTGCGTAGTGATTCATATATATATTTTAGCGAAAATCTTTTGGATATGATCTTTCCGTGTTAAGGTAGAATTAAAAAGTATGCCTAAATTTTTAGCCTTATCAACATGCTCAAGCTGTTCGTTTCCGAGATACAATTTAGGGAAATAGCTATGATCATTTTCGATCTTCCATCTTCCATCGAAGCTTGCAGCTAAGTTTAACTTGGGCATTATCTGCATACAAGTCTATAGATGAGTATAGGGATACCGATGGGAGATCATTAATAAATATGGTGAATAGCAGAAAGTGAGATTTTTTTTTACCAATAGTAACTGCTTGACTCCGATTACTAAAGTAAAAAGAAATAAGATTTGCAGCAGTGCCTGAAAATCTGAATTGCCCTTTTAGCTAAGTATAGGTCTTCTATGGTTTACAGTATCACATGCTTTGGAAAAGTCTAAAAGAACTAAAAATGATGCTAGATCCTTATTCAACGCATTTCTAATATTTTCTGAGACTTCTAATGTGGCCGTAATACAACTGTGGTTTTGTCCAAATCCGGATTGCTTATCACGTAAAAGTTTATTTGTTTTTAAGAGAATTAAAATTTGATGAAATTTTATTTTTTTCCAAAACCTTAGATAAAAATACTTAAATTGAGATTGGTCTTGTAAGCAACTAATTTAAAAGAAATTGAATTTTCGATATGTAAATAATAAAATGAGCAAGCTATCGCAACAATTCCATGCACCTACATGCTCGCTTATGTATCTAACGTGAGTTAAAAAATTATTTGTATTTTTTATTTTAAAAAAAAAACAACTTTATTTTATGCTTAAGACAATATTTATACTTAAGACAATTCTTTCACTTAAGACCTAACCCACGATTCCAACTTGCATCCGATGTAATTTCCCAGGTATTCGACTGCAGGTGTACTATTACTCTTCTGTTTGCAATTTTCCAGATATTCGACTGCAAGTGAATTATTATTCTTCTGTTTGGTTGTTTACCCCAGACGCTGAGTTGACAGAATAAAAGCGTGTGAACGAAGCGTGTGCAAAGTTTCATGGGAGCGATACTTTAAGGAATTCTTCAACTTATCTGTTGTTAACTCGTATCTTGTCTTAAATAATGTAACATATAATTAGACTGATCGAACGATGTCACAGTTTAACCTCCATAATTCCCCAACTTTTAAGTATATACAATATCTATTGCTTGCCTAAATATCGTTTTTTTTTTTTTTGTATTATATTCATTGTTACGAGTACACATACCTTATGCTAAGCTACGCTGTTGGGCAGTTGCAATAAAGATTTAAAAGAAGAATCATCGTCGGGTGTATTATTTTGCATGAACTAAATCTCTTATAGTTAATTCAGAAGTGGGATTGGTATACCTTCACACGCGTGGTACTTTAAGCAACAAGATTATGGCAAGTTTTTAATTAATTTATGAAATTTTATGGACCTTTATGTAGCGTGTTATTTTATGCTATGTACAATATTTGATTCGATTTGGTGAATTATTGACAAAGAACATTGCAAATAACTTGTTATGGCAACACGCGCTACGAGATTTTTGCAAATAGCAACTGTAAAAGACAAGTTAGCTGAATTGGGTTTATCTAGAACTGGGGTAAGGCGGCACTTAAAATTCGATTGGAGCATACCATACAGCTGTACTTGATTAGATTAGTGAGGATGAGAATTCATCAGAGCTGGAAGAGGAGAATAGACGGTTAAACCTACAGTTGGAGACTTTCCGGGAAGTCGTGAAGAGGAAGGTAGAAGTTCATGCATTACAGAAGAGACTGGCCGAGTTAAATAGCCCTCTTGAGAAATTCACCCTATCTTCTATAGCTGACAGCGTGAGTTTTAGGTATATGGAAGATCCCCTAGCAACATTTTCTGGTGACGACAATTTTCATATCGCGAGATGGATCAAAGCGTTTGAAGAATCAAAATCCATCTACAAGTTGGATGAATCAAAGTGCTTTATCTACGCTCAGCGATTATTGAAGGGAACCGCAAACTATTTTTACGATCAACATCATGTCACTCATGGATTGAATTGAAAAGGGCATTACTCAATGAGTTCCATCAGTATTTAACAACTTTTGACGTCCACAATACGCAGACGAAAAAAAGAAAATAAAAGATGAGAATTACCAGCAGTATGTCCTAAGCATGCAGGAAATCGCCAGTGCAGCGGACGTTGAAGAGCAGGACAACATAAATTATATAATCAAAGGTAAACCCGATTCAATGGTTAACAGACAAATTCTACTTACAGCCAACAGCCTGTCTAAGTTTAAAATCACTTTAAAAAATTCGAAAAAAATGAGATCAGAATCTCAGCCGTCAACTTCTATGAGTACAAGTAGTTATATTAAAACTCTAATACAGCCAAAGTTTACGCCACAAGCAGGCAACAAAATCAGCATCAAGTATTACAACTATAACGACTTTGGCCATGTTATTACCAGTTATTATGTTAAGTCCCAGTATACATTATTGGATGATACTCGACCGGTAAGGCCACATCCAGCACGTAGTGAAGAGAATATAGCAGCTGTATCTCAGAGTGTACGCGAAGATCGTGACGAAACGATTCGTCGTCTTTTTCAGCAGCTTGGCCTGGCGTATTCGACAACTTGGTGTATTTAACGTAAGAATCTCGACCTACAAAATTCAACTTGTGCACGAATTGAAGCAAGGCGACTTAAATTTGCGTCATATTTTCAGTGAATCAGAATGTTACCGTCAATGATAACCGTTATCGTGCCATGTTAATGGACTATGTGCTTCCTGCAATTCAAGCATATGGTCTTGGTGAGCTCTGGTTTCAACAAGACGGCGCTGCGAGCCATACAGCGCGTGATATAGTGGACTTGTTGAAAAATCATTGTGGTGAGCACTTAATTTCACGGTAAATTGGCCGCCTAGATCGTGAGATATCCCACCTTTGTACTATTTGTTCAGGGGATATGTAAAGTCTCAGGTCATCAAGAATAAGCCAGCTATGATTGACGCTTTGGAAGCCAACATTACCCGTGTTATCCGCGAGATACCAGTCGCAATGCTCGAACGAGTCGCTTAAAATTAAACCTTCCGAATGGACCACACCTGAGACGTAGTCGTGGCCAACATTTACATGATATCATTTTGGTGTAAATGCCATGAATAGGTTTTTTAACCGATAATAAAAATGCTAAGTTTGCTTTTAAATTTATGAATTTTATTTTACATTATAAACCAAACCTTACGATGAATCACGCTCTATGTCCAACCATATATAATGTCAACTGTAGAATTCGCAGCACAAGACTTCATCGGTATCAATAGCAGTTGTTAATTATTTATGGTAAGAAATTTTGGAAAATTAAGAAAAATGATTTATATACCAACTTATATCTATATGTAGTAAAGAACGATACAATGAAAAATAATACAGTTTTAGGAAGAGATTTTTAGCAAAAAGCAAATATTAAATAAAATTCAAATTGGGGAAGTAGAAGCTTATGTTTTATTTTGGAAAACAAAAATAATGAAATTTTAAATATTGATACGTTCAGCGACTGTAATGATTTTTTTTTTTTTTTGTGAATATTATTGAAAACTTAAGCTACGAAGAGTAGACTTAAATAACAAATTTAATTTTCGAGAGTATTTCAAACAATAGTATTTCGAATATTAAACACTATTCAAATGAGTGTTCCAATTTTGATATGAATAAGGTTTTTAATTGTGCACCAAGAAGGCTACCATATGCCCATAAATGTAAATTACAAAAGATAATAGATGACTTAATAGAAAATAAAGTTATTATAGAAAGCAAGTCACCTTTTGTATTACAGATTGTCTTGGTTAAGAAAAAGACTGGCGAATTGACGTTGTGCATTGATTTCCGTCAATTAAACAACATAACACTTAAGGATAAGTATACAGGTTAAGTATACACTTTATACTTTCTGAAATGTTTGTACCAAAATCGAATTTTATAGTTGGTTTTAGGTTTAGTCTGTAGCTAAATTTTAATGTACAGAAAGCCAAGTCTAATTTTCAAAATATGACATTAAAGTATATAGTGATGCCAATGTACTAATTTAATACTAAGAACAATGCTAATAAGAATTAGAATGTACGCTAATTCACCAAAAAAGACTCGATACCGTTTAACAAAAAAAAAAAAAAAAAAAAGCAGCAACAGTTTTGGGAAAAAAGACAAAAAACCAAATAATAGGTAAAGAATAGCTTCTGATTCACCTTCTTCAAATGAAAGTCAAGCTCTTAGTCTAGTGGGCTTTGATAGGCTAGATAGGTTTGGAGATGGAAACCAAACTGAACCTGAAAGGATACAAGTTCGTGTTGGTAAAATTTACTGATAAAAAAGGTTTCTGCTATGCATACTGGGCTTGTAACTGAAGTTAACGGTTCTGCGGGTGTCATTAAATTTGTCCAATGACAAAAAAACAGCCAATGCTTTATTTTATCTCTTATTGGGGGCAAAAAATAAGTTTTTAAACCATACATAATTTTATTTTTACCTTCACAGAGCAAATACATTTTTTCTATATAAATATGTTTTTTTTTTTCTCAAGTCTAATAAAGTAAAAAATTGCATTTGCTAATTAAAAAAAATATTTTGTTGTTGAATTTATTTATCTATATTGCTATTTCAAATAGACAGCATTGTTATAATCACCCAGCTTATGTCGAATCCTCCCTACAGATAGATTCTCCCTCACGAGTTTTCGAAAATTTCTCCATAGTTCTTTTTTTAATCATAAATTGGGAAAACGTACAACAATTTTTCATATTTTTTAAAATATAACAAATAACCCTCCGAATGTAAGCAAACACAAATAAATATCTCGTTTTGTTAAAAAAAAGCAAACTTAATAAACTTTTAAACTGTCGAAGCCCCCTCCTTTTACCCTACTTCGTTATGCAAAAATATTGACTCATAAAAATAATGTTATATTACGAGTAGAGTTCTAAAAAAAACTCTTGCCAAATCCAATTTCCATTTTGGAAGGAAAAATAGAACCAACAAAGATTAATAACTTGGGGCTTGTCATCACCGTTTCCTATGTAAAATACAAAGGAAGAAAACAGTTTCAGCTAATAAAATAAATACAGATTCAAGTGCGAATATTAAACGTCAAGCCAATATTATGTAATAGATTCAATGAAAATATAGTAGATCCTTTAAAAAAGTTAAGTTTAAGTAAAAGCTTATTATTAAAGCATTATTGGGACACTTTAGACACCTCACATCTGTCGGTAGCAAGTATAGGATTTTCTAATAACGTCTTCTAATAACAACTTTTTTTTAAATAAAAGGCAAACCATTTGAGATATTTCAAAAACTTTATTATTGGCTTGAAGTACAATCAAAACATTTATGAATGGAACTCGACTTCGTTCATACGGCCACCGCGGGAACGTTTGCAGCGGTCGATTCGTTGAACCCAATTTTCAACGACTCGGCCACACATTTCGGCCGAAACGGCCGCTATTTCGCGTTTAATGTTGGCTCTGAGCTCTTCCAACGTCGTCGGCGTGTTGGCATAAACCAATGACTTAAAATAACGTAGCCCCACAGAAAATAGTCAAGCGGTGTTAAATCGCACGAACGAGGCGGCCAATCGACTGGCCCATGTCTTGAGATAACACTCTCACCATACTTACTCTTCAATAAAATGATTGTAGCGTGTGCTGTGTGGCTTGTAGCACCATCCTGTTGAAACCACATGTCGTCCAAGTCCATATCTTCCAAGTCGGGCCAAAAATAATCGGTGATCATGGCGCGATAACGCTGACCATTCTCAGTAACATGACGATCGTTATCGTCGACGAAAAAATATGGCCCAATAAGGCCGCCGGGTTGCAAACCGCACCAAACAGTTATTTTTTGTGGATGAAGTGGTGATTTATGAAGTACATGTGGGTTTTCACCCGACCAATAACGCGTATTTTGCTTATTGACGAACCCATTGAGCCAAAAATAAGCTTCGTCACTGAAGACGATTTTGCGACTCCGAATATCTGTAGAAAATTTTTATAATTTGCAGACGTTGCTCGTTAGTGTACTTTACCATGATAAAAATGTTGAGTTTACTGAATAAATTCACAGTGACAGCTTGATGATTAGTGAAAGAGTGCGTTCACAAATTAAATTCAAAGTTTTCAATTCCCTATTGGAGTAGTTCAAATAGCTGACGATGCAAATTTAAGGAAAATAATTCATTAAATTTTTAAGTAAATATTAAGAGAATTGAACGTATTGTTTTTTGATCTTTTTAAATTGAAATTAGATTTAAAAAAAATAATGATTTTAAATGGTTTTCCAAATTGAGAAACGAACCGCTCAAAATACCGTTTTGGCTAACCAGCTAAGCATAAATTCTCAATCCGATCCTATTATTATAAATAACCCTTCGACTTCTGCCCAAATCGAAGACCCAAATTCCTCTTTCTAATACATTCCAAAACCAAAATGATTCGAGTCTAACCCATGCTACTCCTGCTTTAGAAGCACTGATAACTGCCATGGTAACTCGTGTCGTAGAAACTCAGATTAGCATGATCATGCAAAACCTTTCGAGCACCCGCATAGACTTGGCTACAGCAACCAACCAGGTTATATTCCCAGAATATCGGCATAGGCTGTCAGATATAGATAGCATTTCGGTATAGTGTAGTGAGTGAGTGAGTGAGTGAGTGAGAGTGAGTTCAGTTCATGGAAGAAGAGCGAGAATAGAATCCTGGGGATCTACGAGCATTTAAAGGTAACCCCAAAATACTTTGAGATAATAATCATCATTAGAAACAAAATCAATGATAACGCCTTGGAGTCCTTTAACACTCCATTAAATTGGACCAGTATCTCACAGTGAGTGGCCATGCACTATGCAGATAAGCGCGACCTGGGAACGTTGGAATACCAGATGATGTGTTTGGTCCAAGGTGCCAAAACTGTCCAAGAGTTCTACAATACTGTTCTACAATACATCTTTCACTCATCCTAAACAATATTGCGTGCATGGAAATAAGCTCAGAAGCTATGAGGTTGCTTACTCAGACTTGTAAGAAATAAGCCCCTAGACACTTTTGTTGGGGTATTAAGACGTGATTTGCCAAGATTACTTTGCACCCGCCAATCAAAAGATCTACCGCATTCGTGCCTGAAGCTGGAGAACCAGAATTATTGAAGAATTTATGCTTATAACACACATAGTACGGTAAGGAAGTCCAATAACTCAGCGCACTCCATCTCAGTCAGTAGTTCAAACTCTATGCAAGCCCCAAATAACGTAATTACCCAACCACGATACTACCAACATCCTCAAATAAATTCCAACCCTCACATTTATAACAATCTCACCCAAGGAAATTCAATAATAATAATTCCACCCCTGTCTCTAATAGGCCACAAAGAGAAGCAGAACCCCCAACTCAAGGCCCTTCTTCCTAAGCGAAGCATATTCACCAGCAAAACTGGCAACAAGTCAATAATATCCTGCTCGACGATATAATTTTAATCAACAGCATCGTCCAAACAATAGTAATAGCCATCTATAACAGAATTTCCACATTGAAGAAACCCAAGATGAGCCTGTAGATGTTCAGAAATTCAGTCCAGAATATGAAGAAGTCCTAACTGATGCAGATAATCTTTATCATCAATCTCTCGAGGAATACGTTCAGAATTTCCTCGATCCCCCTTTCAATTCAGAACCAAACCATCATAAGGACATCCATTTTTTAGCTTAAGCTATTCTTCGCTTCCGTGTTTTGAATGCCAAGGGGAAAGCGGAGACATGTTAAAACTTCTTATTGATATGGGGTTTAGTAAAAACTACATTAGACCCGACCTTGTTGCTAACCCTATCCCTTACCATCAAACCTTTTACGCTAAATCAATAGCCGGCGACATCAAAGTTTGCCAACATACGCTTGTAAATCTTTTCGGTTTAAATAATATAAAAATTAAGATTTTCCTGTTACCTTCCCTAAGAAAATTCCATAGAGTTCTGGGTAACGATTGAATAAAGCTGCTATCTTCATTCATCTATCTACACTAAAGGTAGCTACATGTCAATGTATTATTGTTCGTATTAAAATTAAACAGCTTAATCGGTGAACTCACTAGATATAAATTCGCTTACTGCGAAAATTGGTCATCTAACAACTTCACAAACAAATTTGCTGAACTTAGTTATACACAAAAATTTAAAACTATTTTCAGAACCAGAAGAGAACCTGACGTATTCAACCAAAGTTATTGCAGAAATTAGAACCTTCACAGAAGAGCCCATTCGTAGCCGATATTTAAATTTTCCCATGCCCTTGAAAGAAGAAGTGAAAAAGCAAGTCCGGAAATTGCTCGATGACGGTATTATAAGACTTTCACGGTCTTCATATAACTCGCCCGTATGCATCGTGCCCAAAACAATACCGTAGGATGATAGATTATAGGATACTAAATTCCGCACCATCGCCGATAGATATCCAATACTAGATATTAACGAGGTAATCGCGTAATTAGAAAAGAACAAATTCTTCACGCTACTCGATTTAAAGAGCGGATTTCACCAGATCCCTTTAAGGGAATCCGACATCGAGAAAACCTCGTTTTCCATCAACAACTGGAAGTACGAGTTTGCGAGGTTGCCGTTCGGATTAAAAAGATGCGCGAGCAATCTTTCAGCGAACCCTTGATGATATACTGCACCAATACAATACAATATTGAGAGATTTTGTCAGGTGTATATCGACGATTTTATCGTTTACAGTGAAGATGAACTCCAGCATTGTAAACACATTGAGGAGATTTTCAGCACTCTACAGGAGGCAAATATGAAAGTCCAATTGGACAAGCCTACATTTTTTGAAGCCAAAGTAAAATTTCTACAGTTCCTTTCAGCCGATGGCATAAAAACAAACCCTGCGAAACTGGAATCCATTCTTAACTTCCCAATTCCTGAGACTCTTAAACCAACTTTTCTTGGTTTTTCAGGGTATTATAGGGGCCAAACTCCTGAGAGATTTTCTAAGAGAGGAGAAGCGACGTATGTCCAAGACCAAATCCTATAAATTGTCTGTACAGCTTGACCAAGAAGCCATTGAATCCTTCCAGAAATTGGAAAATACTCTCATTTTTTATGACTTAATTTTGGCATATCCCGATTACTCTAAACCTTTTGACCTGACAACAGACGCTTCAAATTTCGCTCTAGGAGCTGACCTCGAACAAGGGGGAAAACCTATAACCCTCCTTTCAAGAACTCTGAACAAAGCGGAGGAGAACTTTGCTGCTAATGAGAAGGAATTCTTAGACATTATTTGGGCATTAAGTTCACTTAGAAGTTACCTGTACGGATCCGCAAAAGTTAAAATCTTCACTGATCCCTAGCCTCTTACATTTGCTCTTAGTAATAAAAACAGCAATACTAAGATGAAGAGGTGGAAGGCTAGACTCGAGGAATACGATTAAGAGATAAGGTATAAGTCTGGAAGAACCAATGTGGTTGCATATGCCTTGTCTAGAGCACCTATTTTGGCTGTTTGTTCCAGAGTTAATGTTTGAACTGTCACTCAAAATAGTGACGAAAACCCCGTCAGAATTTTATCCAAACTATATTTGATATAGGCAAAAAATCTTTACAAAAATACACCCCTTTAAAATATAAGTCTTCAAAATATTTCAAAGCATAACCCAAACCCTTCTGTAACTAATGGATTCCAAACAGATGAAGCAACCTTAGGAGTGATCCAAGAAATTTATCCCGATCACTTTTCTCTTTGCCAGGAAATTAGTAAAAGATGTATGTACTGAATCCGAATAAGAGGCCGTAATTATCGTAGAATGCAATAGAGCACATCTAAACAGTCGTGAAAATAAGTTGCAATTATTGCAGAGATGCTATTTTCCGCAAATGAATTCTAAGAAAGAAAAATTTACCAAGCAATGTAAGACCTTTAAGGAGCATAAATATGATCGACAACCTAACAAACCCAAGTTGCAAGCCACTCCTTTACCCAAGTACACTCAATCCAGTATCATGAAGTCACGAGCAGTGCAGGATATGAAGGAACATTTAAGAGGGCTGATTGTCTCCTTCGGCTCCCCCGAAGTTAGTTATGGAGCGAGCTACTCAGTAAACGTGTTTTCCGATCGGTAATTTTCCTTAAGATAACTTCAACTTTTTACGAACCAAATCGATAGACTACGTTTTGGTTCATATAATAGATCCCAATAGCTTGTTCATCCACGGTTTCATTATCGTACTTCGGAGCGCCAGTTCCACATAAACGTAACCCGTCTTTGAAACTCCCTCCCACGGCAGTTAAGAAAACCAGGTACCATTGTACAGTTATAGTCTTATTTTCAGACAATCTAACATTTTATTTTATTGTATTAATACTTATGCGTATAATATAGAATATATTGTAGTTTTTGCTTGAGAAAAAAGAGATGTAATTATAGTATATTGTATATTTCATATTATGTATTATTTTTTTTTGTGATCTTGTTGTATTATCTTATCGTATTCTAGAAACAGAAAGACATTTAAAACTTTAATTACTGAGTTTTACGCTAAAATGTTATGTAACTTCCATTACCAAGAGCTACTATTACATCCATTAAAAAGAACGGTATATTTTTTCAAAAATGTTTTATTTTACATTATAAATTAAACTTTACGATGAATCACACTTTATATATAGCCATTCTTCATGCATACCAAACCTACTGTGCAGCAGAGCTCCTACCATAAACAATCAACCGTTGAAGAGTTGTCCCCTGACATTATTTTCGTTAACCAATATAAAGGATCTATCTACATCGACAATGATACCGTGGCATTAAACGGGACCTTCATTATTCGCCATCGTAATGCCACCATTGGTGAAAAGACGATCAATATTAAGGGCGGAGGAGTTCACATCGAAAAAGTTCACATTCATACGTGAACACATTTCCTGGCATCTTCAAACGACAATTCGCATTATATACGGAATACAACACCTGACATCCATCGGAGGCAGGTACATGCATGGGCTCAAATAGCTGTCGATCCACATAGCATCAGTGCGAACGTGGGAACGTATCCCATGCATATGAAGATTAGATTTAAGCTAACATTTTTTTATAATATTCATTTTTGTACTCAGCAAAATTTTTGTAATAAAACGGACAGGACTTCTCCCGTTCTTTAAAAAAAAAAAAACTTAAAGTGGTTGTGTAAACCTGTCTTCTAGTAATTAAACACCAATGTCTTAAAGTAATTAGTAAGTAAAGCACTTCTTTATTTGTAAGCTCTGAATGGTTCCACACTTAACACACGACTGACTCCCACGCATCATGGCACTAGTTCCCACACACTATCGCTCTCTTGCTACTCAGTCTCTCTCTCTTTCGCTGAACCGGTCTCCACAGTGGTTAAACAACTTGTATTAATATTAAGGTCGACACCTATTATATGTTATGACTAATAATTCGTTGTTAGTAAGGCCCATTTTGTTTGGGACTTCAGAATCTAATTTAACTTTGCGGACACTTTTCTCAAAAAAATGCGTAATAAACACCAAATTTTATTACTTTTTTCTTATGAACATAACAATATCTTTAAAATCATCAAGTTTGCAAAAAAAAAAAAAAAAAAAACAGTAGATTTTGTGATACTTGGGAAAACCTGCAACAGTGTTAATATCTACAGTGCGGGCATCCCAATCTTCCTGCGCCTAGTTATACTGTTGCTTGAACCCAATCACTGCAGTTGCTGTATTACATGAGTGTATGTAACAACCGATGTATAGCGGGTTGTGGTATGAATTTTGTTGGTGTGGGTGTAACACCTACAACAATTTGATTCGGTAAACTAACTCCGTCGGTGTTTGTGTTATTTGTGTTTTTGCCATTTTGTACTATGACTCGGGAATTTAGAGTAGATATAGCTAACATTCTTCCACGTCTATAAATACAGAAAAGCTGGTTTGGCACTTAGTGAAACACAGATAGATCCCCGCCTACACCTCTCAGATCACTCTGATCAGAAGCTACCTGGCTTCTTCTTTCACCACAGTCTCGCCATTTAAATGCGTAGTGATGTAGCTTATCAAACTCCACTACAATGTTGTCATTGTTCCAATCCGGAATTCAATTTCATGAGGTTAAAATTCCATCTCTGTAAGCAAATTATCCACTTTTGCTGGACAATAATTCGACCTTTAACAAGTTTGAAGCGCTGTCTGACTCCTTACAAATAATTGTATCCCTGTATCTCGCAATCGTAATTGCGGGCGATTCACACAATTCACACAATACACACAAGATACACAATTCCCGAAGGACGGTGTGTTAAGAACTTCGCCACAGAGAACAATTTTACCCAACTTGTAAATGAGCCTCACCAGATATTGATACCCTGGACATCTCACCCTGATAAAATCACCGTTGACGTGCTCTCCCCTCTATGCTCGTCGGACCATTGTATTATTTTAGCTAATTTCTCGTGCTTTCACCACATAGTTAGAGAAAATACTCCTAAGAGAACCGTATGGAAATACGAGAAAGCCAATTGGAGGGGTCTTAACACTTTCTTTAGGAATTTTAACTGGTCGTTATGTTTCCTCGATTACGACGTGGATTCCGCTGCTGATATGATCACAGACACTATTTTCTTTGGAATGAGATCTTTTATCCCTTATCGGTGAAGAGTAACAAGCCAAAAGAAAAGGCAAGGTACGACTCGAGCTGTTAAGAGGATGTTAGGGTTAGAGAAATGTTTTTTCGGTCTTTCAAGACCAATAAGAGAGAGGAAAACCGAAAAAAGTTTAAACGAGTCAGAAATGACTGCAATGTTTTTCTTAAACGTGTGAAATCCTAATACTACCTTCATTGTCTCAAAAGTAGTAAAAATTGCTGGTGGTTCGTCAAAAAAATAAGAAACTCTGCCTCATCTTCTATCCCTACTGACTACTTCTATCTGTCAGCTCTTTGGACAAGATCAATTTGCTTGTTACAAACTTTGCAGCCATCTCAACACTACCAGTTTGTGCTTTGTCTTCTCTTACACTTGAGTGCGTCGAATCTTCAATGGGACAAATCCACTTTCGCACTCGTGTAGTAGCAAGAGTTTTTAAAGTAATTAGCATTCACCAATCCGCTGGTCCAGATGGTATATCTTTCCTTGTTCCGCTACAAGCTACATAAGCTACATTGCGTAAGCTTTTGATGGCATGTTTCACCGAAAAGTGGAACCAAAACGTTCATCAATCTGGCGAAAGCAAGATAATTGCACTTGATATTTCCAAAGCATTTGGCAGAGTTGGCATCAGGATCTTATGTCGAAGATGCGTGCTTTTGGGATCGATGACTCTCTTCTTCAATGGATTAGAAATTACCTTCCGGAACGTTCAATTAAAATTGTTTTGGATAGTTTCAAGTCCAATGCTCACAAAATAAATGCTGGTGTGTCCCAAGTCTTCGTTCTGTCTCCGACACACTTTACAGTTTTCATCAACGATCTCTTATCCTAATCCAATATATTCCTTTGCTGATGACAGTTCTCTCTGCTTTTTACATTCGTTCCCTGACTCAGATCCTTGCTCTTCGGCTGTAGAACGGTAACTTCAGTGTATGTTAAGGTCATTAAATTTCGATATTTACAGCATAACTAATTGGGGAATCACTAACAGAGTAGAGTTTAATGCTTCCCAAACACAATGCCGTCTGCTGTCGTTAAAGCGAAATTTAAACATTCAGCCATTGTCCATAAATTTCCATTCTCGATAAGTGTGTCAATGACAACTTACGTTGGAATGACTATGTATTCGGTGTCATTAAAAATGCTGCGAAATGTCTAGGATTACTCAAGCGATGTGAGAAATTCTTACCCCTTCTGAGCAGGCCTCAATACATTTATGCGCCTGAATTATTATAAAACTCATATGTGGTAATAATATCACCCAGACAATGGACACCCTTGAACACGACGTAATGTTTCGTGTCTCAGTCTGTTTTATAGCTGTTTCTACCACCAGTACTCCATTGAAATCGCCAGTAGTATATCGTGATTTGTTCCTAAGCCGCACAACTTGCTTATGGAATACTCTGCCTAGCTCTTTATTTTCTAATCATAACATTTAAACATTTAAAACCAACGTACATTGCCACCTCTCTTTCCATCCTTAAGCATTTTAGTTCTCAAATCCCTTGGGCGCTCGAGTTAAGTCACGGAGTCAAAAAAAAAAACTTTAATTTCTATTTTTAATTGATTTTTATTACAATAACATATATTTGACTCGGTTTCAAATCGTTGTCTATTCTCGACTGGCTCTATCACTCAGCATCGATGTCCCATGTTGATTTTCAAAGGCTATGAATATATTCTGTGTGTGTAATAAAACAGTTATAACAAAGCATACTAGAGCCCGTTTTTGGTTTACACTGCGAATGTTTATTGATGCTAACTGCTGCTCAACTTTAAATTACACTTCGAGAACATGCTCTTCCAAGTAACTTGATGTTGCTATTTTGGTTGAATAAACAAGTGTTTTCATTCTTCCCTAATACTTAACCTCACGTACATAGTGGGCTGGTGCACCATCCTGTTGGAAATTTGATGAAGCTAGCTGAATCAGTGGAATGCCCTCCGACAGTTCTGGTTAATCATCTAGCAAAAACTCTAGATAGTTTGTATAATAGTTGAAAATCGACAAAAGGATTTTGGTCACCACACGAACAAATTAAATTAAAAAAGGGCGGAGCAAAATGAAAAGCGTCCGCTGCCTTTGCTTATCAATTTTATTGTGTTTTATCCACAGAAAGTATGCAATATACTGGGTCTTGATTATAATCATTTATACTGGGATTAGCATTATTATTGGTAATGCAGTGGATTACTAATGTTTTACATTTCCCCTTTTACATATATTATATATTTTATTACATATAATTAATTGTTCTAATATTAATCTCGAACATCCTCCCTGGCCGTGAACTTAGTTCTCAATGTGTGTTTCGACCCTTAATTTCGTAGTGTCTCTGTCTTCATGTTGGTGCTTTCCTTGTCGATCACCCACAGCCATCTTCTTCTTTGTTTGTTTTGATCACTTCGTTCGTCATTGATAATTATTGTGTTGATTGCCGAACCGATACAATGTGTAGAGTAAGTGTTGTGTTGTGTCGAATAAAAAAAAGATAAAAAATAAAAGAAGAAAAGAAAAAGAAATAAAGGGTTTTACTCAAACTCTGAAGTATGGCGATATTGCAAATTGTAAGTATGGTGTGTTTACCAGGTAATTTAAAGTACAATAAATTAGACAAATATTTGAATATGCCTTATGGGTTCAATGGCCATTGTTGTTGCAACTGTGCATCGTATTTGTCAATGAAAGTTGCTCATTCTTCTTCTTCTATCGTAGTACGTGTAGGAAATTTGTAAGATTAGAGTGTTTTGATATAAGAGTATAAAAATCATTTTTTACCTGAATCCCCATGTGAGCTTTAATTGACCGCTTCTCCTCGTTTGTAGTTAAGCTCGTCGGTTGTTGTGGACATTGAAACTCCCAAGATTCTCGCAGAAAATCTGGCCCATTCCACCAAAGTCTGTTAGCATGTAAAGCAGAAAGCGTTGTTTTTCTGGATGCTATATCCGCAGGATTCATTTCACTGGGATTGTGCTTCCAGCTTTCTGGTTTCACCAGTCGTTGCATTTCGGCTACCCGGTTGTTAACAAAGGTGACCCACTTAGTTGGAATAGCAGCAATCCACGATAACGCAATGGTTGAGTCATATTGCTTCACATCTGGAAAGCCTAAAACCTTAGAAGTATAGTCCAGCAGTGTTGCAAGAGTAACAGCTCCACAGAGTTCTAGTCGTGGCACTGTTTGGGTTTTTACTGGAGCGACTCTGGTCTTGGACATAAGCAACTGTACATGGATGACGTCGTTGGAATCGAGAGCTCGAAGGTATATAGCAGCACCATATGCCTTCTCGAAAGCGTCTCTGAAACCGTGTAATTCTATTTCCTATTCCGTATTTTTTTCAAGTTCCAGCAATTCCTCACGAAAAGCGTTCCACTCATTTTTCAACTCCAATGAAATAGGCTCGTCCCACTTCAGCTCGCTACGCCACAGTTTCTGCATCAAAATTTTGCCTTTGACAACGCAGGGTCAAAGGATCGAAGATCTTAGCAATGGTGGATAGAGTTGTCCTTTTCGTTGGGTCAGCAACGTCGAGTTGGATGTTCTGAAAAGAAAGGCTATCGTCTACTGGAAACCACTTAATTTCTAGAGTGTTGACGTGATCTGGGGTATCTAAGGGCAAAGAAAAAACAACTTCCCGCTGATTTACAGGTATTTGACCCAAAACCTCGTCATCACGCCTCAACACTGTTTCCTCAACAGTATCAGCTCCAGCGAACAGATCGTCTACATAAGTGTCTTCCCTCACTATTCGTGCGCCCAACGGATAGTTGTGCTCCTCATCAGTAGCCAGTTGATTGAGCGACGAATGGCAAGGTAGAGTGCACAGTTTGTACTGAACATAACTGTTTGGATGCGATATACCTTGATTGGATTGATATCACAGTCACGCCAAACAATCATCTGGTAGTAAGAGTCGGCTGAGCTGACACGGATTTGCTTGTACATTTTCTCAATGTCTGCTGTAAAGGTATATTTTTGTTTTCTCCATCTTAATATAATTTCAATAATATCCGTCTGTTGTTTAGGTCCTGTCATTAAATGTTGGTTCAACGAAGTTCCGTCTGAAGTTTTGGCTGCAGCAACAAAGACGACCCGGAGTTCTGTCGTTGAACTGGATGCTTTGGACACGGCATGGTGCGGCACGAAGTAGTGATAAGGAGTTTTGAGTACTTCGTCCTTGCTGACTTTGACTTCTTTCATATGTCCCAAATGTAAGTACTCTTTTATACACCTTTTGTACTCTAAGTGTAGTGTAGGGTCATACCTGAGTCGTCGTTCTAGTTGAGCGAACCTACGCAAGGCTCCTTCCTTCGAGGATCCAAGCCCAGATCTGCTCCCTTCCTTAAATGATAACGATAGTAGATGTCGTTTCCCAATAGCAGATAGACTTCGGCGGGTTTATAGTACGTCGGGTCAGCTAGAGTTAATCCGTATATGTGTTTCCACTGCTTTGGTATTAGCTCGTTGGCCGGACGAAGGCCAGTCAGCGATTCGAATATACCTGAAGAGGATCTTACTTTCACCAGCGCTGTTGCGAGTAACACGTCTACATGGGATTCTACTGCGTGAAGTGTTGACCTGTTGTGTACTGTAGATAAATGGGATTGTGTGGGGGTGTATGTGTGTTGGGTGGTGGTGACCGAATTAGGCGCTGCATGTGTTGTGTAGTGTTGGGTATTTGTTGTGTGTGA
Source organism: Volucella inanis (assembly GCA_907269105.1). Classification (NCBI taxonomy): domain Eukaryota; kingdom Metazoa; phylum Arthropoda; class Insecta; order Diptera; family Syrphidae; genus Volucella; species Volucella inanis. The sequence continues at coordinate 77,797,050 of OU026153.1, forward strand.
ATTGAATTGGGAGTGTGAAGGGGGGTTAATGTGTAAAAGGGAATGGTGAAGCTGTTGGCTTATCATCGGACTCTGCTGGGGCACTGCTGGGTTGCGTGACTGTATGCCAGACAATTCTCACATATGCCGATTTTATTTACGATATTCCTGCGAGACGCGATGTCCATTTTTAAAAACCGGTTGCAGGTCCGCAGTGAATGAGGCCCTTTATTGCACACTTTACAGCTGAACTGACTCTTTTGATTCTGCTTCAAGTAAAACGATTTTGTTTTTGTTAATGGCGCCCTAGAGATCTGACTGACTACTATATCTTTCCGTTGACCAACTGCCTCCAATGTCCTAAACCTCGCTTTTAAAAATTCAGTGAAACCTTCAAACTTTGATAATTCCTTATCTGTCCCTAGCTTTTCTTCCTAAAGAATTTGTGTTATTCTGGGAAGTTTTTTCACTAAACAGAAGATAAGTACAACACCCCAGTGTTCAACCGGTACATCGAGATTTTTCAAAGCGTGTCGATATTCCACTGATGTATCTAGCAATTTTTTCAGATGTGCAGCGGTCTCGTGGCTAATGTTGTCAAGGACACGTTTATGGTCATAGCGAGATGTGAGAATGTCCCATGCTGGTTTATAGCTCCCGTTGTCAATGACTAAATGTTGAAGGAGACGCTCGGCTTCACCGCCCAAACTAGATTTCAAATAATGCAATTTCTCAACCTCTGTTAGTGCTTTATTTGTATGTTTTAAAGATACAAAAAGATCATGAAATGATCTCCAAGATTAATATTCCCACTGGTAAATTTATTTTCGGCAATCGAATGATGTTCTTATCGTTAAAGGTACTTATATTATCACTTACCGTAGTCTGAACTGTTGCTTGAAGTTTATCAATGCTATCTAATAGCGCTGTTTTATATCCAGGTGATTGTCTTTAATCCTGTCGAAGATTTCCTCTAATTCATCCTCCTTTCCAGCTTCAATTGAGGATATTCCAATTGTTATGTTGGGTACTAATCTTGAAATTTTCCTCCAGCACGGCAAATCTGTTGGAGATGTAATTTTTTGTCCTCTCTTTCGGGGATCTCTTTCCAAAATTTTCCAAATCCTTTGTAATTTGCTTAAGCAAATTCTATTGAAGCTTTAGAGTAGTACTCATTTTAGAAATAAATTAAAATTAAAAAAAAAAAAAAAAATACTCGTAAGAGAAAAAAAAAATCAAAATGAGGGTGTATTTCAACTTACGTACCTTTTAGATTATTTAAATTCCCGGAGATCTGCAGAAAATTGATTTGAAATCGAAACGGTATCCTAGATGTGTGTCGCACAGTTGTAGCGGATATCCCAACGGAGCCTTTGCGGTAGTAACGGACTCAACGGTGGATGTGCTGTTGCAAAGTAGTCCAACGGTGAGCAGAACTGTTTACTGGAACGGCAAAATGGTCGAACAACGGAGATGATGGTTATAGCTGCGATTTTACTGCAATCTTTTGTTGGTCTTATGTTTTTTAAAACACAATTAAAAAAAACGAAAGAAATTGCACGACGCGGGATACCGATTTGCACCTTAAAAAAACTCACAGGTAGTTTTGTTCTTCACTTTTGTCTTCTTGAAGTTTTTTTTTTTTTCTTTTTTTCTTATATTATAGTTTTATCACACACGTTGATTGATTTACTATCAATCGTAAGGACTCGAAAGACCATAAAAATCGATAAAAGGATTTTGGTCACCACACGAACAAATTAAATTAAAAAAGGGCGGAGCAAAATGAAAAGCTTATTAATTTTATTGTGTTTTATCCCCAGAAAGTGTGCAATATACTGGGCCTTGATTATAATCATTTATACTGGGATTAGCATTATTATTGGTAATGCAGTGAATTACTAATGTTTTACATTTCCCCTTTTACATATATTATATATTTTATTACATATAATTAATTGTTCTAATTTTAATCTCGAATAATAGTGGTATGAAGAACAATAGAAATTTTATGCTTGAAAACATTGAATTTCAAAGCTAAGCGTCTGATGGTGATTGATGGATAATCTCGCATATATATAGACTAAGAGTAAATTATATGGCAATCGTTAACATTCCAATTTCCAATAAAACTCATGCATGAAATTTTATGGATAGTTCTACAGTCAAAAGATTTGTAAATACAGCCGCTTAATTTGTTAACTAGGTAGTATATCTAAAATGTTTGTAAAGTAATATTACTTGTTTTTCGTTATTATTCTTGAATGAGAATCTAAAAAGTTATATTGAATTGAAGGATCATTCGCCTCTAGTCACTAATGTGCTAGAGAATGATCACTATTCTGTTTCTTAAAAAATCGTAGTAAAATTATTAGATTCTATTGTATTCTATACAAGTATCTTTATTGTGAAATATATTTATAATAATTTGTACCAACTAGCATTTAAGAAATTAAAAAAAAAAAAAGTTGGAACAGTTTCTAGTATTTTTTTATCAGCCAAAATTCTTCTTATGTTACTTGTGGAGCTCCCGCGTTAGGTCGTGTATTTGAAACGTTTTTTGAAGCCTTCTCAAAAACTACTTCTCTAGGAAGTCGACGCTTAGGATTAAGTTCATGCTATCTTTATCGCACTCTAGTTGAACCTGCTTACAAATGTAGTAAATAGCTTTTCTAAGCAACTGTAACCTTGTTGTAAAAAATTAAACGGATAAATTAATTTATACCATTTTTGTTTGGTAAATTTTTCAAATAGGCCTTCATACTCCAAACCTAAATTTTTTGGATAACTTTTAAGGAACAGAGTAAGGAAATGTGGGTTTTGATAGGTAGTCAAACAAATGAGCACGCTTTTTTGGAAAACCACACTTATTGTCAACTAATATTAGAAACATAGGTAAAACTCATAAATTCATTTTTTTACCTGTTGCAGGTTTTCCCAAATCTTCTTTATATAATTTTATATGGAGAGTTGCAGGACCTTGCATTCTGAAACTGTCGTCAACTTATTGTCAACTTATGTTAGAAACGTAGGTAAAAAATCATAAGTTTATTTTTTTAACTGTTGCAGGTTTTCCCAAATCTTCTTTGCATAATTTTATGTGGAAAGTTGCAGGACCTTGAATTCTGAAAATACCGCAACCAGAGTCTGCGAAGTTTTCTATAAATCTTATCCGTATGGTTAATTGCGGAAAGCAACCTGTTTATCTTAAAGCCCAAATTAATTATATTATCTACAAACCGAAGCTAGAATGGGAGGAAAATCATCAGTAGTATGCTGATATTATGATATGTAGATATTAAAAAAAGCAGAGTTTTTGTGGGATTAAAAATTAGACCATTTCACTGTGACCAGTTGAATACCTCTGACCGATCTTCATTGATCCTGTAACCTAAATCTTTAACCAAACCAGATGGACTTGATAAACAAGTTTGCCTGTCACCGGCATAAAAATGAACAGAGGCATTTATACACACTGTAGGGAGGTAATTTATGAAGAGGCTGAATAAGATAGGTCGTAGGCACTCCTCATAGTAGATTCAATGAAAGAGAATATTTTTCGCCAATCACGACCCTTTGACTACGACCACGTAAATATGTACTTATTAAACTCACAGACCTATATAGAATATCATAGTTTACACTATCAAATGCTTAACAAATTCGAGCAGGTAGAATAAAGTGATACTGTCCAAGCCATAATTAGCCCGTGTGTCATCAACTACAATACTTTCATCTCAGTCGTAGCGCAACTATGACAGCCCGATAAGGTTTTCCAGTTGCCGGGAAAAGTCAATGACTTCCTGAGGCTACTCAGGAAGTAAGGCAGAATCATTTTTATCAAACGGATTTATATTCCATCCTCTCCAACAGCATCTGACTTGAGTGACCGTATGGTGTTGATACCATGGTAGTATATAAAATTTGAATTCCGGCGGAGGATTAAAAAACACTTGATTAATCGTAACGAAACCCGGGCTTAACATTGGACTGGAAAGAGAAGCATTATTAAATTCATCCACACCTGGCATTTAATCATGTTCGTCTTTTTATGAAAATTTCAACTGATTGTAGAATGCTTCGAAGCTTCTGAGGAGGTTAATGGATGTAGAGTTTAGATATGAAGTATAATTTTTGGCTTTACGGGTAACAAACAAAAAATTATCTCGACTAAACGACCGAAGAAGATCAAGCAGACTTGGGGAAGAGTTAGGTGCGAAGCGAATGGTGTAGGCGTTAGTCACAGCTAAACCGTAGACAGGAACACTATCTAGTAACTGAAGTGATTAAGAGTTAGATTTAAGGAAATCGACGTTAAAGTCAACGCACATAATTATATGCTCATAAATAGCACAAAATTGTGGCATTTCTAAGAACGGCGGCGCTGGAGAAAACCTACTATTGGAGTTATATGTGACACCTACCATACACATGTTTTGTAATAGACTGTTACTCCAGCACAAGTTGTGTTAGTCATTCAATCATTACGTTCAATTTTATATCTAGGGATATAATATAAATTACCATTAATATATTGTAATTTATTCCTGATAGGGAAGTTCTTGTATTTACTTCGAAAATCGGAAATGAAAATTTTGTGAAATATTTATTTTTTGACGTGTCTACATATAATGATTTAAGACAGGTTTTATAAAAATTGTTGTGTTTGTTTACGTATGCCCGTATGTGTCAATTAGCACATTTTGGCACACAATAACCCACGAAAGAATGATGCTATCGATTTGAATTTTTGTCAGATGAAGCGTCTTCATGCAGAATCATGGCCATTTGAAAAAAATCTACTGATAACATTTTAAGTTATTGAAAAAAAAAAAAAACATACCATATACAAAATATGTATCGGGTTTTTCCATAAGGACATAACAATATTGTATTTAAGTAAAACGCAAAATAATCTAGATAACGGGCTAAAATATATTCCAGGTGTAGTACACATGTTAAATTTGTGTACAAAATATGACGAACTGTTTGCAGATCGATTTTTGTAGCCAAGTTTCCGCCACTCCTCCACACATATCGACCGGAACCTTGGCAATTTCGCGTTCTATATTGTTCCTTTGCTCCTCTAACGTTGTTGGCTTCTTAGAATAAACTAACTACTGAACGTAACTATGGTATAAAAAAAGAAATCCAAGGACGTAAAATCACATGAGCGAGATGGCCATTCGGCCGGATCATTTCTCAAGATTACACAAATACCGAACTTCCCCTTCAATAGATCAATTGTTTGACCAGCTGTGGGCGTGGATCGACTGATTTGGCACATTTTGAACTGCAGCACTTACGGCTGCAATATTTTCGGTACTTTGACAGGTGCGTTATCTTACTGGCACAGGAACAATCAGTTGGCTCGAATTTATAAAACTTTTGTATTCCGTGCAAACCAATTCCAAGTAATCGCATGGAAACTACAATTCTATGGTTCATTTCATTACTTATGGATTCAATAAATCAACTGCGTGGTATGTCAATTTGTACAAATTTTATTTTGTAGTTTGAAAACGTAGCAAATAGCTTCAAAAACATATGCCGTTTACCTATTCTAGTTATCTAAAATACCGTCCCTACCTGCCTACCTGGCGGTCTTGTAATATACTTTGAATAATAAGTACAACATTTCCAGATATTTCCCGGCCATAATCTTTTGGGATATACTTTTGAGGTTCTAAGAGACCATCGAAAGCAAAAAAAAAAACAAAGATTTTTGAAAATCCTAGGGTGGCCTAACCTCTTAGCATAGTACATATTTAACGAAAAGTTGCGAAATCATGGATGGTTCTAAAATTTTTGCTATTTCTTGAATAACTCACGATTTGGTACGATTTTTTCCAAATGTTTGTTAATAGTGTGCTATGTTAATAGATTTCGATTAGTACTGCTGATATCCTTTATTTTTAAGAAAGAAATTAATTTTATTTTATTTATGTTGATTTTTAAGGACAAAATTTATCTGAGAATTTTAGTCAAAATCCAATGGAAAAATTCAAACCGATAGCACTCTTCCTTCACGAGTTATCGTGACCCAAAAAATCTACACATACCTACACACGCAGATTCTCCAGATTGAATGGAGAACAAAAGAAAATCACCGCCGCCTAGGCCTTACGATCAAGCCCAGCAAAGTCGTAATTATGGTATACTGGTAATAACGATTCGGAATTTAAGATTTCAGGGCTGACATTTGTAGTATTCTGTTACCTCAGTATGCAGGAGTGAAATCCTGCTAAAATGGCTAAAACCCTGGCAGGTCTCAAAGAACGCTCGATGTTTCGTCGCCATTAAGTTGGTGGTAACATTCCTGGTTAGAACCGATCCAGCGCTTACACAGCTACACATAAAAGCCTGTGTCAATTATGGCACGGCCTCATTGCTTGCGTAGATAACCAAGAGAATCTGGGGTAACTACACTTCCGAGCATCGATAACGACTTTAAGTGGGAATTCAACTAGCATGAATTCAACAAAAACAGACGAGGTAAACGTAAGTTCTGGAGTAAACTCCTTTCGGAGCAGTTCGAAGGAGCAGAGGTTACCCGGGGGAGAAATACGAACCCCGCAGGAAAGACCTGAGTAAAACTTGACAGTTCTCGAACAGCGGTCAATGGGACAACAACAGTCATCTGTCTTCTACAAACTGGAAGAACAGATAAAACATTTGTGGAAATGATTGAGGATGGTAAGAGGCGTTCTATCCACCAACGGATGATGATGCCATCGAATCGATCAAAGCGCTTTAGTCATTTGACAAAATAATGCATCACAGACTTCGCCATGGCGGTTTTGGACACAACACGAATATCGGCACCGAACGAGGCGATTGCAGACTATAAGCAGAGGCAGGATTTGAATACAAAAGCTCGGGGCAACGCGGGTGACAAGAGCCAGAAAAAAACTGCGAAAGGTAAAAAAACCGAGCGGTCAAAGCCCGACCATACGGTCACAATGGATGGAAAATCGAACAAAAAAGCTCATTAAATATAAGAAGCAAGTCAAGAACCAAAGGCTAACCGGGGAGAAAACCCGACGCAATTATGAAGACGGCGGAGGGCTGACTTTCCTTTTCAGATATACTCCGGAAAGTTAAAAAATACTCCAAAAAGTCATCGTTCTCGGAGAATCGGTTACAAATATTAGGCGAACCATGAAAGGGGACCGGCTGATGCAAATGAAGGAGACAGGAAAAAAAACAGACCAATTTTAAAAGATAATTGGTGAAACCCTTAGCAACAATGTGATTCGAACTCTGACACCCCTCATTACTCTGAAAGTAAAGATCTACGAATCAGCCAGACAGCAATATCAGCGCAATGTCATAGACAATGTAGACAAAATAAGCTTGAGAAACATCTGTGGACACACCCAAATTGCAACGATTAGATTATCTGCAAGCAGTACATCTAAATGTCAGACAGAATCAAAATTGGTTGGGTAAACTGTCGCGTCCGGGAACGAAAAATCCTAACTACATGTTTCAGATGTCTTGAATTCGGTCACACTGCTCGTCAATGCAAAAATGAGATGGACCGATCGAAGCAATGTAGAAGATTCGGGGAAGAAGGACATTTAGTCAAAGAATGAAACAAAGACCCGCTTTGTTTCTTCTGCAGCAAGAACAACTTGGATAGTGCTAAGCATGTAGACGGTAGCAGCAAATGCCCGGTTTTTAGGAGTAACTCTCTACTTCGCAACACAGCAAAAGGCCAAACCGAAACAGCGGTGCATTCCGACTGGCAAGAAGAAGCAGACATAATTCCTTGGGGCAAGGCGTACAGAATAATAATGACTGAGCTGAAGGGCTATAGGTCTCCACCATTATCAAGTCCAACAATGCTTAAGTCTATTGTAGAGCATCTAATCCCATAGAGACCATCGAGTTTGTGCAATGTAATCAGGGAGCTCAGCACAGAGGCAGTTCCAATAATAACACCAGATGAACTTTTTAACTCTTGCAAGAAGATAGTCAAAAAATTTAGAAGATAGAGTCGGCTGACATTGATGCAATCGATCTCACCAAAGACTGGGTAATATCCGCCGGCCTAGAATTAACAGATCATGAAACGTAATCTGTCCTAATAGCCAGCTGGAAAAATGTGGAATACGTGGAATGGAAGCTGTCACTACCATTTTACGCAGCTCCTATCTCTTCACGGTGGCTAAAGGAAATATTTGAAACCGCTGCGGACACGATAGCTCATGCGCAGACTGCCCAAATCCGGAAAAAGACACAGAGCATGAAATATTCTATTGCATACGCTTTCTGGGATGGAGAAGTGACATGTCGTACCCGAAATCAATAACTGACCAAATCTTGCAGAGATTTGGAGATTTGCACACTCATAATAAACGTGCAAAACGAGCAGCAAATATAGAAGATATAGCATAGATTCCTTACTAGCCCCGCAAAGTAATACCTAACGGCAGTCCCGTGGGATACTGAAGACGACATACTTCTAGCGCAAAAAAAACATACACACATGTACACATAAGTTTTCTTAAAAACTGTCTGAAAGAATTATAAACACCTTAAAACGTAAAGATATCACCATATTTTTATTTGGATTTTTGGGGTGAATGCAAGAATATTAATCGTTTGTCTAGGACTTCACAATAAATTGTATTTTAATTAAAACAGGTAGGCCGTTTTTGATAATCGATATGCAAATGTAAAAAAATGTCATGTTTTATAGTTTGATCACTGTCTGGAATTTTTGAATTTGATTAAACGCATCCGCGTCAAAAACAAATAAGGAACGTCAAAGAAGTCACAATTTTAAACGGATGTGGCCGCGAATAGGATGTTTTCATCTCGTGAATTCCGCTGATTCATTATAGCTTCTATTTCTAAATTAAATGACTCGAATTTTAATTTGAATGTAGTTTACAGAGAGGCCTTGATTTTAAGTTAACTCCATACCGTTATGTTTTTTGCTTATCTCTTTTTTTTTAATTTTATTTATTTTATTTTTTTTTAAGAACTTAACTCTAAAGAGGATATGAGAACTCTCAACTAAAACTAAACACCTCATAAGATTCTAGTTGCTTACAAAACTGTTTGTTTTTCAGGCCCAGTTCAGGATTGAACTTACGCCGGACCGTCTGATTAAGAAGCCAATATACTACTACTTGCGCAACGGCCACCTACTAAAAATCATTTTCATTAAGAGCTTAGCAATATTCTAAAGCGTATGTAATTTTCTGTATAATATTCAACCATTAGAGACTTCTTATGAATTATCCACTATTCCCACGAGAACGCAGATGCGGGTATAAGCTGGTAATATATAGGGTGGTCGGGTTTGGGATACAGATATCCTGGGATCTGATTCCCAAATCTATGAAGGGGGGGGGGGGGGTCAATCTTCAACACCCACTGATTTACACACGGTGTTTAAGGGGTTAGGCCACTCAAGGATTTTTAAAAAGTCAATTTTTTTTTTCAAAAAAAAAAAAAATAAATAAAATAAAATAAAAAAAATCAAGATTATGGCAGATGTTTTTGAAACTATTTGCAAAGTGTCCAGACTTTTGTTTATTTTGTCTTTAGAAACGTCGGTATCAGTCAGTTTGTGCTAAGTTCAGTTGATAATTTTGCTAACTTTTTTTGTTTTGTTTTGTGAGTGTTATTCTTTCGTTTTTATAATGACACTTTCATACACAGACCGAAAATATCTAGAAGAAGACCGCTGAATCGACACGAGTAAGAGGCACTAAGTGAAATGAATGCCGGTACTTCCGCAAAAAAATTTAAGCAATCGAAAAATATGTACAATATTGAAGTGAATCCAGGTTTTGGTTGTCGTAAGATAAAATCGCAACTGAAATTTACAAATTTGTAAGCGTGGCTTAGTATTAAAAAGTTTTAATTCGACTGTGTGGGCATTGGCCCCTTAAATCCATTTCTAGTCGTAAAACTGTGTAAAATATAGCTGTAAAAATTGCAGTTTACGTATATAATGACGGCTTCGCTTCAATTTTGCACATAATGAAAGCGATAGATTTATAAATTGGAGATTAGAGATCGACAAATAGCGCATAAAGTTTGTAGAAAGGTCGCTGTCTGAAGTTGCAAAGGAGAGGAAGATCGCATTAAAATGCAATAGAAAAGAAATATAAGAGCAGGACACTAGTCTGGAAGCCCAATTATCTCAAAACTGCATTTTTTAAACTATTGTATACTTTTTTTTATATGGCATAGTTCATTTGTTATTAACAGATTTCTAGCGATTTATCTACGAATTTTGCAAGTTGGTTTTTGAAGGCATGCCATTAGGCCAAAAATCAATATATCAAAAAATCCTATGTATGTACTTCTCTAGCTGTTGTTATTTATAAAAAAAAAGACATCCAAAAAAGAGAGGTCATCCGAGAAACACCGTACAGCCGCCATTTATAAATAAATTATTGTATAAAAATGATGTTTTAAAGTCAATCATATGTAATATACAATAAAGTTCTAACTTTGTAAACTCGATTTATTCCTGAAAAAAAAAAATCACAAAAAATCTTATATTTACGGATGTTGTCACCTGAGCCGTCTTCCTCATATCTAGAAATAGTCCTTCAAGGTTTTCGAAAGCGCTTATTTAGAGCATTCAACAATAATACTTACCATTACAGTTGTAATGCGTAATTAAGGACGTTAGTAGTCGTCCAAAATATGGAGAGTATTTATTAGGAACAAAAGACTTGGTAAAAGGATTAAATGAAATAAAGAACAACTTTCACCAATGAACAATTTTTAATGAATGATTTGTAAACAGGAAATAAGGTAAAAAAAAAAAAAAACGAAAAGGTGGTACCCTAATTGAAAAGTAAAAATAAAAATCCTCTCCCTGTTGGATGATAAATTTAATATACGTTAACAAATAATGGACATAGTTGGCAAACAGGTCGTTTTAGCTGTCATGTGTAGCAGTCATCACAACGTGCACCATGCCATTCTTTCCTGGATGCCTTAAACTAAATAATGCGACCTATAAGCCATTGAAAAGAAGCCCTATTATCATCTATAACCAGTACTTCGTAATTGATGCAATTGTTTTTGCATTTGTTTACCTATTTTGGGCGCTTAAGAAGCTGAGATAGGTAATCCTGTGACCACCTTCACCAAAACTCACTAAACGTTGTAAATACTGCTACTGCGTTCAGTTCGATATTTTAAAATCTAGCACGTTGAGATCTGGAACTGTTGAAACTGTACGAAACGTGTACATAATGGTGTTGCATTGGCGCAAGCTTCACCTTGGCATAAAATTGTAGAAAATGCTTCATAGGTTCCCGACGTGTTGCCCAATATCCAGCGTAGATTATACTTCACAGTTATTACCCCTGCCTACCAAATTCCGCCGAAGTGGGGTGCATGAGGTGGTGAAAAAAGCCAGTTGATACCTTCAGTTGTTAGCGTATTCGTAACGTTTTCGTTGAATTCTGAAAACTTTATCAAGTGAGACCATTCTCGAAGCTGTTGATTGACACTAACAAAGTTTGCATCATTATCGCTGAATAAGGTGTGGCAGTTGCCTCGTCTGGATACAAATCGGCGTAATGATGCAATAAAGGCTGCAGTTGACAACTCTGTTACGATTTCGAGATGCATTGCTTTCGTTGACATGCAGATGTATAACGCTATGTATTATTTGTATTGCTTTGCGCCACGATACTTCCAGGAGCGCACAGTAAAGGGCCCTGCGAAATCGACTCAGAATTAGTCATTTGTTGTTTGTATGAGATGGCTTGCTGCCTCGGACATTTGTAAATGTCTAACCTATAATTAGATAATGGAGATATAATAAATATGCCATTTAACTACTACCAGCAAATGTTTTAAATAACAATCACGAACAATTAATTTAGATAAACGGTGATACTTATGTAAAATTAAGGGATGCCTTTCTTCAAAAGGTATGTCGACGTTATCAAGGTTTTTTCTCCAACTCGTAATAGTCCATCCTCGTTGATAAATGGATTCATAAGTGACAGTTTGCTTTTACTTGGTTTATTACGTAGTAAGCACCTAAGCTTTTTGCTCAGCTGAACGTAGAATACTTTGATATCTTAACAAGACTGCTCTTAGCTAGCTTTATATTTAGTACATACAATGAAAAGGTTTTGGGGTATTTGTATGTATGCAGTAACTTAATGAAGTCTGTAAAGATCTGAGAACTATTCGAAAATGTCCCATTTGGGATTACATTTTTTATCAAGTTTTCGGAATTTGGGAAAGGTAAAAAGCTAATAACAACGTCGCGTAAAAATGAGGGTCCATTCCATCATAAGCTCAAATTTAGCAAATTTTGAGACATCACTCCGCAAGTAGCACAATCCGCAGGATTTTTCGATGAGCGAACATAATTCCATATTGTTGTGTCATGATTCAGAGTGAATAGACGTGTTAATCATATCGTCCGGCTATATATTCCGTTTTCTGTCAGAACATTTAGTGTTTGAGATTGAGATTTAAAAGTTTTTCGCATAAATTTTCGCCTTTCTTGACATACATAACGTGATTTTGTGATAGCGGAGAAAACACGATCGACAAGTTCTCTGGAGAAAGAGAAGCAGTTAACACCAACACTGGGAGAGGGGATAAGGTCAAACTTATCTGAATCGCAAACTCTCGATGGGGAAACAGCTGAACTTCAAAAACGATGTGATGTTTTCGAGCGACGTGAAATTGCAGCTGACGCAATTATATTAGAAATCCCGCAGTTGACGAAAGAAAATCTAAAAATTATCTTTCATCACCTTTGTCACAGCATTGAGTGTATACCGCCAACATTTTTTAAACATGACCTTATCTTTCTCACCTTTGATTTTGACATAAATGGTTCTAAAAGGTCATCCAGCTATTCATTTAGGAATTTAGTCTGCCTTAGAACACCATATATATTGCATTCCATGGGACCTCGTGTATAGTATGCCCTCACCGGATGACTAAGTTGAGTTCATCCATAAAAATGTAAATCATCTTTTTAATACACACGTCCCAGTAACCAATGGAATGGTAAGAGAAAAGACAAGGGCGAAATAAGAATTGCACAGTTTTTTTTCAAATCGCCTAGCTAATATCGATTTCAATGAACTTAATCGTAGATTCCTTTCTATTCCACATCCTGCAACCTCAGCAGAGTTTGAAGATCGTGCAAACAGTGCTTGTATCATCCCAAGCGGCACATCATTTTCTTTCTAAAGAATAGAAATCACGATATTGTGGAAAGTTTTTTGTCTATTAAGTCAAATGGATGGAGTACATCCAGTTGTTATTAAGGCCATATTACTATTACTCCTTCCTTATATTACGCACGTGATCACAACCATTTTTACAACAGGAATCCCTTAAACCTTTTACCCTTCCTCTCTAAGGTTTGTGAAAGAGTTATGTATAATCAAATAAATACCTTTATTAATTAGGATAATATTTATTGATATAAATGAGGATCTTCAACGAATTTCGAAACGGGCATTGGAATATAGCCTGACACTGATATATGTAAGTATTTAATTATTTCAAAAAAACGTTTGGACTTATCTTTTTTTCCATCTATAACCTAAACGATTTACCAATAGATTCCGTCGAATCGTCCAAGAACCTAGGCATGGTATTCAACAGAGTACTTTCATGGAATGACCATATTAATAATATAGTGGGTAAAGCGTATAGTGTTCTCCGAAAATTGTGGATAACCCAAAAGTTAACACCACTGAGAACAAGGCTTATGCTTGCCAGAACTTTGGTTATTCCTGTATTAATTTATGGATGTGAAATCTTCTGTAATTGTGATGCTAAAGATAATAGAAAGCTTCAGTTAGCTTTTAACAGCATCATCCGTTATATTTACAGTCTCAAAAGCTTTGATCACATATTAAATTTGGCATAAAACGTGTTGGATATGTCTTTTCAGAACTATGTTAAATTTCGTACCCTCAATTCTCTTCTTAACATAACAAAACGAGATAACCTTCATATCTCTACAATAAAATCCAATTTTCGGCATCTAATGATCGGTTTGCTTAATTCTTCCCCAATTCTCTTGCCTAACATCTGAGAGACAATTTTTCATTGCTGCCATTCGCCTTTGGAATTCACTTCCGTGCAACCTAAGAGAGCTGAATGACAAACGCAGATTCAGATTCTCGAATCAAAGCACTTAGATTTTTACTTCCCTATTCCTTTTTTTTGTTGTCTCAAGCAATCTTAACTCAAATTAAGTCCCTTTTCTTATATTCTTCTGAATTTTTGGTTTTAAATTTTAAATTTTAATTATAATTATTTTTCTTATTTTTTTTTTTTGTAAATTGTTAATGTTATTTAAATTGTTATCTCTCACAATATTATAAGTGAATTCTTACTGTGATATATGTTTATAATGATAAATAAATAAATAAATTAATATTGAAGAGGGGAATTCAATAACGATATGTGATGCACGATTGTCAAGGAAAACATTTTTGGGACGAATATATTCCTGGATTAACTGCAATACTGTAGTAGAATCCGAGTATACGAAGCAGTTTATCTTGTGGATAGAGAGGGCTTATTTTACTTTACTTAGCAACTGAATTGTATTAGTAGTAAAGAGAGTAGGTTTCACTGGTCCTACGCGAGTTTCAGCACATATAAGAGATATACGTACATCAGCACCTTTCGCAACGCGAGAATAAACGACAGCAGCGTATGCTGTTTCCGACGCGTCAGAAAATCCATGTAACTCTATCGATTCCCCGTTCTCTAAATGTCACCACCTCGTTATGCTTAATGATTTAAAATAATCCGATAACACTTGTTTTTTATTTGTATACGATCAATTGATACGGTCAATGATGATCAAGTAGTTGTAAATTTAAAACGTTTAAAGTCCGTATCTCATAAAAGACCAAGAGTTTTGTTACCAATTTCACCGATAGGAAGTTCGTTTGAACCTTTCCTACTTTTCTGATCAATATTTTCTAAAAAGGTAGATGAATTTGATAACCATTTACGTAAGTCCATTCCCGCGGTTTTGAGTAATAGACATATGTCATTTTTGATATTCACTGCATCGTCGACGTTATGGAAACCGCATGTATATATACTCGTTATGGAACCGCTTAAATAATCGTCCACATACAAATCGTTCATGATGCTATCGGAAGCTCGTGGATATTGTGCCGAATTATCAATTCCGATTTGTTCTTAACACGTCTTGCTAAAAACGTACGTCCTGTACGTTACAGTATTATGCCTATAATCGCGAAGTTTTTCACTATGATCACTTATCCAGACTTTTCTTTGGAAATCTAAATCATTTTCATTTACAACGACACACCGAAAGATTTTAGCGATATCAGCTCTTACGGCGATTTTATGCTTCGAAATCGTATGAGACAAGTTATCAAATCATTTTGAATAGACGGCCCAACTTAAAGATAATCATTTAAGGAAAGTCCGTTACTTGATATACATGAGACATAAAAATCTATTCTTAATTGGGTCGTCATGCTAGAGAACTTTAATACCGCGTTATGAGGCAGATAGTACGCTGGCCGATGCGCTCGTTTTCTGGCACTAACGACATAGGAACTACATCTTCATATTCGCGTAAGAATTCGAAGTATTGACGCTTTAATACGATTGCGTTGGAATCGTTTTTCCATACTATAAAGGCGTTTTAATGCCGCTGTGGATGAATCACAGAGCTGCACTTCTTGAAAAGAAAACGGTAAACTTGGCACATACATACCTACCATCGAAACGAACATAGTGGCAAATGTGTTTCGATTGCATTGAGTTTTAATAATGTTCTTTTATTACACTGAATTTTATCGAATTCACAAAATTGTTTTAGCATTGAATTCAGATCACAACACGTATGAAAAATATTTATTTCCCGCGACTGACTCATTAACACATTATCAGCTATAACCCATTAGAAAATTGTATCTATGGCTACTGGAGAGCCTGTTGGATGAACAATTACTCCGAATTTCTACATTCGGGAGGTCACTCATTAGAGACGATAGAATATAAGCATTTGTGTAAAGAGACGATTCTTTAAATACCGACGAATACATGACTAAATTTACAATTTCTCTCGTGCCTTGAAAGTTAACTTGTTCCCCGATGACAGCAATGGGAATTCTAGCGTTCGATCATTTTAAATTGAGACGCTCAACACACGATTCAAAAATTAAAGTGGAATCAAGCAGTTCTTTTTTCTTTGCATCTAAAACGATAACGATTTGGTAGAGCTTTGATTATTACGGCCTGAGTGTTTCAATTCTTGTGACTCTTGTTCGTTTATTTTATCTTTAAGAGTTGAGATCTCCATGGTAATTATCCGAACTCCGGAGTGAATTGAGCAGATGCAGGTTTGTAGATTGAAACCATGTATACCGGTGTTTCATTACATGGAATGATGTACATCAAGCAAATTAATAATTCGGTTTTTAAACTTTCTTTTTAAAAAAATTTTTAATTGTCTATTAAAAAATACTTAAAACTTTTTAAAAGGATTACACTGGAATCTCAAGAAGGGTCGTTGAAGTGATAAGGATTCTGGAATCTCATGAAGGGTCGTGTGAAGCAATAGGGATTCTAGAATCTCATGAAGGATCGTGTGATAAGTTGGATAGAGATTTCTTTTGATGTTTTTCCTAAATCTATTAATGCTGTGGTTCATTTGTTATCTTTCCTTTAAAACAAATAGCATGGTCCGACGGAGTGTAATGTATTAAAATGCATATCTACAGCAGCTGGAACCTTCGTACTTTACGGCGGCACATTTTTTCAAATCGAAAGGTTTTCTAATGATGTTAGCAACACCATCTCCTTGAGTTGAATAGGATTGGCCTTTTTGAATTGTATTATATGAGTATCGTTCACGCCTCAGTTTTTGGTCAATAACTTCGTTTCGCTAAACAAAAGCACATTAGGAGTTTGGTGCGTAGATGCCCTTGGATGGAGAGTAGGATAACCGTATGTAGATTCCGATGTTCCAGGTACTGGGACCTATAAAGCTTCTTTGACATTATAGGCCTGCCTGCCACTATTTGGTCGTTGGTGATTTAGAGAGTGGCGGCTAGTGGCGGCTAGTGTTGGACTAAGGACTGGTGATAGTTAAACTTCCACCTTTTTCTGCAGAACCAGTTTTACTTACCTTCCGTTGTTTTGATATGCAATTACCCGTCTTACTGTTCACACCACGTTATAACAGTTGGCGACCAGGCAGTAGTCGAACTACACGTGTTCGACGTGCAAACAAGTTTAATTTTAGCTTTTTATATTACAATTAAAATTAAAATAGAGTAAAATTTACAATGCCTAATAGAGAAGGTGGAAGTGTGAAACTGGTGCAAACGACGGTGTTTAATTTCGACTCGTTTAATCCAGAAATTATTTCGTGGGTTCGCTGGGTAAAACGCTCGCAGGGAAACACCGTCAGCTCATTCCACAATATATGGGAGTGGAGACATATGATATATTATGTGTTATGTGACAAGTTGCTTCCGAAGACACCAGAAGGAAACTTTAGAGGTTTATTTTTGCTCCGAAACCTAATGAGATCCTAGAGAATTATAAAAATTATGCAGAATTTTTAATTGCTTTACGTAGAACGTCAGTCATCTGCAATTTCGGTGCATATATAGTATATATAAACATTGCTACCAGGAATCAATTTGTGTTTGGTTTAAGGAATCAAAAAATTCAAAGCAGGTTGTTGAAAAAAACAAAATTAAGGTTAGATGATGCGGTAAATACAGCAAGTGGCTATGAGAGAGCTGAAAGATGAGAAGTTGAAATGCACCAGTACGGAGGAAGAAACCAAGGGCAACAATAATCAGCAAAACCCATAGTAAGAACGAAGAAACAAAAAAAAGTTTTCGCTGCGGCAAGGCATCAGATATGGCTTACCAATGCTCTCACAAGGAAACCGTTTGCCATTTTTGTAAAAAAAGGTCATATGGTATACGTAAAATATGCCTTAGAGTAAGTAAGCAATTAAATCAAATTGAAGAAGAAGAATATGATACAGGTACGCTGATGGTGGAAGAACATTTCCATAATCGAGAAAAAAGAAGAGAAGTGAATGACGATATGTTGTAAATTGCCAGTAAACATAATTTTGTATTCATTTTAAAATCGAAACAGGTGCACCTGTGATATTCATCAGTTTGATGGATGCCAAATTGTTTTTTTCCAAAACTCAAAGTAAACGAGAGCGATACTGAACTATACAGTTACTGTAAAACATCATTGCATTGCGTACGATATGTATGGAGTAACGTGATAACCGAACTTCCAGTTCTTCAGAGAAGATTTATATCGTTCGAACTGACAGAAAACTTTTGCTGGGAAGGGAGTGGCTACGGAAAATAAAATTAGATTAGACGAAAACATTGCTTAATCAATTGCATGCAACAGGTAATATCAACCAAATCGTAAAGTAAATTTCCAAATTTATTTGCAACATGTACTGAAAGAATTACGGAGTTTCAAATTCGCTTGTGTTTAAGGTCAAATGCGACTCCTAGGTTCATTAAAGCCAGGCCACTACGGCACGCAGTGGAACGCGAACTGGAAAAACCCGTGGCGGAAGTGTTACTAATTAAGGTAGAAAAGAGTAAATGGACCACCCCAATTGTAATTGTGCCTATAAAAGGTGGCGCCGTCCACATCTGCGGGGATTACAAGGTTACGGTGAATCCGGCATTGACAATTACAATTACGTTACCTACAATAAAAGAGTTGTTTAGTAAAATAGCAGGAGGTACTAGATTGACAACAATTGATTTAACCACAGCTTATCATCAACTAGAAATACATCCAGAGGACAGACATTTCTTACCTTAAGCACGCACCCCACACGTATAATGGGATATACGTGTGATTGGGATTGCTTGTGCTCCTGCGAAATGTCAACGCCTTATGGAACAATTAGTTGGGGTCATACTAGGTGTGTTCGTGGATAATACCAAAATTACAAATAGTGACAGACGATATAACATATCAGTAGTGTAGAAAAAGTCTTAGCTGAGTTACACATTCATAATAAGCTTGTAAATTGATTTAAAGCTGAATGCATGAAGGACCGTATTGAGAACTGCGGGTATGTTATTGATAAAAGTGGTGTACATAGAATGCCGATTAAGATCGATGCAATACAAAAGCTGGAAAAACCAAAGACGAAAGATGAAGTACGCAGTTTTTTGGGTCTTATCAACTACTACGGGCGGTTCATCAAAAATTTAAGTACTTTTGTTTACCCATTGAATCGGTTACTACAAAACAAGGTGCCATTCCCTTTTGATAACCATTGCGAAAAAGCATTTGTTGAGGTGAAAGAGCAAATGCAATCAGATACGGTGTTAGTTTTATACGACCCTAAGTTGCCATTTATTTTCGCGGTCGATGTTCACCCGATTGGAGTTGGAGCAGTATTGAGCCATGTTTATGGAGATGGTTCGGAAAGACCTTTGTAGTTTGCTTCTCGGACGCTGAATCAGGTACAATAGTAGTATAATCAGATCGATGAGAAAGCATATGCTATCATACTTGAGATGATGAATTTTTTATCAATACCTTTACGGAAAAAAATTTACTTTGGTAATAGATAATAAAGCTATTTTCGAAATTTTGTCTCCTCAGAAAGGCTTGCCTACACTATCAGCAACAAGAATGCAGCATTATGCGATATTTCTAGGGCATTTTAGGCATGACATCAAACTAAAATAAGTCCCAAGATAATGCTTATGTCGATGCGGTGTCGTGTACGCCCAGTGTGGATACTTATAGGCATATCGAAAACATAGACGTTTTAAAACTGAGGGCGAAACTAAGGCAGACAAAGAAGTAAATTTATTAATAGAATGTCTCAGATATTGCCGTGAATGTGAGAGAATCAAATATGCGGTATATTACAAACAGAGTTAAGTCTTCAAAACGGGTGTTTAATTTACGGCATCCGTGTGTATTGTATACCTAAGGGGTTGTGGGAACGAGTAGTTCTCGAATGGCATACCGGCCATTTTGGCACCTCAAGGATGAAAATCTTAGGAAGAGCTTACTGTTGGTGGAGCCAAATGGATAGTGAAATTGAAAATCTAGTGTCAAATCGTCAACTATGTCAATTCACTCGCACGGATCCTAAAAAGGAAGCCCCATTGCATTGTTGTGTGGTTCCAAGAAAGGCATTCAAAAGGGTGCAAGCATACTGCACAGGTCCATTCATGGGGAAATCCTTATTCGTATTTTTTAATGTAATTAGTAAATGGTCGGAAGTACAAAGAATCCCCAATACAACAACGAGTACTATGTACTATTGGAAAATTCGAACAAATATTTACGTCTTTTGAAATTCTGAAGGTTTTCGTGACTGAACACGGAACCCAATTCAATTTCAGTTATTTAAAAAAAAAAAAAAAACGGTGTTGTACAAAAGCATTTTCATCCCGCTACAAAAGGGCTTGCGCAACGATTTATACAAAAAAATTAAAAGTAAATTCCAACAACCAATTGTAATTCAAATTCATGAACACTTATATAAATACAATTTTATTTACTTACATGCAAGCGATACACCCAACCACAGGCAAATCACCGGCGATGCTGATGTTAGGTCGTCAGATTCAGTCAAACCTTGACCTACTCTTACAAGTCGAAGTCATCACGGAACGGAAACGTCAGTGAAAACAATTTTTTGTGGAAGAACTGGTGGCAGCAAGAGACTATATGTCAAACGACAAGTAGCAATTCGGAACGATAGAAGCAATCTTAAAAAAATTACATTATAGTAATAAGCTGGGGTTAATCGAGTCAGGAAGACACATGTGGAGCCAGTAAGGAAGATAGGCGAGGCGATCAGCGGACTGCCCAAGAAAAGAGTAATTACAAACGAAACAGAAGATTTAGATTACGTAGAACTATCTATATTAGACGACGAAACCTCTCCAACTATTAACCCACCATGAAATGATTCATCACAAAACGTTCAATGATCCATCCAAGAGCACACGCAGAGTTATGAAATCTGCCCTGAAAGCAGCAGAGTCAAGGGTATCAGTTAAAAACAATGACGTCACTCTTCGACGATCCAGTAGGATGAAGAAAGTTCCTGGGCGATTTATATGGTCAGAAAATATAATAAATGAATGAATCGTTTGCAAAAACAAAACAAATGTCATTATCGTATTGAATTTATTTAAATATTTACAAAGATTTTGAATTACTATATAGTTTAATTTAGGTTTAATCGTGGTAAACAAAAAAACTGGACTTCTTTAATAACAATATATGTAACACATGGGCTGAAAAGTCAGTGCCGTTTTATAGTAAAACACAAAATTTTTGCAAAATTCAACTTTATTTACCAATATAGTTGCCTTCGAGGGCGATACACTGATTGAAACGATTTTTCAATCTTTCGATGCCAGTTTTGTAGTACGATTTCAGTTTAGCTTCAAAATATACCTCTGTTTCGGCGATTACTTCTTCATCGTTCTTAAATCTCTTTCCGGCGAGCATTCTTTTGAGGTCTGCGAACAGGAAATAGTCGCTGGGGACCAAATCTAAATAATACAGTGCGTGGGGAAGCAATTCGTAGCCGAATTCATTCAATTTTCCCACCGTTTTCATCGGCTTGTGACACGGTGCATTGTCTTGATGAAACAGCACTTTCTTTTTCTTCAAATGCGGCCGTTTTTCTGCGATTTTCAACAACGCAATGCAATAGTCGCTGTTGATATATATATATATATATATATATATTATAATCTTGCCAGCCGAGTGTTGAGTTTTTGGTCGTTTTGGACGAGGTTCGTCGCCTGCTCGCCACTCAGCTGACTGCCGACTTCACTCTGGTGTGAAGTGATGGAGCCAAGTTTCATCTATTGTCACATACCGGTGCAAAAATTCGGCTTTATTGCGGTTGAACAGCTTTAAACACTCCTCTGAATCATCAACACGTTGTTGTTGACTGTGAGTAAACGCGGCACTCACATTGAACAGAGCTTTCGCCTGTCCATATATTCGTGTATGATATATCTAACACGCTCTTTTGATATTTTCAGAGCCTCAGCTATCTCGATCAACTTCACTTTACGGTCATTCGTAATTATTATGTGGGCTTTTTTGATGTTTTTATCTGAAACAGCCACTTTTGGACGTCTACTGCTTGCATCATCTTCGGTGCTTGTATGACCACTTTTAAATTTTTCAATCCACTTACGAATAGTTCGTTCGGCTGGTGCAGAGTCCGGGTAACACTTATCAAGCCATTTCTTTGCATCGGCTGCATTTTTTCGTATCAAAAAGCAGTGATAAATCAACACACGAAATTGCTTTGAATCCATATTTTTTCACAATAACAAAAGCTGCTTTACTCACAACGCTATATCTCGAGAACTAATGGTCCGACAGCTGTCAAATTTATACATGTATCTTTTTAAGGTTGGTACTAACTGAAAATGGTATGGATTTAATTCAAGTTTTGCCCTCTCTTAGAAACGGCACTGACTGCAATTAAAGTAATAAATAAATTTTTTAAATAGTAGGGTAGAGATGTTTTATGTTACCACTAACAATCTATGAATATGACTTAATAAAGAGAAATCGTCAGTTCACACCACGTTATAACAGTAGTACACGCTGATTTTCGAGTGTTGTTTATTGTTGTGATGTTTTACATTTGGAGAAAATGTTCTCTTCGAATCCGGTGTACAAAAACAATACTGTACGTCTTCACTGTGATTACTTGCCTAAGAATCTACGAAGAATCGACAACAGAGAGATAGTAGCGTTAAATCAGTAAGAAGGTGCTACACCACTAAAAAATCGCGAATCTCAAGTGTTTCGTGCTATATTGGCTTTTATCATGGTACTGTAGTGACAGACATTTAGTATACAACATAACATGATATCAGACCAGCAGTCTGTTTCTCACAAATTGGATTACGATGAGTGCAGTAATTCGTGTTCAGTTGACAGTTTTAGTTCATGGTGTTGTGCGTCGGTGTTTTTATGTTCCTTATTATGTAAGTGTATTTTTTTTTTTTTTTCAATTTATGGTATATCCCTTTTGGGTTAATTTCGCGTAATTCGTAAATCGATTTAAATTGTTTTCGTGGTTGCTGGAGCCCGGGAGAGTGTGTGAGTGATAGAGTCAGTTTAGTTCAGTTTTCAATTTATTGTAGCTTAATTTGTATTGTACATTAGTGGTTTTACAGACTTTATTGCACATTTTACAGAGATATGGTATTTTACTACCTTACGACTGACAATTAAAAAAATAGTGAACAATTATTAATGTAAATACAGGCTTAAGAAGGAAAACTACTAAAAAAACCTTCATTAAATCAGTCATCGTGGTAGATTGAAGAGGGGGCAGTAGAAACAACAATTTGGTTTCATTACAATTAATAGCATTATATGTATAATGAAGGAACAAAGAAACAGAAAAAAAGTTAATAAATAAATAAATAAATAAATGAATAAATAAACAATTAAATAAATTAATTAAACAAATACATAAATAAGTAGATAATAAATAAATAAATAAACACATGAATGAATAAATAAATAAATAAACACATGAATAATAATAACTAATAAATAAATATTGGGTCTATAACTAAATTGGTGCGGTTTGCTAAGAGATGGCGTAACTTGTATTATTCTATTGTTATTATTCCATTTGAACATGCGTTGGAAAGTTACTGCCATTTTACGTCGTTTCAGTATATGTCATTCATTTGAAGCGTAAACAACAATATTTTTTTTTCACTCAAATATGTCGAACTTTGTGCCTGAAAACTGCTCCTGAAAGACATCGTATTTTGGTGGAAGTTTATGGTGAACATGCGCTAGCTGAGCGAACGTGCCAAAAGTGGTTTGCACGATTTTAAATTGGTGATTTTGGCTTGGAAGACGATGAACATCCTGGGTAGCCAAAAAAGTTTGAAGATGAAAAACTGGAAGCATTAATCTATGAAGATTGTTGCCAAACACAAGAAGAGCTGGCAGAATCTTTGGGTGTCACTCAAGCGTTCAAAACGTGTAAAAGCAGCTGGAAGCATATGTGAAACCCGGCCAACCAGCCAAATCAACGGCAAAGCTGAATATCCATGGCGCGGAGGTAATGCTCTGTATTTGGTGGGATCAGATGGGTGTGCTGTATTATGAGCTGATAAAACCGGGTGAAACCATCAATGGACAACGCTACCGAACACTATTAATCCGTTTGAAGAGAGCAGTAGCCGAAAAACGCCCGCAATATGCGACCAGACACGAGGCAATAATTTTCCATCATGACAACGCTCGGCCCCACGTTGCTATTCCGGTTAAGAACTATTTGGAAAAGAGTGGACGGGAGGTTTTACCCCACTCGCTCTATAGCCCAGACCTTTCCCCTTCTGACTACAATTTGTTCCGGACGATGCAGAACGCCCTCACTGAAATACGGTTCACATCAGAGCAGTATATTAAAAATTGGCTTGATTCATTCTTGGCTGCCAAGCCGGCGCAGTTCTTTTGGAATGGGATCTAAAAATTGCCATGAAGTCATAGCTTCAGATGGGCAATACTTTGAATAATACTATTGTACATGTTTTTCTTAAATAAACGTTTCAATTTTGAAAAAAAAAACCGCACGAATTAAAATGATCATCTTATTTTCTCTGCTCAAATCTGACTTCCGATTTATAATTGGAAAGAGAACTCTTGTTATTATATTGGTCTTATTTATCGTTTCTTTAATATGCAACCCGAAATTTAATTATTTGTCCAGATGTATCGCAAGATATTTGATATTAGGTTTAAACTCAGTAAAAACATTTTTATAGAAAGGTTGTTGCTTGGCAAGAAACAGGCTTTTCTTTTACGGGTAAAAAAGATAGCCTGAGTTTTTGAAGCATTGAGTGATTTTAAGATTAAATATAACACATGGGCTGAAAAGTCAGTGCCGTTTTATAGTAAAACACAAAATTTTTGCAAAATTCAACTTTATTTATCAATATAGTTGCCTTTGAGGGCGATACACTGACTGAAACGATTTTTCAATCTTTCGACACCAGTTTTATACAACGATTTCGGTTCAGCCTCAAAATAGGCCTCTGTTTCGGAAATATTCGCTGGGGACCAAATCTGGAGAATACGGTAGCTGGGGAAGCAAGTCGTAGTCGAATTCATTCAATTTTGCCATCGTTTTCATCGCACTATGAGCTATCTCGATCAACTTCACTTTACGGTCATTCGTTTCCCATCAAAAAGCGATGATAATTCAACACACGAAATTGCTTTGAATCCATTTTTTTCACAATAACAAAAGTTGATTCACTCACAACGCTATATCTTGAGAACTAATCGTTCGACAGGTGTCAAATTTATACACATATCTTTTGAAGGTTGGTGCTAACTGAAAATGGTATGGATTTAATTCAAGTGGTGCCCTCTCTTACAAACGGCACGGCAGCCCATGTATTGATTTGGTTAAGTTTTAATATAATTTTGGGTGTGCATTGTGTGTTGAGTGGTTAAATTCATAAATTAGTTTCATTTGCCTGAGTTATTTCTTGAGTTTTTTGTTATAAGTTCTATTTTAAATTTTTTTGGGGATATTGTTTTGAATTATGGACTGTATGTTTATTTTATGAGAGATGTTGCTAGAGTTTGTCCCCAGAAACATTTTTTTTGATGACAATAATATTCAAATTTAGTTATTAAAATGTATTATATTTTATTGTGTTGAATTAATTTTATTTTATATTTTTATGTCGTGCTGTCATTATGTTGTGTTAAGTTAAGATTAGATTTTTATATTTAATTTGTGTTGGAACATGTGGGCCTTGCAACTTTTACTTTATATTTTTTGTCGTGCCAGTATTATGTTGTGTTACTCGTTTCCAACGCTCTAAATGCGCGATTTTGTCAACTTGATGCACGGGTTGCGGAGGACTGATGAGTGGTTCGCCAATGAGAAAGTGGCCTGGCGTCAACACGTTCAAGTTGTCGATTTTTTTTTTATTTTTTAATACCACGCGCGCACCAAGGGGATATGAATACCCTTTTACTGGCTTTGTCTCAAGGGCGCGGGCGGGTGGTGTAGTAGTTTGAAACTCAGGTGTATTGATATTTTTCCCAAGAGGTGGTTGTCAAACTGGACGGGACGAGCTAGTACATCCTCAATCAGTGATTCTTAAGTACGTGCTAGTTGTTAGTTCGGTACATTTAATCCAGCCAGCAACCACTCCAACATCAGTGTTATGCCTTCATGTTAGAGTTGACGCCGACGGGATTTTCGTATAACTACATACAAATTCTATAAAAAGACTTTTTCACAGAATTGCCTCGTACGGGATTCGACCCTGCGACCCCCTGCTTGAGGAGTCTATGCATATACCACTACACCACGGCCGTGATGTCGATGTTTTCTGACAGTGGACACAAAGGTCTTGAGTTCAGACAGGCTTCTACTTGTGTGAGAAGAGTGTTGAGCTCTTCGAATGTAAGAATCTGGTTTCCAGCTTTCCAGACTTCACTCCCGCTTCCCATAAGCCTCCAATGTGTGGGGAAGCAGGGGGAATGAACTTCCACCTGGTTCCTTCGTTTTTTAGTACCTCTGCCACATTTCTCCCGTCCAACTTAGCTTCCTTAAGTTGCCTCTGTAGTTCGCCGTTGCTTCCGTCGAAATTACTGCCGCAGTCGCTAAAGAGTTCCTTTCAAAGACCCCTTCGAGAAACAAATCTCCTTAAGACTCCTAAAAATGTATGTGTGGTCATGTCGCTGACGAGATCGATGTGTTCGGCTTTCGTTGCCATGCATACAAATATCGCGAAATATCCCTTCAAAGTTTTCGCATTTCTCCCTTTCCACGTTTTTACCTTGATGGGTCACGCATAATCCACCCCAGTGCATGTGAACCGTCTTGCTATTGCTGTTCGTGATGCTGGGAGATTGCCCATTAATTGTACATTTGCAACAATTGTGTATTTCCCTTTTGACTGCATTCTTTAAATTGAAAATCCAAAATCGCTGTCGTATATAAGCAGTCATCCTTTGATTACCGCCGTGAAGAGTTTTGTCGTGGGTATCGCTGATGATGAGTTTCGTAAATGAGTGTTGATTCTACAGAAAGATTGGATGTTTTGTGTTAAAGGGTAGGGTAGAGTTAGAGAGTTTCCCACCAACTCGTAAGATTCCTACCCTGTCTCTAAATGGGTTGAGTGATTTGTATCCTCTGGTGTTGTCCTTTTCTTCTTTTTGGGCTAATAGAGTGACTCTTGTTAGCGCTTCTTCTAACTCCTGCGTCGATAATACATCTGCATAGAGATGAGGATGTTTTACGTACCGCAACCATAAACAGTAGGCAACTACTCGTAATGCCTTTTGGAGTGACGAAAATTTCGACAGTATTTCGTTAATCCAGCTACATCGTTTTTTTTCTAGGCAGTGGTGCACAATTGTAGAGCGTGATTCCTGACAAGTTTCCGGACACTGTGGCTGTTCTGGGTGACTTGCATTCCATTGTTGCAGCAGAAATTCTGGTCCTTCCCACCACAACTTTTTATATACATTGCTCTGCACAGTTCCAGTCTGGGCAATGTTATTGATTCCAACGGTGCAACCTTTGTTTTGGCCATCAGCAATTGTATGTGTATTTAGTCATTTTCATCTTAAACGCCTCAGTGTACGCTTTCTCCGAAGCGTCATTGAATCCATGGATTTCCAGCTTCTTTGTGTTTTTGTCGGTGTTGATCCATCGACGTATTTGGACGTTTTCAATAGCTGGTAATTCTTGGTGAAAGGTTACCCATTCTCATTTTAGTTCAAGTGGAATCGGTTTGCCCCAATCCAGACCTCTACCCCATAGCTGTTGCATAAGTATTTTTGCTTTTATTATGCATGGTGACAACCAGCCCATTGGATCGTAAAGCTTAGCTACTGAGGACAATGTGGACCGTTTTGTAATGTCGCCTTGAATCTGCCCTGCGACTTGAAACGTGAATACATCCGCAACTGGAAACCATTTAATACCAAGGGTCTTGACATCGGTGTTTTCTATGGATTGTAGTGAAAAATCCATCGCTCTTTGATTTGCCGGAATGCTCTTCAATACCTTTTCAGAGTTGCTGACATGTTTGCGTAAGTGAAATCCAGCGGTTGCCAACATTTCTTCACATCCTTTAGTTGGTGTTGCGCTTCTTCAATGGTATCAGCTCCACCGATGACATAGTCGACATAGGTTTTTTAATTGATGATAGTGGTGGAAGGGAAATCGGTATGCTTCGTTTTCTGCTAGCTGAAGAAGTACCCTAATTGCCAGATATGGGGCTGATACCGTACCAAAGGTGACCGTGGTTAGCCGATAAATTCTTGAATTCTGGTCAGGATTGTCCCTCCACACAATCAGCTGGCAATTCGCATCATCTGGACTTACTCGGATTTGGCGGAACATCTTTACATCTCCAGTAAAAGATTATGTCAATAACATTTGTTTGTTTTTTAGGGCCTACCATTAACTTGTGATTTAAGGAAGAGCCAATCAAAGGTTTGAAGGTTGCTTCGAGGCCGACCCGCAACCTTGTGGTGGTACTGGATTCCTTAATGACGGCATGATGGGAAATGAAAAAATGGAAAATTGATTTGACAACCTAATCGGACTCCTCTACTGGTGTCATATGGCCGAGCTCAAAGTACTCGGTCAAGCATTTGCTGTATGCTTCGTGTTGGCTTGGGTTTCTTTGCAACCTCCTCTCTAGATGTAAGAATCGTTTGATAGCATCTTTTTGTGTTGGGCCCATACTTGGGTATTCTTCACCCTTGAATGGCAGACGAACTTTGTAACGACCATCAGGTAATTGTGTTGTAAATTTGTAAAATGCTCCTCACACCTTGTATCTTCTTCTGATTCATAGGTCTTAAAAGGTTCCCTGCAATCACCCAGAAGAAGGCACGGATAATTTTTGTTTTTATCGATGGCACCTTGTCCAACAAGAATTCATCCAAAATGTGTCCTTTGTGCAATTGGACCTATGCGCTCGCTGCTTTTCCTTACTTCTCCAAGGATGATTTCAGCGTAGATGTCACTGCCAAGCAGCATATCCACCTTTGCTGGAACATTAAATGTTGGAACTGCTAACTGCAATCCATTTAGGTGTGTCCATTTGTCCATACAAGTATGCTAGGCCGGAAGGA
This sequence comes from Volucella inanis, assembly GCA_907269105.1. Classification (NCBI taxonomy): domain Eukaryota; kingdom Metazoa; phylum Arthropoda; class Insecta; order Diptera; family Syrphidae; genus Volucella; species Volucella inanis. The sequence goes on from OU026153.1 coordinate 77,826,213, forward strand.
GCCCAGTCAACAATTCAAGCACAAGGGCCTGTACTCGACCTGCTAATTCGGAGACCAGCGACTCGATGGTTAGGTCGACGATTTTGTTTGATTATCCACTGTTGACCTCCCCTAACCCGCTTACCCGCTTATTTGGCTAAATGTCCATCGGGACCTCAAATTCAATCTTAGAATCGCTGCTTTAGTAATAAGAGAACCAGTGTCGATTACCGTCCTTAACGTTAGGTGAAATCCGTTGGCTGCCTTTACCTTGACCCAGGCTGTAGACAGAAGAATCTCGAAATCCTTATTACTCCCTAATTTCTCCCCAGAGCTCTTGGGTAATGTTGTTTAATTTTTGTATGATAACAAAAAGTAAAATGGTATCCCATTGTTCTACCAGTACCCCTTAATTTTCTAAAGAGTGAATGATTTCTTGTGACGTGTCTAAAATACATTTTATACTCGTTGCTGAGTCGTTGCTCATAACCGTCTGACGGTAAAATAGCTTTAATTGGGTCTTTACAAGTAGTCTTTTGTGGTCATACCGCTCTGTCAGAATATCCCAAGCACGCTTATAATTGCCCTTGTCAATGGCCAAGTGTTGGAGTAGCCTTTTGGCATTACCACGGACGTTATATTTTAAATAATGCAATCTTTGGATTTCTTTCAGTGCAACATTGGTATGACCCAGAAATACGAACATGTCGTGAAAAGATCTCCACGTTTCGTATCCAACGGAAAATGTTGAAAGGGTGATAACCGGTTACCTGAACCCACTTCCATTGCTATCACTGTTCTCAACCGATGAAGTTGTTGTTCTACTGCTTTTGAGGTTTCTTCGGATCTTAACTTGTCCATATTATCCAGAACTTCCATTTTGTATTCTGCATACATCTCACGGATGGTATTATATGCTGCTTCTAGATCTGCTTGTTTCAGTTTAGCTTCGATTTTTCCTGTTCCAAGAATCTGTTGATGGTAGTGCTCCACCATTGTCATTTGCTTTTCCATCATCTCTAATCTCAATTTAGGTAATTATTTTCCCTAGTCTAACTTTCTCAGCTTTATTGAAATTTGACATATCTTGTTTGGTGGTAGCAAGGATATTAAGCTGGAGCTTTGATGTACACAATTAATCGACACTCTTCACATTTCACACCCAGGTAATTATTTTAAGTTAAAATGTTTTTAATATATTGTATATTCATTAAAAGTTTTTCTCTTTTATCTTTAGATATATGAACTTTATTTCGCGGCTCGAATGGACCAAAAATGTTGTAATTTGTGTTGGGTTGAATTAAAGACCCTTTTGTTGTAGAATATTTTACTTTTTAAATTGAACTTAGAACTTATTCTAAGAAATAAAACGATTATAACTTCAGTTTTATTCTCAGTTTTTGAACAACAGTTTGTATATCTCTTTTAATGTTGCTTGATTTTTATTGATGTTGCTAAACATTTTGTAACCTTTCATTTGACGTTCGTTCAAGTATTGTTCGATTATTAAATAAAGTTGACAATGCTATAATAATTATTTCTTTCATTTAAATTCTTTTAAATATTTAATAGATTCGCAAACTGCGGGTGATATCGAAATTGCAACTTTAGGGATACAGTGGACAAAACCGAAACCAGACGGATCTAAATGAAGGACGCTTAGCGCTTTCAATTTGATAATTGACAAACATATAATGAAACACATAAAAGATTGCACTGAAACCGTGGCACTTCGCGTCTTGAAAACAGACTGGATAATCACAATTACGGAATTATGAAGTTTTATAGGAGTTCTGTATGCTCAGGCGAATATGAAGCGAGATCATTGAAAGCTTCCTATCTATGGTCGAAAGAATGACGCCCCCTTTCTTCAGAAACACAATGAGCAGAGATAAAATTACAGAAATTTTAAGATTCATACGCTTCGATAAAAAAAAAAAACAACGATCCGAAAGATTACAAACAGATAAATTTGCGCTGATATCCAACATGAAAACATCTCAATAGATGAAAAGTTATTTCCGATGAAATTTCGATGCAGGTTTACGAAATATATGCCGAATTAGCCTCATAAATTTGGCATCAAGTTTCGATTAGCAGTTGACGTCGGATCAAAATATATTGTGAACGGTTTCCCTTATTTGGGAAAAGATGAAACCCGAAGCTCAAAATCGTTGGGTGAGTTTTTTATATTGACATTAGCTGAACCATATTTATATCGAAGCAGAAATATAACAACCGAAAAATTGCTTGCTCGAAAAACAATTTTGGTTGGGACCATCCGGTCAAACAAACGAGAACTTCCAAGCCCGTAAAGATTAAAAAAGATAAGATATATTTATATAAATCAGAAAATTTCATCCATACTGTATACAAAAGTAAGCCGAACATAAGAGTTCTCCTTCTAAGCACTAGACATACAGGTGTATAAACTGAAGACAACCACAAACGTCTTCCGGAATCTCTTTCATATAGTATTATAATAAAATGAAGTTCGGAGTGGACGTCGTCGACCAGATGGCACGCAAATATAGCGTAAAAGCAGGCTATTTCCGATGGCCTCTTCAAATCTTTTTCAATATATTAGATTTGGCAGCAATTAACGCGTGCATACTATATAAACCGTGCACCGGAGCCACAATATCCAGGAAACAATACATGTTTATTTTAACCGAGAAATTAGATGCAGAAAGCAAGGAGTACATTTGCCAACAATCAGGCACTTCTTTATCATCTATAATAAAAGCAGCAATTGTTGCATATCTTGCAAACAAGTGGTATGTGGAAAATGCACAGGCAAAGCGGAATATACCTGTAAAGAATTTACTAAATAAGTAAGATTACCCGTTAGAATTATTGTTATTTTTTCCATGATATTTTTTAAAGGACTTTTTATATCTTGATACTCTATTTAAACGTGAAAGCAAATATTGTGCAATTTGGAGTTAACTTGAATAAATCGGTATTTTAAAGAAAGTGCGTTATTTTATTCACCCGTCAATTTGACGGGTGCCGTATAGATAGGTATATTAGAAACGTCCAAAAATCTAGTGTTAAAGTTTTTCTACCGATTTCTAAATCTTTCTCAACGTTTGAATATTCATCATTTTCCTCTTCTGCTTGCTTTTTTTGTTTCAATTCTAAATTTTTCATTTTGGTTTCTATTATTATTTGTTTGAATAAAGGTAGTAGTAGAGCTAAATCAGACAGAAGAAATTTTTTTTATTTTCTTTTTCATTTGATACAATTAACAGAAATGAGATAAAGCACTTTAGAATTGTCTGATAATAGTTGTAGATCCTGGAAACTATTTTACTTAAGATTTAAGGTGGTTTTTATAATACATCGTTTCATTTGGCTTACATTCTCATTTATGTTTTTAAGTGCTGGTTTTGCTGATTCCAGACATTTTTATAACGTATTCTCTTCAATTGTTAAACTATTATTGGAATTTTTTCGTATTAAAATGTCTAAACAAGTTATTTCTTAGAACTTAGAAATCATACTGGAAGGAAATTGATTTGTAGAAACTGTTGATATATAACCATATTTCAATAAAAAAATTTGTCATTTTATCAAATTTTTAATTGATCTAGTTTCAAATAAGAATTTTTCAAAATCTCCTTTGACATTTTATACGGCCCTTTTCGCGAGATCCTTTCGTTGTGGATGATATGGTGGAGTTACATTTATTTCGTTGCCTTGACAAAAGTCAATAAACTCATATGACTGAAATGGAGGTCCATTGTCAGAAAGTAACTTATAAGGTTAACCAAAAACAGAAAACTAACTACGCAATTACAAGGTAATTTCAGATAGCAATAAAAATTGTAACCCGATTATATTGAAAGAGTCAATATGTAGGTACTCTTTTGAAAGGTTACGATAATGGGATCCAATTTGATCCTTTGACCGATTTGGTGATATTCTACCTTTTGTAGCAAATCCAACTAGATTTGGAAAATCTTTTTTGTCTGTAAATATACCTTTCCGCCAAACATAGCTTCGCGACAGCATTTTCATTTAAGTAATTCCTATGTGTGTATTGTGTAAAATGTTTATTTTATACTGTTTAAAACTTTTAGCTACTGTAACTCTATTACCATTATAAATACACCACTTGTTAAATGAGGACTTTAAATACCTTTCAAAATAATACTCTGTGTCCGTGTCAACTTGTTGATCGTCATTAATTACTTCATTATACAAATTAAATTAAATGTATAAAGTTTTTATTTATACCGAACACAATTAATCCGTTTGAAGAGAGCAGTAGCCGAAAAACGCCCGGAATATGCAACCAAACACGAGGTAAAAATTTTCCATCATGACAACGCTCGGCCCCACGTTGCTATTCCGGTTAAGAACTATTTGGAAAACAGTGGATGGGAAGTCTTACCCCACCCGCCTTATAACCCAGACCTTGCCCCTTCTGACTACCATTTGTTCCGGTCGATGAAGAACGCCCTCACTGAAATACAATTCACATCAGCGCAGAATATCAAAAAATTGGCTTGATTCATTCTTGGCTGCCAAGCCGGCGCAGTTCCTTTGGGATGGGATCCACAAATTGCCAGAAAGATGGGAAAAAGTCATAGCTTCAGATGCGCAATACTTTGAATAATACTATTGTACGTTTTTCTTAAATAAACGTTTAAATTTAAAAAAAAAACCGCACGAATTAAAATATATACCCAATACAATATAAAAGTTGAGTTGAATTTAAACCAATCTTAACACTACCTAATGACAATGCTTCTTCGGCATTTACATATGGAATACTACTCTTATCTATCTTATTCAATATTAAAAAAATTTCAGTTTTTTGACACTATGTTTGAGTTCACAATGTTTGTCTTTGCTAACTCAATGGCATAAATTGTATTTGTTAATTCTTCTTTAATTAATTTTATTTTTAAATGTAAACTTAATACTAATTCATTTGTAAATATTCTATTCTTTTTTATTACGTTAAGTATGTCATTTGTAACATTTGTTGGTTGATTAATTCTATTTTTAATTGCTTTGTTTATAAAAATTGGTTATTAGTATTTTCAATTACATTATTAATTTTGTTTTCCATAAGGATCTGATCGTCGTGGTCAGGATTTCCCGCTATCCACTTCCAAGCTGACCCGATGAAATTTAGTGATCTTTTCGTTTTGTGCGTTTTGAAATATATCTATTAAATTTTGTATTAGGGATAATTCGTGTTCCAGGAATGGAAGGAAGGTATTGGTCTTCGGGATGTGCTCCGATATTAAGAATGAGGTGTGTGTTATGAAGGTCTCGTATTGATTTATTTCGACGACGTGAATTAGTTTCACGTCTCCCTTCTGGATTATTGCTGTTCCAGTATGCAATGCTGGAATATAGGAACTAGAGTGGTCTAGGATCTGGATATCTCCATAGGAGGAGTGGGTGAGGAGTGACCTGTGGATGAGATAGTAATGACTGCTTAACTTCGAATATTACTTTTGTGTATGACCCTACCTGATTTCGTTAAAACTGTTATTGGTCTGTTTTCTTCAACGATTTCTTCTTTGAACCGTGGCGTAAGCTATGAACATAATCGTTTATTGTTTTTGACAAAAATTGTTTGACCTGGTGAGTATGTTTTTGGTTGCTGTTTGTCTTTATTGTGATAATTAAGATCATTTACCGGCTTTTCCTTCAACTGTTTTATGTTATCTAACCTAGATTTTTCAAATTGCTCATGATCTGTAGTAACGTTGAATGGTGTGAATGGTGCAATTGTATTCATATACGGATCGTTCGAGTAATTCCTCGAATGAACGGTGTGTACCGTCGGTCTTTATGCACCGCATGACTTCCGATAGAGTTGAGGAAAACCTCTCGACTTGGCCGTTGACCTTACTCTTGTAAGATGGGGTTTTGAAATTGTTAATTTTTAACTGGTCTTTCATCATAAATGTGATAGAAGCTGAATTTAAAGATTTCTCATTATCTATAGCGACGTATTTGGGGACTCCAAAGAAAAATAATAGTTGTCTTAAAGGTTGTCTTATGTCTTCAATGGCTCGGGATTTAAGTATTTTTGTTTGGGCTAATTTTGTGAATTTGTCTATGGCTGTCAATACCAAATGTCGTTCTTTTGTGTGAATGTATATGTGTAATGTGTGTCCAGGATATTCGGGAATGGGAGTAGATTTTATAATGGGGTTGTTTGGATGGCGATCGTACTTGTTTCCTTAACAAATACCATTAATAAACTAATTTCTTTATCTTAGAGCTCATTTTTGGGAAAAATTATCTTTCGATAAATCAAGTAAATCTGATTTTATAGTTGCGGAAATACAAGCGAAATACAAAGAGGTTTTTCCCTGTCTCGAGAATGAGTTGGGTGTTAAATGCATTAATAGGTGCCTCAACGAATGGGATAAGGTTTTGTGACAAACTTTCGTCGCTATGGTGGGTCAGAGTTATAGAGTTGGTGAAAGTTGTAGGTGAGGGTTTAGATAGAGCATCGGCTACAACATTTGTAGTGCCAGGTTTGTAAATGATTTCGTGATCGTATTCCTCTAAGATGGCTTTTTATCTTTTCATCTTGGCATTATTGTTTCTATTGCTGAGTGAATACGCTAACGGTTGGTGATCTGTGAAAATTTTCACTTTTCTTGAACCGTAGAGGAAATTTCTCAAAGAGTTGAGTGCCCAGATGATGGCGAGCATTTTCTTTTCGTTGGTTGCGTATGCTTCCTCAGTTTTATTTAATGTTTGGGAGAGAAAAGTTATTGGTTTGTTATTTTTTGATAATACCGCACCAATTGCATGATTCGAAGCATCGGTGGTGAGCTTGAAATTTTTTGACAAGTCTGGGTATGTTAATAGAACTTCTTGGAATACGAGCGCATTGTTAATTTTCCCGAATGCTTCTAATGCTTGATGGTTCAAATGAATAGGAATGTTTTTTGATATTTGTTTGGACACGCGTCCACGTCCTTTTTCCCCTTTTAAGAGAGCGGTAAGGGGATTTTCCAGCTTGGCATAACCAGGAATGAAGCGACGATAGTATCCTGACATGCCCAGGAAAGATCTTAAACTTTTAAGCGTTTTTGGGGGTGCAAAATCAACTATAGCTTTTACCTTATCAGGATTGGTTCTGATTCCGTTTTCACAAAGAAGAAATCCTAGAAATTCAACTGACGTTTGGAGAAATTCACATTTAATCATTTGGACTTTCATATTTGCTCTTTCTAGTGTTTCAAAGATTAATGTGAGATTTCTAAAGTGCTCTTCTTCATTACGACCGAAGAAGATTATGTCATCAATATAGACATAGCACCTTACTCCTATATAGTATGTTATCTGAAGAAAAGGGTAAACTCGTATTTACCGTGATTAACTTAAAAGGTAGTCTTTTCGATATCTGATTCCTTCAAAAGTATTTGGTGGAATCCGCTTTTTAAGTCAATAACTGTAAATAGTTTATTCTTTCCTAGATTGGACAACACTTCATTAATTTCAGGTATTGGATATCAATCGGGCATAGTGACTAAATTAAGTTTCCTATAGTCAATCACTAACCTAAACTTTTTCTCTCCTGAAGCGTTCAACTTCTTTGGGACTACCCATACAGGTGCGTTATAGGGAGACCATGAAGGTCGTATGATGCCATCATCTAGCAATTTCTTAATTTTATTATCCACAAATGGCTTTAGAGCTAATGGGTAAGGGTAGGACTTTGAGTAAACTGGGTTATCATCAACAGTTTGAATTTCACCTTTTACTACTGTTGCATATGTCAATCTCTGATCCGGTTCTGCAAAAAGGTTGGGAAATTTTCTTAAAACGGTATTGAGATTTCTTATTTGAATCTGATTTAAATGAGAAATTTTTACACGTATTTTAACTGATTCTGAAATGTGTGGTTTTATAAGAATTTTTATGTTTTGAAGGGTGAAAAAACTTTTTGCGGTATGTATTACATCATTTAATTCTTTGAGGCTATCATTGCCGATGATGCCGTGAAACGATTGTAGTGAAGAAAGGATAAGAAATTTAAGACCTACATTATTGGGACCAAAAAGATTTAGTATAGCGTGGTGTGTTATTTTTATATTGCCATCGACAGAGGTGACGTAAAATGGCTTATCGTTAGGTATAAGGTTTCTTACGCACTTCGGATGAATGTAGTTCTTGTTGGAATCTGAGTCTATCAAAAACCTTAAAACATTGCAGCTCTCCGTCTGATATTCAAAATAGGGCAGCGAAGAGCTGTTTAGCCTGAAAAATGGATATCTTGGGATTGGTGGGAAACGTTACTGGGGGCACTCATTCCAGGCTCGTGGTATTCCTGATGGTTGGGTTGCTCATGTCCAGGGTATCCGAGATAGTGAATCAGTGTTTAATTGTTATTTGCATCCTCTATAGCGACAAGTTGTTGATATTCTTTCAATTCAATAGTGTGGAAATTTCTCTGCATTTTATTTGGAGGCGGTCCCTGGGCTGGAAGGTTTGGTCTCTTCGGTGCAGGTGGCTAGTTCTGGGGCCTCTGTTGGTTTGTATAATTTACTGCTCGTGTTTGTGTGGTGCTTGTCTCCATTGGTTCCGGACAAGATTGTCTTTGTAGTGCTGGTGGTTGCCCATAGTTCCCTTGGTTTGGATTAGGATATTGATGACTCTGATGGACATGAGGTCGAGAACTTTGGTTTTGCTGTTGGTAGTTAAAATTAGGGTTGTACGCCTTATATGGAACGGGTATTTGGTCAAAGTTATTTACCGGTTGTGGAAAATAAGTGAGTTGTGGGAAGAAAGAAATATTACCTGCATAAGGATATGAGTTTTGGTTTTGTTTTTGGGGTTGTGATTATCCAGTTTTAAACACAGGTATAGTGCCTGTGGGAGATCAACTGGTTCACGTATTCCAAGGAGTCTTGGGAGGTCCTCTTTTAGTCCTCTTACGAACGTGTTTAATGCTTTGTCTCTATATGCCTTTGTTAGCAGAGTCAAAGCAAACAAATAAGATTTGGTTTAATGTGTTTTTAAAAATTAAATTATTCACTTATATTCTATGCAAAATAATGACGAGTTAAAACTGTTTTAGTTAATCGCATCTGTCGCTAAATATTATAAAAAAAATCAAATCTATTCTAATTTAACAAATAAAATATGGTTTAATGTGCTTTTTTAAAAATTAAATTATTTTAGCTACAAATTGACTTCTATTTACATATATTCTATGACTCTATATTAAATCGCTTAAAAATAGACTTACAAAACTAATGCGAGCATAGGCATTCTGTGGAGCGGCAGCAGATTCTTGTGTTCTACGTCCCTTTCACGTTAGTTACTTGGGGGCCCTTTTGGTGGTTTCTCCAACTTTCACTTATTCATTGTTTAGGAAAATTAATAATACCGATAGTCGCGTGGACTCTGGCTCTTGATGCACTTCTATTTTCCCGTACCGCTTGGGGACTTTTCGGATAATAGTTATTTTGTACCACTTTGGAACTTTCGCGATGTACCACTTTGTACCACTTTGGGACTTTTATTATTTTTAGTAATCGCACTAACACCTTTTTTGCCAGAGTCCCTGCTCGGGCGCCAATTAAATTAAATGTATAAAGTTTTTATTAAAAAAAAATATACTTTATTTGTTCAAGACACAATTTAGACTAAAAAACTAAATATTACAAAGTTAACCTATAACCTACTGCGACAAGGTGGAAACGGTGGATAGTAGCGGATCTAATTACTTTCACGCGTTGTCAGCATTACCTGTTGAGTTTAGGGTTCAGAGCATTTTATGGGAATTTGCATTTTCGTGGGGAATTGATGATTTGCACTTGATCCATTTGTTTGTTGCATTATCGTGGGAACGGAATGTTGAATTAGAATTTGACCGGATGCAAGGGTGATTGACTGCACGTGTATGACTTATAAAGTGTGGTTTTAACTTATATATACTTTCGGTAAGCTGTTTTTTCTAATTTCACATTAAATGTGCTCTAAGAAGAAGCTATTGCTACTGCCAAATGTGCTTTCTTTAATTAAAAATCTCTGTTTATGCCTGATAATCAGTAATTGTGGTAAACCTGAGCCCATGGAGGTATTTGTGAAACTCTTTTACTGCTTCCCAATGTGTCTGTGAGTAGTTTTTCTTCGCTTTATTAAATTAAGGCGAACCAAAAATTAAAGTTTCACTTCACCGTTAACCACGTGAGATAACACTGCACCCACTGCCTGTGACTATTATAGGCTTTCAATGCACTCAAATATATGTATTATTTTTCTTCAGCACGTCATACAATACCTATTGTATAAGAGTATACACATCTGGAGGCACACAACTGTTAGCACAGAGTTGGTGGCACTAAATTCCTTTTTTGAATTCACTTTTTTTTTGGTCTTACTGTTGTTCAGTTTGGTTTCCCTTACGTTTTAAATAAAGTGAATTTGTTTTCGTTTGTAAATTGGTTTGTAAAAAGATTAAAAAAATTTACTAACCCAACAAAACTTTTGAGTTGAGTAATATTTTTTGGACAAGGCGCTTCTAAAAGAGCTCTATTTTTTTCTTTATTATAGTCAATACCCTTTTCTGTTTTACTATGAATGAATGAAAAATGAATTTATCATTATATTATGGGTTGACTATTTTCGAAGCATATCTATTAGGTTGCTCCCCCAACCAACAACACATCATTAAAATAGTAACCGACCTTATTCATTGACCTTAAAATTTCATCCATAAATTCTCTGCTGGAGCTACTGAAATCCCACAAGGCAATATAGTAAACTTAATTTTTTTTTTGGTTATCACTGATAAAATAACTGAGATAAAATCCCATCTAGCAATTAACATTTCATAATACATAATAAGGATGAAAAGAGGGTAAACCCGAGTGGTTTTACCCTTGATTGTTACTGTTTTAGAAAATAAAATTAATTTAACTTGAATTAAAATTGGTTTAAAATTATTAAAATTATAACTAACATAGGATACATATGGATCTGTATGTGCATACATGTAGTGCTGTCTTCATGAACAAACCGCGAGGTCCACAGGTAATGTTCTTTGGAGTCGTCTGCATCTCGGTAAGTTTACTAGGCTTTGGATTTCACGTTTTTCATGTTGGTCTTGTCGTTGATGATGTTTTTTTTTTTTTTTTTTTTGTTAATTTGAAAAGCCCTTTTTTGTACGGTTAACATATGTATATTAAAATTGTTCATGCGCTGCCAATTGCTAAATTTTTGCAAACAAGTCATCCATTCTAGGAATTTGATAAATTTGGCTTTGTGTTAATTTATTTACTGTTACATTCCAGTTCAAACATAACCTCAGATCTCCATTCTTCTTAGAACTATTACCATCGGAGATGCCATTAACTATATTTCACTGGTACTAATATATTTTTGGATATTAATTTGACAATCTTCTCACCTACCTTATCTCGAATTCCAAACGGAACTCAATAGAATCACTAAACAATCGTTTGTCTCTCTTTACGCCGACGAAGCCAACGTTTTTCAAAACCAAATCTCGAGAATCGAAAGCATCCAGCACCGTTTTCTTTGATTTGTGCTTCGAGGTATCCCCGTATCAAAATCGACATTCAGGTCACGTTGAATGAGCGTCTTTTCACAACTTTATTTTCCATAACTAAATTTTAAAAATCTACATACCCTTCGTCTCTTCTCTTTCACAACTTTACACCTCCTATGACGCGAATGAACTAATCTCCCGTATGCTACGAAATATTAATTCAAGCCCTACCGTCTTTGACTTTCACCACACCACTCCCTACCTTTAATCCGTTTTCCTTCAGCAATCCAACGCAACTTAGTTTTCAATTTAACTTTAATCTTAAGTTATAGCTTGTATTAAGCCGAATAAATCAGAGCCTTCGCCCTGACCAAAAATTAAATTAAATTAAATTATACGGCTTCGATTAACTCGGAATAACGTTTTCCTTAAACTTTAGCTGAGCACTATAACCGACAATTAGGTCCCTCATATCATATGAGAAAACCTTAGGAAATTTAATCGACAACTCTTTTACTTTACCTGTCACCATATCATTCACCTTGTAACTATAAAACTTACCCTCTTATTTGGCAACAAGGCACCTCAATTGCGACCTAAAAGTGGAACATATTTTCGATTTACGTTTGTAATAAAGATTTCCAGACTATGAAATTGGGATATATTCTTGAAATCTTGTTTTAAATAATTTTTCACATGATGCACCTCCTGCCCTGTTATGACATTTAATTGCTTTTTAACACTTCCACTTAAGTGTGTTCTATAAAAATCATAATTAACCGTTGAGCATGCGCCACTATCAAGCTTCCATTCAAATAAACTCTTAAGTAATACACAACTTCATTACATGCGGTAATTTTGAAATATTTGAAAAAGGATTTATATATCCTATTTGTATGTTAAATAAATAGTTTCTTACATCTTTTATTACATATTATGTTACTTATTGTATATTAAACTTTTTTTTATGCATGCTATTGTTATTACTATATCTAGTCTTTTTTTAAACAGCCATTTTTCCCACAGTCAAAAGAAACAAAAATTTTTAAATTATTTCAATCATGCTGATAGTTATTAGTTTTCATATACTATACATTGATTGTCTATTAAAGTTGTTGTTTCAGCATGCTGATATTAATCCCGACTGCTCCCTTCTGCACTGCTGGTGATACTGATGCTGATGTTATTGATTTTGTGTTGATATGTTGTTAAAACTTTCAAGCCTCATTTGGCGTAACTGCATATTGTCATTTCTATGTTCTTTGCGAGTTTACAAGCTTTGTCAAATGTCAATCCTATTGTATTCAAAAGCTTTTGTTGAATGTGTTCTTGATATATACCATATTATGTATACTGTACACCAATTTGTCTCTCAGAGTGTCATTTAAAAATGTTTTAAAGTCTCATGATTGCGGTAACGATTTAAGTTCAAGAGTACATAATCGCTACCCGATTTGTGAGCTTTTTGGTTTCTTTTATAAAATTTAAACCGTTCTAGGATAATATGCAATTCGGCTTTAAATATTTGTTAAAAATTCCGATCAATTTTGAACGATTTTTTGTCCGATGTTTCTAGGTCAGTAAGCGATTTTAAAATTTTATAAGATTCAGAATCTATTAAAGTAATTGAATATGACACTTTTTTTGTGTTCTCTGTCACACCATTTATGGAAAGCAAATGTTGAAGGCGCTCTTTATAGTCCTCAAAGTTTTTTTCCTGGGGTAAAAAATTCAATTGTCCTAATGATGGTCATTCTTCTACACTTTTAACTTTTAGACAGCTATAAATATATGGTACAGTACATATAAATATATATACAGTCATCCCGTCCAATTGAAACTTTTATATCATAATAGGCGTAGTTGTAGCGATAAATGTTTTGCTACGTAGAAAGTTGATGGGTTTAAGTACTTGTGACTTTGTACTAGCTTAAGAATTAGCTTCGGATGTCATATGGAGTCCTTAAAAAGATATTTCTACTGGATACTTAGAAATTACTATTATCTGAGTAATTTTTGCTCTATAAAACTCCCCACAGCAATATAAGTAAGTTGATTTCTAGGAATTAGGCGGTCAAAAAATCTAAATCTAGAATGCCAATCGTACAACTCCACATAACGTTTTGCGGTTTCTAACGCATATTCGTCAAATTTTTTGACATTGATTTTGTGACCGCTTGAAATGGCTTCCAAAATTACTTTAATTCTATGAGTAAAATCAAAATTTATTTTCGGTATTTCAGCAGTTAGTTGTGGGATTTCCAAAAGTCTTCTGCTTGTATTGCTATCGTTTGTGTCTCCGAAGTTACCTTTGGCATATATATTAAAAGACCCATTTTCGCTGAATCTCTAATTTCTTTTCTTTTTATAATAATTTTTTTTCTTCGGTTCTTTTTGCGCGATATTTTTTAACTGGCATTTTGTAAGCTAAATGCAATATACATACTTTCGAATAATCTTATTCTGGCGTGTAAACTTGATAGGCCAAATACGAGTCACCCTGGGCCGATATTGCGTTTTTTATTTAAGTTATTAAAGTATTTTGATGAAGCTTCGCCTACATAGCATCTAGGTAATCGTTGACTTCGTGTCAGTTGCTGGATTACAGATCTTTCCTTCAACAGTGAATTAAGAATTAAGACAGTGGAAAAAATGAGAATTACTGACTATTTAAATCTACTTTTGTGTTGTTAGGTGTCTTTACGATGTCCCGAACGTATTTCTTCTTTAGTGATGTCTGTAGACTTTTGCACAAATCTAAATCTTATCTGGCGGCAATATCGAGATAAGGAGGGTGTCGGGTTTTGCCAAACGATTTTTCTTTTATTTTAGGTATTTCATGTCTTCGTCTGAGTTCCACAAACTAACAAATAATTTTCTAAGTACTCCAATTTTTCGTTCATTGATGGAAAATTTTGCTCATTCATCTTATCAATTAGATGTCTTGAAGTCACTACTTTCAATCCCGAGCAGCTTAATGAACCTACAACAAAACAAATTCGTTTTGACACAAAAGAAAAAAAAGGTAATTTATCGTTTTCTGACTAAAAATGTATATATTTCGCAAAGTGGATAAAAGTGAAGTCTGATAATTTCTGGTTATCAAGCCAAAGAGTTATGTTATAGAAAAAAATAAGAAATTTTACTCGCAAAGATCCGGTAGCATAAAATTTTTGCTATTGAAAACAAAATATGGTGAGAAATTATTTATAAAAAGGGTAGTCTTTAAAACGCTATTAACACATGGGCTGAAAAGTCAGTGCCGTTTTATAGTAAAACACAAAATTTTTGCAAAATTCAACTTTATTTATCAATGTAGTTGCCTTCGATACACTGATTGAAACGATTTTTCAATCTTTCGATACCAGTTTTTTAGTACGATTTCGGTTTAGCCTCAAAATAGGCCTCTGTTTCGGCGATTACTTCTTCATCGGTCTTAAATCTCTTTCCGGCGAGAATTCTTTTGAGATCTGCGAACAGGAAATAGTCGCTGGGGACCAAATCTGGAGAATACGGTAGTTGGGGAAGAAAGTCGTAGTCGAATTCATTCAATCTTGCCATCGTTTTCATCGCACTATGAGCTATCTCGATCAACTTCACTTTACGGTCATTCGTAATCATTTTCTGGACTTTTTTGATGTTTTCATCTGAAAAAGCCTCTTTTGGACGTCCACTGCGTGCATCATCTTCGGTGCTTGTATGACCGCTTTTAAATTTTTTAATTCACTTACGAATGGTCCGTTCCGCTGGTGCAGAGTCCGGGTAACACTTATCAAGCCATTTCTTGGCATCGGCTGCATTTTTTTCCATCAAAAAGCAATGATACATCAACACACGAAATTGCTTTGAATCCATTTTTTTTTTACAATAACAAAAGTTACTTCACTTACAACGCTATATCTCGAGAACTAGTCGTCTGACAGCTGTCAAATTTATACACGTATCTTTTGAAGTTTGGTACTAACTGAAAATGGTATAGACTTAATATGAGTAGTGCCCTCTCTCATAAACGGACCTTTCAGCCCATGTATTATTGTACTATATTTTAAAATTTCTTATTGAAATTTATATAATATTATAAGAAACTTACCTGGTTTACCCATGTTCATCACTTTGTAATGTTTGTTTCGCTATGAGCGGTGGCTTCGATAACTAAACTGTGTGTACTGCTTACGAGGCGATTAAGTTCCTATATCCTATATATCTTATTAACTTTAAACTATCATTCTTATTTGAGTAAGTATATGATATATATAGGGTCACTCTACCCATTCGTTAAGCCGCACAGGGTTTACTTCTCATGCAACGCATCCCTCAGATATCTCAATCTTTGTGGAAAGTCAAGCAGCCATAAAAACTTTCGCAAGTGAAACCACCAAATAAAGGTACAAAAATGTCGTCAAACTCTAAGTAGAGTCTGTGAGTAGGCAGAATGGCCAGTATTATGGGACCCCCTTCTCAAGATAATTGCAGAAGCTGTAGGAACGAATAGGAAATAAAGACTATCACACACTTGCTGCACGACTGACCCAGCCTCTAAATACATAGTGCCAAACACTTGAGGTATACTATAGACTTTTTAGAGAACTTGAGGACTCCAGCAAAGCAAAACTTATAGATCTCATCAGATTTGTTATAAGCTCTGATTGATTTTCAGCCAACAGACGCTAAGTAGGGCCCACCATAATAATATATATGTTTAGGGATTAGCACATCTCTTATTGCCTAACCTAACCTAACCACCCCACCCTCATACACCGATTTAAGTTGTGGGTGCTTTAAAGTGGCATTTCACACCATTTTTGTATCATAGCACACAAAAATGCATTATGTCATTAACATTTCTAGTAGTATATTTATTATGTTTGTCAAATTAATTAATTTAATAAGAAAGAAAAAATATCTGAAAATATCTTTGCAAGTCATAAGAAACTCTCGGTTGTTATACAATTCATACGAGGTAGCTTTATGATGATTTGAAACTCCATTAAGATTAAAACCAAATATGTTAAGTTCTTTGTCAGCAAATGTAATAAAACTGATAATATAACATTGGCTCTACAAAAGCATTAATTTTTTCCAAAATTTGTTTGCAGAGGTTAACTTTTTCTACGAAAGTTGTTGGGAAAATGCACTCATTTACAAATATATTGCCCTTGCTCTGTGTTATTCAAATCCGAATTGGAAAATCAGATTCAAAATCTGTTAAAAGGCGAATAAGTAGATCATGATCCATGTAAAATTTGACTGTGTAGATTGTACTCAAAAATTTCTACTTAAGGGGGTTGGAGCAATGTCGGATGGTAATTGGTTATATAATAAATTGCGTTTCTATAGCCAATTGCTGCCGCATTCCTGATTTTAACGAGGTGCTCGTTAAAACAAGTTTTTAGAGAAATCTCAAATTTCTATAAATAATAGAAAATATGAACGAGATTTCTCTTTGGCTTCAACGACAATTCGCCACCAATCTTTTGAATGGTGCCCGATTACATATTTCGACGCCGTATTAGCAAAATTTTCGGATTCTATATTGTCGATATAACTATTATTAGCGAAATTAAGAATACCCAGCAGGAGGAAGGAATATTTAACATTTTATCAGAAAGTATAAAAACTAATGCCCCAATACCAAATTCTCTGAAAGATAATAAAATGAAAAATTTCTAAACATCTTACTTGTAACATATGTATATGTATCAGAACATATCTACCAAAAGGAGAAATTGATCTCGTTTATTTCTCGAACACTCAGCTCGACTAAGCAGTATCCTGAATCCAAAAAAATATCCATTGCATAATAACTTATACGGCTTGAAAAACTATTGACGATGAAAAATTGTATAGCATAAGTAATGATTGTAAATCTTTAATGATTACATGTAATTTTTTTCTTTATTCTTTTTTCATTCTTTATTCATCTACCAAGCTTAATTCTAACAGATTTCAGATTAAATAACAGAATTACAAAACACATTTAAATTCAATGATATGGTAAAATACAATTTTTACGTTCCAGGCCATACAAATATTGAATAATTACAATTTAAAGTTAGATCTATCATCAGATAAACCTAAAAGTAACAAGAGGTAAAAATCTCTTTACATTTAGTCATTTGTTCCCGAAGATTATAATTGTGGAAACGTCTTCTGGTTCGAAGAATTCTTCCTGGTACATATAATTTAAATTCTTGAAGTATATCAGGACATGTCGTCCGATATGTAAAGACATCATGAGTAAACAGTATACAATGAACACTTCGCCTTTTTTCTAAGGTATTAATGGCTTACCTATTTGGATAAGAGGGCCAATACATTAAAAATTAACATACATTCTGCACCAGACTATTGAACAATATTCAAGGACGATTTCACAGTATTTGGGCTCGACAATTCAACACACGTTCGCTCAAGAAATTCTAGAATTGAGAATAGCAACAACATAGTCTATATGAAATGAAAATGCCAATTTCAAATCAAAAATTAAACTAAATCTTTAATTTTGGTTTTCCGAGAAAGGCAGTAACCGGAAAATAATAACGAATATTTCTAACGCGTAAAAATATTTTAAGGTTATTAGTATACATCAAACACTAAGCTCGATTACAGAATGAAGAGATCTCGTTAATAAAAATATTAAATTGAAAAGGGTCTAAGTGGCTACCCTGTGGGACATTAGATAAAACTTCATTAAGCCTAGATTGAGAACAATCAATTTTGAAATACTGCATTCAATTTTGAAGGTAATTTATTTATAAAAATATTATGAATACATACCATTGACGGTAACGGTGTCTCCCTCCTTATTCCGAAAGGAATAAGGTCCAATGCTGCCACCATGTCATAAAACGCACAAAACAGTTAATCCTTGTGGATGCATTGATGCTTGGTCCAACACTTATGGATTGTGTTGTGTTGTTTGTTGACATAGCCGCTGAGTCAAAAATGGGCCTCATCTTAAATTATGATTCTTGCATCAGCGCAATCTTATATTGATGTAGGCCCAAATCCAATCGCAAAGTGGACCGCGTTGACTCTTTGGCGATGCCCAATTCAGATGATCGGAGCCGAATTGACATTTCTGGGTCTTCTTCGATACTGGCCGCTACGGCGGCAGTTATATTTACTTCATTTCGCACCAATCTCTATCTTGTTGGTGGTTTAAGATTCAGAAGAGTATACTCACTCTTCCACAGTGCGATCAATTAACTGCACACTGAAGCCATGATTATGACCGGCGTCACGGCGAAATTCACGTTGCTTATTTATAACCGAGCCAGAATATTTTAACAGCTGGATGTCAGTGGTAACTTTGACAGCTGCTGAAACATAACAATTGGAAAACTATCATTGCTATCTGGTATATATTGTCTCTTGAAATGCTGAAACAGTTTCAAGTCAACGACATCGAACAAATAAGCTCGCCTAAAATCAAGTATAAAACTAACTAACCGATCATTAACATCAGCTTAATAATTTAAAGGTTATTTTAATAAAAACTCTAGTATCCACAACGATACAAATAGAGGACATCCCACCTCACGTAAGGCCAATAACCTCGAACGGGGGCGATTGAGTTAAGAAACAAAGAAATACAACTTCCCCTCGTATTGCATTCCATCGGCTTACATTTGTTTATTTATTAAGCTTATTAACAAACAAAACCTTAAAGCTAGACTTAAAACTAACAAAGATATTCTTAACCTAAAGGGACGAGGAGAAAATGTGGACGAGGGAGATGTTAAGGGAGTGGCATATTGAGCAGTGCTTTTTTATTTCGTGTTTGCTGCCATTTAGATCAAAGACTTCGGCGTAGTTGTTCATTATACGCAGCATTCTAGATATGGGTTCAAAGTGACCGTAGTTGGTGCGGTGAGTTCGGATCAGGAAGAGTGGGACAGATCTTAGATTACGGGGATTGGGAGTGAATGCAATATTTTGCGTTATTCTCGAGCAGTCGATGTTTCCAGTTAAAAACTGGTGGATAAAAAGTACATCAGCGACCTCAAGACGTTTTTTTAGTGTATGCATGCTAATTAGTTTTACATTTTTTTATAGGAGGGTAATCCATATGGATCGGCCCAAGGTAGATCACGAAGTGCGAAACGGATAAACCTGCATTGAACTGCTTCTATTCTTTGTATGTGGATTAGTTTATAGGGTGATCAAACTTGGCTGCAATATTCGAAAAGAGGCCTTACAAAAGTAATGTACAGAGACTTTGTAACGTGTGGGTTGGAAAATTCTTTTGACCAGCGTTTGATAAAACCAAGTGCAGAGGTAGCTTTATTTATAATGCTGTCAATATGTGCGTTGAAATTCAATTCTCTGTCACAAAGTATTCCTAGATCCCGTACTAGAGTAGTGGAAGGAATAGGCTCATCGCAGATGAAGTAGTTTCTTGTAGGGGGAGGTAGACGTTTGCGGGAATAGGTTATCGCTTGGCATTTGCTGACATTAAGCTCCAAAAAGTTTTTCTTGCACCATACCGAAAACTTATTTAAGTCATCTTGCACGCAATGGGAGTCAGAAGGCAATGAAATAACTTTGGAAATTCTCACGTCATCAGCGAAAATAGAAAGATTACAATTCGTTAAAATGAGATTTATGTCGTTAACCGTTAGGATAAAGATGATTGGTCTATGGTGACTACCCTGAGGGACACCAGATGTTGTTTTAATGGGGTCGGATATTGAAGATCTGAAGATTACCCTGTATTTTCTAAATAGGATTTGGTCCATGCCGCAAAATGAGGGAAAAAGCCAAGCCAACTTCATAATCGTCTTCTAAATCATGAAGCGTCCTAGAGACGAACTCTGTTAGGTTAGTCATTAGATTATTAGATAGTTGGCCTACAGTACGCAAGCAGTTGTTGATAGACTATGCTTTTAAAAAATTTGAGTACGCAAGAGAGTTTTGCTATGGGCCTATAATTATTGACTTCGCCCTTACTTCCTTTTTTATGAATAGGGTTGATGTAAGATTCCTTCCATAGGAAAGGGAAAGTACCTGTTGAGACAGACAAGTTAAATAGGGCAGCTAGGGGAGGACCGATTTGGTTAACACACTCTTTTATTACAATAACCGGAAGGCCATCAGGGCCGGACGAAAAATCATTTTTAAGTTTTGTAATGTTTTCAGATACCAAAGATGTTGTTATATTTAGCGAGATGGATAATGTCTCAGGAAAGTTTCTCATGTAGCTAAAGTAACTAGAATGGGGTTCAGCTGTTTTCTTAGAAAAGGGTTTATTAAAATGACAGGCAAAAAAATTTGCAATGATTTTGGGGTCGGCAGTAGATTCACTAAGAAATTTGAGAGTAGATGGGTAGCCGTCTGACTTTCTTTTGGTATTAATAAACTGGTAGAAACTTTTTGGGTCCGAGACTAAGCTAAATTGCATGCGGTAGAGGTACTCAAGGTAAAGAGACTCATAAAGTTCAAAAAAACGATTGTATACCAATCGATAATTACTGTAGAAGGAATCCGATCGAGTTCTTAAGAATTTATGCCACAACTTGTTTCTGTAATTACGGAGAGAGCGCAACTCTTTTCTGTACCAGGGAGGAGCTGACATGCAGTCTTTCGGAAGGTATATGGAACCGATTGAGCAAAGCAGGAAAAAATTAACGAATAGAACGTTGATAGGGCGGGATCAATGTTAGTTGTCTTAGCAATAAAATAAAAGTTAATATTGCTGATGAGGTTTTTAAGTTTGTTAAAATCGGTTCTTCGGAAGTTAAATGAAAATGAATTTTCCGAATCGACACTTGTGTTGCCATTTTCATATGAGTATATAATTGACAAGGGGGGATGAAGGCGGTCTAGGGTGGAAAGAAGATGATCACTCCTATTAACGACATAGTTATCTGACAAGGTCGAGTTGTCTGTTCATTGTGTTAGGTATTCCACTAATCTGATATAGACTAGAGTTCGTTAGGCAGTCTACTATCAATATTTCTATTTCAGATTACGAATTAAGAGAGACGAAATGAGACGAATCGTCGGAGGGCTCCCATTTAAGGTGAGGGAGATTGAAATCCCCTACTAGAATAATACAATCTTCAGGTTGTGCATTTTCAGTTAAAAAATCTACTGCGTGAACTACAGGTCGATAAGACGCAATTGGTTGGGATGGATGAATGCAACAACAAAGTACGTAAAGACAGCTTTTGGGGAGCGTAATGTTGACACATACTAACTCAAAGTTGTCAGTGTGTGGAACATCAACAGGAATTGCGTGAAAAGAGTTCCGGATTGCAAGTAAAACACCTCGGCCATAGGGATTATCAGCTCTTTCAAATCCATCTTTTCGAAAAACGTTGAAATTTGGAGGAAACAGCTCGAGGTTTTTAATATCCGGAATTAGATTTGTTTCAGTAAGAACAATTAGTTCATAGGGTAACTTTTGAGAATTGAGATATAGAGCGCAAACCTCTTACATTTTGTTAGTAAATGGACAGACGTTGTGGACTGGAGGATACAGGATTTAGTTTTTTTAGGAACTGTGATAGTTTTTAAAATTTGAACGAGTTCTTTGCAAGTGCGAGAGACGTTTAGAGCTGACATGCGAAGACAGCGTGGAAAGATCATTATGAACTTCATCAGGAGAGATGTCGAAAATCTCATGGTAGCGAACGAAAACTTGAATCAATTCCACTGGCTTAGAAGACTTTCTCGTTTAATTGAAACCATAATGTTGGTTTTGGTTATGCCATCAATGCAAACGGAGTTGGGTTTATCGTGCAAGTAGGCAAGGTAGAGCCGAATATTTTCATAAATGCGGCGGTCTCCCAAACGAGATACTACGTAACGACTGTCATCATTCATATCAGAAATTTTTTTAGTGAGTTTGACAGTCGGTGGAAGGAGTGGGTCAAGGTATTTCGGGTAAGAATCGGGGGCAGGCGAATTACGAGCGGATGAAGAAGGGACAGGTTGTTCAAGCAACTCGGAACTAGAATCTTGACTAGTGAGGGGGGTTGGATCAGGGGGATTGGTAGATGCAGATGAGGAAGGGGTGGCTGGGTTTTTTATATGGGAGCTGATAAAATTCGGATATTTGAATGATGGGGCAACGTTAGTTGGAACTTGAGTAGAAGGCGCAGGAGCAAGGATAAATGAAACTCTGTTGGATTATGACCATCTTTTCCGAGATTGGTATGTCGTTCGATGATTTAAACATCCAATCGTATTTAGTGGGTATACATATTTCAAAACACATGCCGTTTTTGTCTTGACTTTGCTAACTTGTTTACACTTGATATCTTGTATACCAAATTTCTTCCTAAAAAGGTCTTTGATCCAGGACGGGCTTGCGTGACGTGGGGAAGCTTGGAGGAACAAAGTAGGCTGTTTCGGTTTTGTGGTGGCTTCAAGATTCATTTTATTTAATTTTTGAATTTTGTTGGTCCATTCAGGGAGAGTCTAAGATGTCCCAAGAGCCCTAATTATTGGCAATGGTTTTGGGACGGGATTGGTGATCGAAGTTGCATTTATCGTAGTGGGTTGAACGGGGGCTTCAGTGGTAGTGGTTCTTGAATGAGTTGGGGCTGAAGTGGTTGAGGGTGACGTATATAGCCCGTCTTGTAAGGATTTGTTACACGGGCTTACTACAGATAGAGGTGCATTCGGCTTACTAGAGATGTGCTTTAATTTCTCCAATATCTGAATTGTAGTAGATCTGGTGGATGCAGCTTCCTCACTCAGAAAATTCAGGTCATGTTGGATGGATCCGATGTTTTCGGTATGTTCAGCATGCTTGAGATGTAAAAGAGTGGATTGGTCAGCTAACGTTGACATAATTTTTCCCAACTGAATTGAAATTGACTGAATCGCTGGTAATGTGTTTGAGCAGTGAGGCTTAACAAAATCTGCTAATTTAGTGATTTTAGAATACAAGGATTGAACAGCTGATTTTATGGTGGTTATGCTGTTATCGATCGAACATGGCTCACGGAAATGAGTTTGGTTATATTTTTACCACTGAATTAAACTTCGCATTTCAGCTCTGCAATCAAGTCTGAAGCTCAATTAGTTGCTGGTTATTACATTTTATAGCCAGCATTATATGTGCCAGGGAGATGGTCCGGCACTCTACACAAACAAAGCAAAATATGCTCCTATACTCTTCGAGATGAGTTTTAGCGTTTCTGCTTAAACCAATGCATATGGGATGGAATTTCTTTCTACATATCCCATTGCATGTAATCATTTCCACTGTGTTAGTACAATAGGTACAACGAAGTCAGCAAATCCACAGGAAGACATGGTTAAATTAGATCAGACTATTAGCAAGTAGGTTATTAATTATTATTTTTTTAAACACACTGTGTTTTGATGACACTGAGAAAACAAAGTCACTGTCTTTTGATGACACTAAGAATTTATGGTGTATGTGATTGAGAACAAGTACAATAAATCGGTTCGAATGGTGTCAAACACGAAAAAACCAAAAAAAAAAAAGGAAAAAGGTCAAAGAGAAAAACAAATATTCAAAATTTATCGCGGAGAGAAATTGAAACACGTCCGAACTTGACGGTGGTCATGCATTCAAATACTGATACGACGCACGTCTGGGCCACGCACTACATATGCAATACTGTGTATTCCATCAGTGCTTAAGTGCTTAAGCATATATGCCAGAGTAAGAAAACTTTAAGCACTATCATCAGCTTGACGAGTTGATTTGAAAGTTTTAGGTAATTCGTTGTGAATATCAGTAATTTGTCCATCCAAAGCATCCAAAGCACGCTGTCGTTGCTATAATTTCAGCTTTATCTGGAGAAACCAACATAACTTTTTCCAAAACCCTAAATCTCTTTGTTATCATACCAAATGCAAATTCTAACAATCTTCGTACAAAATTAAAAATTCGAGTCTGTTGAGTTAAATTTTTGCGAAAAAATGGATTCGCTATATATTTACGTAATGGACAAGTTTCATCTCCGATCAAAACGTGTGGGTATTTTAAGTTATTTTTTTTTTTTTTAGAAATTTGACGATCTTGAGGAAAATTTAACTGCCCAGACAGAAACATTTTAAAGAAGAATTGATTGATAATAATTGTTTATAGTTGAATTATCTGATCCTGCATTTGTTGGGCTCTGATATGTTCCCATCTATGCATCCTTAACAATTTGAAAACTGAAACATTTATTTAAAATTCCTTGCAATATCAACCCATTGCTGTATATTTATTTCATTAATATAGATGGGAGCTAGTGCATTCCATATGGCTGATCATACTTCTGAGATAAATTTTTTTATATGTAGTTGAAGATCCCAAATGAAATTGATAACGGAATATTATCCAGTTGCTAAAATTTTAAAATATATGTAGTGCAGAACGAGGTACACTTCCCTACGCAACTCATATGCAAGGTACTTCTGAGGATCTGCAGCGAATAAGAAAAGAAAAACCTAGTACATTGTAGCTGCTATGTCATTTTTAAAAGAACATATGATGTCAGCAGTATACGAGGACTGTTTGATGAATATCCGAATCAGAATTGACAACGCAACTTTTTAGGTATTGACAATTTTCCTTTTATTTTTCAATTTAATCCTTTTTCATTTCTATTATAAATAAAAGTTAATATAACATTTATTAAAAACAATATCCTAATTAAAACAATATACACAGAAGAGATCAATAATATATAACAAAATCAAATAAAAGAGATAAAGAATTGGTTTATTACAAAATGAAAAAAATAAAATACATTCTGTAGTTTAAGGCAAACAAGTGTCGAATACATCAGGCTTAGACTTAAATAAATGTACAATATAAATAAAGCGGGTAAAGAAAACAGATGTTAAAATCATCAAATAGTATATAAGTTAACATAATACTTTATGCCACAATTTTTGTTTCCCATTATCATCACTACATGATTTGGCACGAGCACATGAGATGACTACATTCCATTACGTACATTGTGCATTGCCATACAGCAACACGATACACCTGTACATCAAGCACCCGCATACAGCAACCTGAGATACCTGTTGAAGCACGGAGCAGTCGAAGTAAGCCGTGAGAACGTCTGGGAAGAAGAAGCTCTGTGTCAGCATAATAATTGTTTTCAAGGTGAAGTCTTAAGGAAAATGTATGTTAGTCTTTTGATAGGCTGAATTGGTACCGGTTGATATGTGTATTTACAATACAATATTTTTTTTTTTTAAAAAACTTAAAGTCTTAAGTTTGTTAATTGGCGTTCAAGCAGGGACCGGCGGTTTTTCATGTGTTAAAAAAGTTTTTATTATAAGTGTTCACCAGTGAAAATAAATATGCGTTTATCCATTTTCTATACATGGTCCCGAAAACAACCTCAAGTAGCTTTCGCGCTGTAAAAAGACAGTGATTAACGGAATGCGAAAAGAAACACGTAAAAACACAAAACCAACCGTCGGTCTAAAACCAAGTGCGTGAGAAACATTTAAAAGGGCCTCTGAGTAGCCGTGAAACAACGGAGAAAAAGGAAGCTTCACCCGCTAGCTAACTAAAAAACTATTTACAATTAATTAATGAATGATAAAAAATTTAACAAACACTGAATAAATTGAAAATTGAATAAATTTTTAACTATTACAAGAACCAACAATTAAAGAAAGTTTTACAATTAATTAAAGATTACCTTGAAACCAATCAAATACATAAAAATAAGAAGTGCATAGTTTTTATAATTAAAATAACTAATAATAAAGAAAATTTTTACAAAATTAAAATTAAATTAAAAGCAAAGATACATTAAGGAAATTATTACCGAAATCTAAGTGAATACGTAAGAATAAGTGCTAGCTCCTATACTCTATCGATTAAAAAATTATGTAAAAAATGTCTACCGTCCAACAAAGTTTAAGATCAAACGCTACTGGTTTGCAGAAGCAGAATCAGCATACTAATATCTATGTCCAGACCAACTCCTCAAATTCACACCCAGTTCAAGACCCTCAGGCAACTCCGGAATTTGAATCGCTATATACATCTATTATCACTCGCGTTATAAAGTAACATGGACGAACCTTGATCCAAAATGTACTAAACCCAAATACAGATCAGATGCAAGCTACTGATGAAACTATCACACTCTGAATACCGGAACAACTTATCGGATTTAGATAAGGTTCCCGATATCGCACGCAGTCTTAGAATTTTTGCATGCGATCAAGGGGAATTCAGCTCTTGGAGAAAGAGCGTATAGTGTTACAGGTGTATGAACCCCTTATTTGTACCCCGAAATACTATGCAATTTTAAGCTTTATTAGAAATAAAATTATAGGTAACGCCGACATAGCGTTAACATTTTTTAAAACTCTCCTAAATTTGAAGATTATTTCGTGATGCCTCGTCATGCATTATGCTGACAAGCGAGACATGGGTACGCTTGAGTACCAGATCTCCTACCTTGTACAAGAAAACAGATCGGTGCAAGAATTTTACCAACATTTATTCTCGCATCTCTCTTTAATACTCGACAGATTGTCCCAATGTTCAACAGCAGCAGCATTTTTTTAAACCAAACAATAGCTAAAGGAAATGTTCAAACCAAATTTCAAACAAAATTTCAAACCAATGCAATCGCAACAGCAAAATCATAAGAGTTCCCCAACCTATTCGTGCGAATCAATCAAATTCTGGATACGATCGGAATAACACGAATAATCCCAATAGACAGCTTCCACAAATAAAATCCGAACCCAAGCGAAGAAGAAGAGAAACTTTTCAGACCAGACCTCCAACCGCAACAATACAATTTCTACACAGACACACAGACTGACTTAGCGCACACAGGTTACAACGAAATAAAAACATATACGAACACAATGAAGAAAACAAATGAAGATCTTAGCCCAGATCTACTGGAATACACAGAACAATATCAATCAGAGCCCTCCCAGCAAGTAGAAGCCCCCGAATGTCAGAATAATTCATTTTTAAGGTCAACAAACTCTTCGCTGCCATACATCGAATGTTAAGCGAGGAAAAATGAAATCAATAATAAAAATCCTATTCCAAACGAATGTCTATTCTACGCTAATTCCGTGGGAGGAAAAATAAATGTCACACTTTTTTAAACCTTTCCGGCCTTCAGGAAAAAATTAAATTCTTTTTTCTCCGTGCCTTAAAATATGATACTCTAAACAAATTTTCGGCAATTATCTACACCCATAATGATGGTATAACTTTTCAAGGAGAAATAAAATGGCGTATAAAATACCAAAGCACTCAGGATGTTAACAACATCAACATTCGAACCAACCACCTGAGTACCGAAGATAAACAGTCACTCGAAAGAGTAATAAAAGATTTCTAAAGTCTCTTTATCGATCCAAATGTAAAACTTACATTCACAAGAAAAGTCAAAGGCGAGATAAGAACTACCAATGATAGGCCGATTTGGACCTATCTATCCATACGCTATGTCATTAAAGGATGAAGTGGGGAGCCAGGTTCAAAACTTACTTCACGATGAAATCATAAGGCCATCAAGTTCCGCCTATAATTCTGCTGTTTTGGGTGGTTCCGAAAAAAATGGATGCAAGCGGCCAGGGAAAATACTGACTCGTCATTGACTACAGGAAACTCAAAAGCTTCACCATTTAAGAACGATATCCGATACCGAAAATCAATGAATTACTGTCACAGTTGGGCCCAAGCAAATTCTTCACCGCACTAGATATGAAAAGCGGTTTCCATCAAATTGCCCTTAGTTAATCTGACATTGAGAAAACTGCCTTCTCTATTAACAGCGCAAAGCACGAGTTTACCAGACTACCATTCGGCCTGAAGAATGCCTCCCCCAATATTCCATTGGATCATATCCTTCGTGATCATATCGGAAAGATATGTTTCGTGTATATCGACGATATTATAATCTTAAGCAAAATCAAATCGGACCACTTAGATAATATACAAACAATATTTCAAACACTCGA
Organism: Volucella inanis; assembly: GCA_907269105.1. Classification (NCBI taxonomy): domain Eukaryota; kingdom Metazoa; phylum Arthropoda; class Insecta; order Diptera; family Syrphidae; genus Volucella; species Volucella inanis. The sequence goes on from OU026153.1 coordinate 77,854,639, forward strand.
GCAAGCAAACATGAAAGTCCACGTCGAAAAATTTATCCCGAAAGAAACTAGTAACTTCGAAAAAATCAGAAACGCTTTAGTATCGAACGAAATCCTTAAATACCCACACTTAAAAAAAAAGACTTCGACTTAACAACCGATGCATCGAATTATGCGATCGGTGCAGTACTGGAGTAGAAACGGAAGCCCATCATGTTAATTTCGAGAACACTCAATCAAACAGAAGAACATTACGCTACAAACAAGAAGGAAATGTTGCCGATAATTTGGCCCTGAATTTACTGTTACCTTTACGGTTCCGCCAGAGTTAAAATTTATACAGACCATCAGCCGTTAACGTATGCTTTCAGCAACAAAAACAATAACGGAAAAATGAAACGTTGGAAGGCTATCTTGGAGGAGTACAATTACGAGATACACTACAAACCGGGTAAAGCTAATGTAGTATCAGATGCGCCCTCGAGCATGCCTCTCGAGGAAATACCATGATCCCTACATTACATAGCCAAGAGAGTTCCTCCGAAAACCTAATTTTAAGCGTCGAAGTTCCCATAAGTGTTTATAAGAACCAAATATTTTTAGAGATAGGTGAAACATCTACCAATCAATTCAAAATTATTTTTATTCGATACCATCGCCACATCATTACAGAACTGCAATACACCGACGAAAATCTATTACCGATCTTTAAAGAAATTCTCAACCCTAGCGTCATTAACGGAAGAGAGAGTTATGGGCTTGATACAAGAACTTTACAAAACCCATCTCAACCGATATAAAGCCAGATTCCCACAGCTTCTGGTACAAGACGTCCTACAAGAACAGGACCAAGACGCAATCATCATAGAAACGGAAAATCGTTCTCAGATCCTAGAGAAGTACTATTTCCCATCTATGATGAACAAGATGAAAAGAATCACTAAAATCTGTTATGTCTGTAAAAAAAAGTAAATACGAGAGACATCCCAACCACCCAAAACTAAATGAAACCCAAGTTCCTATAGTCCCAGGCCATACAGTTCACATTGACATTTTTCATACAGAAAAAAAAACTTTACGGGACTTGATAAATTTACTAAATACGCACAGGTCAAAATTCTGAATAGTAGATCAATAGAAGACGTAAGAAGACCTCTAAGAGACTTGCTTTTCTTCTTCGGTTTTCCAAAATCTATAGTCTTAGATAACGAACTCGCTATAAATTCCTCCTCTATAATTTTTATGATGAAAGACGAACTTAACATTGACATATATAAAGTACCCCCATACCGAAGTGAAGCTAATGGTCAAGTAGAGCGTTTTCATTCTGCATTAGCAGAAATCATGAGGTGCATTAAAGAAAAGGGTACCGAACGAAACTTCGAAGAACTGTTAGAATGATCTGTAAAAGAATTTAACCACAGTATCCACTTATATACCGGAAAAAGACCAGTTAATCTTTCCTTCGGGCGAACTGTCGAATTTAGTCCCAATAATTATATGTAAAATATAGAGAAACTCAAAAAGAAACAGAAAAGCGACTTGGACTATCATAATAAGCGAAAGCATAAAATAAAACAATATATCCCAGGAAAGGTCATCTATGTCCAAAAGAACAAAAGACTAGGTAGCAAACTTTCCAATGTATTCAGGGAGGAAATAGTTAAAGAAAATAGAAATTCCACCGTCTTAACGGAAAGCGGTAGAATTGTTTACAAATCCCATATATAAAACTGATCTTAGATTTTTTTACAGGACTTTACTACGACAGACAAACGCGGAGACCCAACTTCTTGACTACAAAAACTCGCAACTTATAACTCTAGAAATAGGATTATCGAAAATTCAAACTGGAACATTTAAATTAATCCATACAATGGACCTGCTGGAGTACAGGAAGATTGGTAAGGATTTTCAAACAATAGCAACAAAAATTGATCCTTAACATTTTCTATATCCTTTTCTAACATACGATATAAATCTAACTAACAATTACATAGATCAGCTTTTTCCAACGAAAAAGAAAAACACAAAATCTAGAAGATCCCCCAATTTCATTGGTAGTGCATGGAAGTGGATTTCTGGTAGCCCGGACCACGATGATTTCGAAATAATCAAAAGCAAAATTAATAATGTCATACTAAATAACAATAATCAAGTAATTTTGAATAAACTCACATTGAATAAGATAGAGGAACTAAGAAATATAACGAATACAATTATAAACGTAAACGAAGGAAATATTAAGACCGAATTTATACTAAAATTAAAAGCCCTAGTAACTATTATAAAAGGTGAAATAATAAATATTGAATATGCCATTAACTGGGCAAAAAAAAACGTTTTTAACTCATTTATATTATTGAACAAAGAAATGCATATTATTAATAAACACTTAAAAGTGGAAAATGTACCATTTACAAACTTAGATGAAGCAATTGAACTTGCAGACATTAAGTTTGCCTCGAATGGCTCAAATATAATTTATATTGTTAATTTCCCTATAACTAGTAACGAGATCTCAAAAACATTATTATTAAAATCAGTTAAAATAAATAATCTAATTAATAAACTTAATTTCGAAAATATAATATATTGCAAAAATGTTTTTCTAGGTATAAGAAGTAAATGTAAACGTTTAAACGAAATTCTTATTTGTAACAATGAAAATGTAATAGATATAAGTACTGACACATGCACGAAACACCTTAAGAGCAAACAAGTCAATTGTATGAAAATTAGCAATAAACGCGTTCCACAGGTTGAGGAGATACTACCCGACACCTTATTCCTGAACAACTTTAGTGGCCATGTACAGAACGTTCGATTTAAATGCAACCTTCCTCATTTGGCAAAGTAAATCAACAGTGAAGATACAAGATCAAATCTACACCTTGAAAGAAGTTGCGAAACAAAACCACTGCCAGCAATAGTCCAGATGAATTCACTACCTACTCCACACACAAACATCTCTCATTGGAAATGATCAATAAAATGAATGATACAAAACACGGAAATTATAAAAACATTAGAGGATAAAAATACCAGCGAACTAATTATGAATATTATTATATCATCATTGGTAATACTTTTACTTCTGTACTTCACGATCAGATGATGTAAAATAAGACAACATAAGCCCAAACCTAAGCCTACATCATGTTCTATACCACAAGGTCATAAAGAAGACGTAGAAGAAAGTGTTGCAAAGGCAACAACGCTTTTTTAACACGCAAACGAGGGCGTAAGCCACAATTTTCGTGTCCCATTACCATCACCTACATGATTCCTCACGAGCACATGGGATGACTACATTCCATCACGTACATTGAGCATTGCCATACAGCAACACAATGCGCCTGTACATCAAGCAGCCGCATGCAGCAACCTGAGACACCTTAGGAAGCACGGAGCAGTCGAAGGCAGCCGTGAGAACGTCTGGGAAGAAGAAGCTCTGTGTCAGCAGCACAATAGTATTTAATAGATATTTGTATTGTCTATAACTTAATGCGGTTTGCTAAGAGACGGCGTACTTTGTATTATTCCATTGGAACATGCGTTGGAAAGCTACTGTCATTGTATGTCATTTCAGTATATGTCATTCATTTAAAGCGTAAACAAAAATAATTTTTTTTTCACTTAAATATGTCTAACTTTGTACCTGAAAAAGTGTTTTTGCGGTGAGTTCTTCTTCATGAAGAAAACTGCTGCCGGAAGTCATAGTATTTTGGTGGAAGTTTATGGTGAACATGCGCTAGCTGAGCGAACGTGCCAAAAGTGGTTTGCACGATTTAAAAGTGGTGATTTTGGCTTGGAAGACGATGAACGTCCTGGGTAGCCAAAAAAGTTTGAAGATGAAGAACTGGAAGCAGTAATCTATGAATATTGTTGCCAAACACAAGAAGAGCTCGCAGAATCTTTGGGTGTCACTCAAGCGTTCAAAATGTGTAAAAGCAGCTGGATATATTCAAAAGCAAGGAGAACATGAACTCAAGCTGAGAGACGTCGAAAGGCGGTTTTGCATGTCCGAAATGCTGCTGAAACGCCACAAAAGGAAGTCATTTTTGCATCGGATTGTTACTAGAGATGAAAAATGGATCCATCATGACAACCCTAAGCGCAAAAAATCATATGTGAAACCCGGCCAACCAGTCAAATCAACGGCAAAGCCGAATATCAACGGCGCGAAGGTAATGCTCTGTATTTGGTGGGATCAGATGAGTGTGCTGTATTATGAGCTGCTAAAACCGGGTGAAACCATCTATGGGCAACGCTAATGAAAACACAATTAATCCGTTTGAAGAGAGCAGTAGCCGAAAAATGCCCGGAATATGCGACCAGACACGAGGCAATAATTTTTCATCATGACAACGCTCGGCCCCACGTTCCGATTAAGAACTATTTGGAAAACAGTGGATGGGAAGTCTTACCCCACCCGCCTTATAGCCCAGACTTTGCCCCTTCTGACTACCATTTGTTCCAGTCGATGCAGAACGCCCTCACTGAAATACGGTTCACAGCAGAGCAGAATATCAAAAATTAGCTTTATTCATTCTTGGCTGCCAAGCCGGCGCAGGTCTTTTGGGATGGGATCCACAAATTGCCAGAAAGATGTAAAAAAGTCATAGCTTCAGATGGGCAATACTTTGAATAATACTATTGTAAAGTTTTTCTTAAATAAACGTTCAAATTTTGAAAAAAAAACCGCACGAATTAAATTACATACCCAATAAATAATTTTTATTTTTTTTTTAACTTAAAGTCTTAAGTTTTTTAATTTATAATATATCTTTTTACTGATAAAAAATTTATACTATGCGGGTAGTTAAGGAATTTATTGCGGTCAGATCATTGTGAAAAAGCCAATCTTTAATTTTCTTATTAAAAAAGGAAAAAGTTCTACTTCATTCATTCTTAAGCGGCAACAGATTGTATAATCTTGGAGCAATAGATGAGTAAAAGTTCAAAAGCTGGTGTAAATTTAACGTTGGAATTACAGCGAGTGACCGATAGGTTGTATTTCTGTCAATGGAGGGACCATTTTGTACAAAAAATATCCTTAAGACTTTGTAAAAGTATAGAATTTTGGGTGGGAGAATTTTTGAGTTGAAAAATAGCAAGTAACTAATATCTAGGCTTTTCTTTCTCCTCCTTATTCTAATAATGAATTTTTGAACAAGAAGTACGTTTTATTATAATGACTTTAGCAGCAGACTATACTATACTCCAAATTAGATTGTGCTAGTTCATAGTATATTATTTCCATCAGTTGTTAGGAGCAGAATTGTCTCAAGTGATGCATAGTCTTAGTAGAGTAGTTTTTAATAGATACGATCTTAGACTGGTAGTGTGAATATTCCAATTCAATTTACTATCCATTTTAAGGCCAAGATATTTCAAAACTTCAGTTCGTTCTATATAGAAACATTAAGATGAACAATTTTTATCGACATTATAAATGATTGAACACGATACCATTTTGCATGTATCAGGGCTAAATGTGAAACGTTTGCAGCATGCACTATGGAAAATCACAGAAGGAAAAAGAACAGTGGTAGAAGCCAAATTAAAGAACATTATTTATTTTTATTTATTTACTCATTTATTTATAAACTGACACGTAGAGTACTATACACTTATATATTTTGACACTGATAATAATGTAACTTTAAATTATAATTAAAATTTGAAATTTAGATTAAGATATATGAATTTACATGGGTATGTTTCTTAGTTATGAAACATTCAAAATATTATATTTTCAAAATACTCATTGAAAACATTTAACATTTCACTTAGATTAACTATGTTATTTTCTTGAAAAGATACACATGTGAGTTCACTAGAAGAGGGTAACTTGTTATAAATAAGCTCATTAACAATTTCCCTTTTTTTTAAGATGTTTCTAGCTAGATGAATTTTTGTACCTATACATTTCTGTTTTGTATTAGTTGTTTTCAAGATACACCCCTGTCCAACATTCAGGCAGTAGAAGATGATTAAGAAGTTCATAGTTTAATGTTATAATTTTTTGAAAATGCTCTAAATTTTAAAATTTTTCTGCATTGGTTTCTTGAAAATTTAAACTATCCATACTATGATCGGTGATTTTAAAATCAGATATAGAACTAGTGATTGTATATATAGAGAAATAAAAATTAAATTATTTTGGCTAAATTATCAATATCTTCAAAAGAAGATAATTTAATAGATTTAGCATCTTCTTGCTTTTTTATTAAAATAATCCCTCTTTTTATCCATAAGAACGAGAAATTATTTTCTTTTTTAAATGCTTTCGCTTTATTGTATAATGCTCTGTTATAATTAGTTAAACTCTCGTTTATATAAATTGAATTAACTCCCGATTTACACCATTAGAGACTAATGTTTAATTTAGTTTTCTTTTTCTTTTGCAATACTTTTTGTTTTAGATCAAAAGTCTTAAATTTAATGCGTAAAACGCTCAAGGTTTTGACAAATGTAATTGATGGGTTAGTGTCGAGATTACGAGTGATGTTTTTAACATAGCAATGCTTAATGTCATCGGAGTAAAGAAGCTTAATCCCTTTCATTTAAAAAAATACAATTTACGAACCTCTACTGGTTCAATGAAACACCAATTTAAATCGTTTTAAAATGCAATTTATTCCTGCGAGTGCTCTCCTAGAACTCGTTCAACTTAATCACATAAAATAAAATTTTGGTTCTTATGCCTACACTAAACTGCTAATCTGCTGTTCCCACGCAGACCCACTATGCTTACCTAATCTACTCCGTATCATGTTTCCTGGTGGGAATTACTTTTAGGTGCAAAGTGGATACGCGCGAGTTATAATTCGGGTGTGGCCAAATAAATAAAAAAACACTTTTTAATTTCTTTATTTTTATTTTTGGTCACCCTTTAGACCTTACAATTTAATTACAATCGTATTACTTGGCGACGATCAATGGCTCTGCTTGGCATTATATAGCCTGATATTGATGATGCTGTTGTATTATGTTGATCCATATTTACAGGGTGCTTGTAGCTTGCCTTCGTTGTGTCATCTTTTAGTGATGGCGTAATTGGGGTAATATTGGTTATTGCTGGTGTTGCATATATTGCCTGGTGAATTCCTGCTGTATTTAGGTTGTTGTCGAATGACCTATTCCTCGGTGGTTTGGGGGGATTGACCGTCGTTGCGGAAGTAGACTTTGTATATGTAACTCCTCCTCGGTTTGAGTAAGAATTCTCCTAAATTCTAGTTTGGGTTAACTTATATGATTTAGTACAAAAATGTGTAAAGGCTAGTATAGTAATTATTATAATTACCATCATACTAAAATTTAATCCATATGCTATATTTTTCTGTAATCGTATTTTTTTATTTCTTTAATGTTTTCAAAGTTACTAGAAACAATATCATCAGATGTAAGGGTTTCGGTGAATGTGGAGCTTATATTGTTATCGGGGTAGAAATATGTGTCTGCTTATTGTAAAAAGATCCATTTAACAAACTGATTTGACAATTAAAAAAGTTAATGAGATAATTTTTGTTTAGTGTAATATTTCGTTCATCACAATTTTGCTTAAGTATATCTTTGTTAGCATTTTTAATTACAATAGTTGTCTCATCTATTGGTTTTATTTGGGTTTCATTGTTATACCTTAATTTACAATTTTTTGTTAAAGTGCAATGTTTACTTAATATAAATTCACTTACAGTAATATCTGACTTATATGTACAGGGTGACTGACTTAAACTGCAGCTTTTAAAAATGCTATAATTTTTTTATTTTGATAAATTTTATTGTGCCAAAACAAAAAATGTTGGAAAATACATCAATTTTCAAATTGTATCAGTAATTTTCCATAGTATATGTCCACCTTTGGCGCGAATAATGGCCTTGAGACGGCCGAAGAAAGCATCACACGCTGCACGCAAGTGGCTCCGCGGTATTTTGGCCCATTCCCGGCGAAGTGCTTGCTTGAGGTGGTCCAGACTTTGGTATTTTTTAGTGCCAACTTTCGCCTTCAAAATACCGCAGACAGAGAAATCCAACGGATTTGCATCCGAAGAATTTGCAATCCATTGTGTCGAAGAAATGAAGTGTGGAACGATTGTTTTTTAACCAATCTTGGTTGACGCGCGCTTTGTAAAATGGTGCCGAGTCTAGTTGAAATGTCTACGGTCTCCGACCAAAATGATTGTTTGCCCAAGGCTTCAATACTGTCTCAAAGACAGTTTCACGGTATACGATCGCATTAATTTTGACGCCACGGTTCAAAAATACGAGCGGAGAGCGCCCATCGGCGGTTATGGCGCCCCAAACCATCACCATCGGTGCTGTTTGCTTTCTGGTGGCCGTCCGAAGGTGTACATTTTCGAAAGACCTCTCCGGCAAGTAAACTCGGTCATTTTGCTTGCTCCATAACAAATAGCGACTCATCGGAAAAAACCAAATTCGGCAACTCACCACTTTCGTGCAAGCGTAGCAACTCCTTCGTTCTTTCGACTCTAACTTTTTTCTGTTGCGGTGTAAGTATGTGTTGCATCCGTTCCAACGATATGTTGAGCTCACGAGCCATTTTTCTTCCACTTCGAAGCGGATTTCGCTCAATTCGAGCCTTCACTTTCCGAACCATTTCTGCCGATGTTGCTGTTTTTTTTATGAAAACCTCCATGGCGTTTTGCAACGCGGATACAATGTTAACTTGTATTTGGTTGATTTTATTTTTCAAGAAATCTAGTTTGGTAATTTGGTCTAAGTATAGTTGTTGTTTTCAGAGTTTATTCATAACACTATCTACTCCATTGTAGGTGTATAAAATAGTTTTTATATCATTGAGTATGACTGTTTGTAAAGATTGTATGGTTTCATTGAAATGTTTGCTAATTCAAATTTGGTTGTTAATAGTGTTAATTGTGTTATGTGTATTTTGTTCCACAATATCCAAATGATTCAGTATAGACTGTCTGTCGTCAATAGTTCCAAAAAGCCATTTTTGTGCGTTCCCTATAATATTCAATAGCCCTCGTTTCTGTCTCACTGCTTTATTCGGCATTATGGAACTCATTTTTGCTATTAATGTTTCTATTCTACAATATGATAAACTATTTCTTTATTTTCTTAATGTATGTGCTTTATGTTGGTTCTAATTTGTGTAATGGTATTGAGGATTTCCTCTGGATTAACAATATGTAAGGTTATATTGGTTTTATTAGTAATTTGAATTGTACTGATCTTTATTTTTAGATATCCTGACTGTTCAGTGATTGGTGAGATCTGCAATGCTCCGTGTATCGTTGTATTAAGAAAATCATTGTTAGGAAAATGATCTGTAAATTTAAGCGGTAGTTTAATATTTGTTAAATGTACGTTTTCTAACTTTTTAATTTTACATCTAGGCTGTTCCTTATGTCTAACGTCCTTTTAATTTTTGACCTTCCTGTCTTATTTCTATATAGTTTTCGCGTCTTTCATTAAGTTTTTCTATTCTTTTATTTTTTTGTGTCTCGAATTTATTTATACAAAATTCCCTCATCTATTTCTTCTTTAGCCTTTCTAGGTGTCGTTCCGATTGTTGAATGATGACGGTTATTGTAGTTGTCTAGGATTAATTGTATTTTAATTTCAATAGATAGGTCTTGTTCTTCGATACCGGTTATTTTTTCTAAAATTGTAGAATGTAGTCGTTCTACACCTGAATTACCTGTGTGGCTGTTTGGTTTAGTCCAATGTACTTCGACCTCATTTTCGTTAAGAAAATTTATAACTTGTTCCGATTTGAACTCATTGTCAGGAAAATTTTCTTCGGTTTTCCAAACTTAGAGAAATATTCTATTAATATTGGCTTCTTACTTCTCCAGTTTCTATCTGTAATAACGTAACCTACCACGAATTTAGTTAGCTTATCTATAATAGTTACAAAAGACTTTTTCTGTATGTGAAATACGTCCAATGTATAATTTCATATATAATTTCATACAATTTCATTCTTATGTTTTGGGGTTTCTGTTATGTGTAATTTTGGTTTAATTGGTTGTCTGTCATATTTAATTTCCTGACACTTTCTGCAATTATTGATTACTAGCTGTATGTGTTCATGAAGCTTAGGAAAAAATATTTTATTCTTCAGTGTATAATACAATACGTTTCACTTATCCCACTATGCATTGCTTCTTTAGTGTGATAGAGAGATATTTGTTTGTGTGCCTCCTCCTCGGTTTGGATTTCAGCCGCTCTCTGTGAACACTTTAGGAACTTTATGTTTTCATCATGGGAAAATAATGATATAATTATTTGTTGAACTATGTTGTAGTGAGTATCTTCCACTTCAGAAAATATACCTATTGTTCCTTTCTTTATGAATCTAATTAAAACCTCCCTAATCTTCTTCTCCTCTTCAAGTGGATTTAAATATATAATCCTACGATTATGTATGATTTCAATGTCTTTACTAACTTTGTACGTTAAAATTAACTGAGATTTATATTTATTTACTAATTCGTTTTTTATACCTATATGATCTAATTGTTGTTCTTCCGCTGAATGTATGGTTTCGGTTAGTGCCATATTTGATCCTACATCGTTATCTTCCCTAATCTTGGGTGTGTCTTCCATTCTACTGAGGAATTCGGCTACCTTTTTTTCATTCCCTTTTAGATACTCTATTTCAAAATTATATTCTTATAGTTTTAGAATCCATCTTTGGTTACGCTGTGGGAACTCCTTACCTTTATATTTGTTGTTTAAATATTTAATTGGGACATGATCCGTAATAATTTTAAATTTATTTCCATAGAGATATGGACGAAAATAATTTACTGAGTAGATAACAGCGAGAAACTCTTTGTCCGTGACACTATAATTTTCTTCGTGGTTGTTTAATGATCTTGAGATAAAGCAAACTGGATTGCCATTTTGTGATAATACCGCTTCTGTGGCATAATTGCTTGCATCTGTTGTTAGAACAAATGGTTTGTCGTACTCTGGATATTTTAATATTGGGTGTACAATAATCATTGCTTTTAGATCTTCGAAGGCTGATATGTATATTTATTTTTTTCATCCATTCATTTTTTCATCCTTCTTTAAATACCTTATCATTGGGTAAGCAATCTTAGCACAGTCCCTAATAAATTTTCGATAATATCATGTCATACCTAAGAAACCTTTAAGCTGTTTTTCTGTTCTTGGTACGCCTAACTTTTCGATGTCTCTTTTTTTATTTGGGTTCGGTTCGGTTTTATTCCTTCTTTCGTTAGTATATGCCCTAAAAATTCAGTATCCCTTTTCATGAAACTACACTTATCTTATCTATGGATTCAATTTGTTCTTCTTAGGTTGTGGAAAATATTTATATATCAGTACAAATTTTGTTAATGTACTCTCGTAAGATGTTATTCATTAATCTTTGGAAAGTGGCGGGTGCGTTCTATAAACCGAAGGGCATCCTTACGTATTCGTATAAACCTTTTCTGCTACAAGGATTTGATGATAGCCCTTAGCTAGATCTAATGTTCTAAAATATTGTGCTTTACCTAGCTTATCTAGTATACTGTCTATGTTAGGTAATGGATATTTGTCATCTATTGTTACTTGGTTTAGTTTTTTATAATCTACTACAATTCTGTATTTTTGTTTACCAGAATTATCCTGTTTCTTGAGAATAACAATTATAGGTGAACTGTATTTGCTATTACTTTTTCTAATGATACCCTGTTTTTCCATTTCTTCCATTTGCTTACGCACTTCAGCTTCGTGTTTTGGTAGATATCTATAGAGTTTTGAATTAATTTGTTTATCCGTGGTAGTATTTATTTCATGTACTACTGTTTTCGTATTTTTCAATTGATCTCCTTCTTTATAAATAAGTTTTTGATATAGGTTGATTTAATAGCCTTACTCTCTATTTCATTTAGATGGTTAATTTGAATGTCGCAAACTTCACTTTTATACAACACATTTACTTCATTAAGTGTCTTGGCTAGGAATGGAAGATGCAGGTCATTTGTTAATATAATACATTTGTTCATTATATCTAAAGATTTTACGTTCTGCCTGATCGAATCCATACCGATTAAGAAATCGTTTATTCAGAGCTATTTTAATCCATTTCATTCTTGCGATCGGATTTTGTCCGAATTGTATTGGACATTTTGTTTTTACTTGTTTCGTTTTACTTTTTACTAAACCTTGAATTGTATTGAATTGAATTGATTGTTTCCAACTTTTCATATAATTTTGTTGGTACCCTACTGGAATTTAAAAGACTAATAGTTGATCCTGTATCAATCATAGCTATAAAGTCGTTCTTTTCCAAATGTCTACAATAGACATATTTTTGTATCATCCAAGGCTAATTGATAAAAAACTCGTGATTTTCAATTTGATGTACGTTAGATTTATTCAAAGTATCTACATCCATTGGTTCTAATGTTGATTTGATCTGTACTGTCCTGAGTTTCTATTGCTATAATTATTCTGATCTCTTAATTGATTATTATTATAAGTATGTTTTATTTGTCCTGAATATTGTGGTTTTGTGTTAGTGTTGTGTTTATTGTGGTTCTGAGCGTATTGTGTTTTGTGTGCCCAGTGAAGTTTGTGTGTTTTTTCAATATTTAAAATTATATTTATTATGCCCTGTGTATTTGTATAAAATTGTTCTTATTGCCGTAAGTGTGTATTTATCATGTAGTTCTGAGGCTAACGATCCTGCAGATATTTCTTTGATTCTTAAGATTAAAGCACTATTGAGACAATTGTCTATATCTAAGCCATTTACATTAAAGCCTGCACATTCTGTTATGTTATTAATAATTTCCTGAATCTTATCTAGTAATTAGTGAATTGTAAATACCTTAATGTTGTTTATATCTCTTAGGATGCTGCTTTGATCCTTTATGGGCCTGTAGTGAATTTTTAATTTTTCCTTGCATTCTTCCCATGCTGTCGGTGCTTCGGTCGATAAATATTTTTTACTCCCGTAATATTCTCGTTGTATATGATGATGAATGTCTGGTGTGCGTCCGCTCCGAATTCTTCTAGGACTTGATCGACTGTTGCAAGAAAGGACGGTAGAGTGCCTGGTTCTCCATTGAATGGCTGGATAAATTTTATCTGCTTCTCCTCTTATGTTCTCCTGTTTTGAGAGGCGTTTTGTCTTGTTAAGATGTCTGTCAGTGCTACTAAACACTGTTCTAAAACTGGTAGATTTGCCATGTTAATTTAATTGTTTTGTGTCTTTTTGTGTATTGGCTTGTTACTACGTGCAATGTTAAATTTTGATTTACTGTTCTACGTTTTCTACCTTATCGACGAGACACTATTTATTGTTTATTTCTTTTGATTACCGAATGAATGGTGTCATAGCGATCTACCGTTATGTGCACGAGTTCTTTAAACTTAAGGCCTGGACTTCCAACCTTCAGACACCGGTAAATCTTCAATATGGTGGAGTGGACTCTTTTTGTTTGCCCATTTACAGCGTTCCTATATGATGGAGTTAAATAGAGCTTTATGCCTAACCTCTTGATGAAATTTAAAATAATTGGATTAAGGAAGCCCCTTTCATAGTCCGTTATTAACATCTGTGGAACTGTGAAATAGTGCAAAAGTTTAATTAACTCCGATCTGATGTAAATGGTTGATTTCTCCTTAATATAGAAGAATTTAAAGAACTTGGAAAATTTATCAAATACCGTTCTGGACCTAGGAAAGTAGAACTTTTCTAGGATTCGCTCCCTGTTTTTCCTAGGAGCACGATGGGCTCTCCTATGTTCTTTCTGTATAATAAGAAAACTGCGCTCCTCATTAGTGACATCCTCAACGACTCTTTGCGTTACCCGCAACTTGAATTTTGTGAAATTCTCCATATAAAATTTTTAGAACATTCCAAGATAGTTTTCTACAATTTTTATCCCGTTTACCAAATTGGGGTTGAATTTCTTTCTCAATATTTCTACAAGGCTTTCGTAGCCTACTGTTCGTAAGGAGATGTAGTGGCGATGATAGCCAAGACGCGATTCCTCATGGAAGCGTAGATCAGTGCCAAACTTAAAAACCAGTTGATTTCTAAAAAAAATGATTGGCGCCTCCACGTGTGGTATGAAATCTGATTTGTCCTGATTTTCGATGTCACTTGAAAAGAGCTCACAAAGTCCTTCTTCAGCCGTGTCGGTCCGATCCTTCCTGGAGGCTTGATTTTCACTTGAAGTGTCAGTATTGATATCTTACAAATGGTTAACTTCAGTTTTAAGTCGCGAGAGAGCGTCAGCCACAGAGTTTGATTTACCAGGAGTAAAATCAACTCGTAGTTGTACTCCTTAATCCTCGCCTTCCAGCGCTGCAGTAAATATTCTTACCTTCCTGGCTTCATACAGATAATTTATCAAATTATCGAGAGCCCAGACTATGGCGAGGGTCTCTTAATCATTGGTAGCAAAGTTCTCTTCTGTTCGATTGAAAGAACGAGAGATGTATGCTATTGACTTTTCTTTGCCATGCTCACCTTGAGAGAGGACAGCGCCAATGGCGTAAAATCAGGGAATGCTAGGACACCCGCAGAGGTGAGTAGTTCCTTTAAACTTTCATAAGATTTTAACGCATCTTCGTTGAGTGAGATTGAGACGTTCTTTAATTGTTTAGCACTAACATGCGAAAGGTCTCCACGTGTTATGTTGTTTTAAGGGCTTTGCGACATGGCATAATCTTGGAAACACTTCCTGTAGTTAGAGGTTAAACCAATTCTTTTAGATTAGTTGGAGGAAAGATATTTTCAATCGCATTGACCTTTTTCTGGTCCGGGAGAATGCCCTCTGGAGTAACCAGGTATCCTAAACTTTGTTTTTTCCAGGTGTACCTTTAATCCAGCCTCGTTAGATTTGGAGATCCTCTTCGGATTTGCTAAAGGCAATTATATCGTTGATATATACGTAGCATATCTTACCGATCATATAATTGTCTATCATGCACTGAAAGATAGCGGGAGCATTCTTGAGGCCGAAAGAAAGTCTTAGATAATCGTACTTCCCATTCATTGTTGGAAAGGTCGTCTTCGGAATATCTTTTCGTTTAGCAAGATTTGATGAAATCCTGAAGTCAGGTCGAGTGTTGTGAAGAGTTTTGCATCTCCAAGACTAGCCAGTGTGCTCTTGATATCTGGGTTGGGATAAGTATGCAAGATGGTTACAGCCTTCAGACACTTATAGTCAATTACCATTCGGTACTGTTTTTCGCAGTTAGGTTTCGGTTTTTTACGAACGTCTCATATAGGTAAATAATATGGGCTGTTCTGGGGACAGATGATCTTTTATGACAGGAGTTCTTTGATTTGCCGCTCGACTTCTTCCCTCATGCAAGCTGGATAGGGGTATCTTTTCACGTAGATGGGTTTGTTTGTGTTTGTGCAGATTTCTGCTCTAACGTTGGTTTTCACCTTTTCATGGCTCACTGGACCAAAGAGATTATCGAATTTTTTACAAATACCTTCTGCAGATGTCGAAATGTGCCAACCTAAGATCAGCATGTGATTTATTGCATTTGAAGGGCTATTCTTTAAGATAACGACCTTATTGAATTCAATGGTAAGAGTATTTTTATGTGTGTCATCGAAGATTATGCCGTTGAAAGATGTTAAACCTGGGAGAACAAAGAATGTAATATTTAATTCCCAGCTTAGATGTTTAAAGTATTTTCTACAAATTTTATTTTCGATGCGAATTTTCCCGGCGGGGCTGTTCACATAAAATGGTTTTTGTGCAGGATCGGGGAGTGGAACTAGACTTGGCCTAATAAAATTTTTATTAGCATCGGCGTCCACTAAGAATTTAAGCATGCTCCGGTCCCGCGTAACGTGCTCTGCATATATATGGAACGCTGTAAATGAGGCTCACATCATTAAATTTTCTGATGTTGGCTCCTAGTGGGAGAGGTAGGAAGATTCCCCATTCGGTGTCTTGGGATCCACGGTCATGACATGGAACAGCCGCTGTTGTTTTCGAGGGTTATGGTTATCCGACCGAGGTTCTCGTTTGGAAGGGTTAGGTCGATTAATGTAGTTCACGTTCCTAAATTGGACTGTACCATTTCTATTTTAATTGGTGGCTTTGGAACCCATAGCCTTTGAGGCGGATATTGGAACATTGGGTTTTCCATTGAGTTAAGGTCTCTGGGTAAAATAATCAGTACTTCTTACAACGGGTGGCCTATCGGTGTTATCATGGGGTATTGTGTTATCTTTAAAATTATAGTTTACTGGAGACAGGCTGAATATGCCTCGGGCAGGGTTTTTGGCTTTTGAATGACTAAAGGTCTGGAAAGTCCCCACTCAGCCCTCGTACGAATACATCTAGTGCGCGGTTTCGATAAGAATAGTCTTCAGTCTTAATTTAACTAATAATCAACGAGAATTGATGGTTCACGGTTGCGTAGTCGAATTGCCTAGGACTAGCCGGTTTAGTTGGTGTTCAACTAAAAAAATAAAAGGAATGAGAGAACCCTTTTAATTTCGGACCTTCTGCCTTGCTTCTGACTTTCTGGCGGATATGTTGAAATATTGCCCTGTAGATGGGCTTACAAGGAACTATTTCGTAATTCTTCAGTACCGTCTCGACGCTGTGGACTCAGGAGACGTAGTGCACTGTGTTCCCGTCGAAGGCTTGAAGTTCCTTAACGGAGTCAGGAAATTTAGAAATATCGTTCAGGTCTTGTTAACTGGTCGGTCTACACAATATCTCTACTTGGTCCGATTGTGGATTGGGAATTCTTCCTGAATTAGATTCTAGGGTTTTAAAAGCGATTCGAGATATCGATTAGCTGAATACGATTTGCATTGCTTCTTGGGATTTGGATTGTTCAATCCAACCCATTCGGCTTTCAAACCCTCGGAGTTGTGCGAGGACACAATTAATTGTACCCGTAAGTTGGGTTACCGAAATTTTAAGCTCATCCATTTTATTTGGGGATGTGGGGGTTGGCGACAGAAATTGTTTTTGAAAAAAATATATTATAAAGATTAGATTAGATAGTTTTTGCGCAACGACGAGGTGAATTTCAAAATAATTTTTAATTTCTATATATATAATTTTTCTTTGCCACTTAATTATTATTTTTGCTTTCTTTTTATACAATTTTAATGATTTTAAATAATATTTATTTTCTCTTCACGTATTTATCGTGTTTTTTTTTACTAAATTTTGTTTTGTCGATCAGCACCACTTTAATTTCTCTAGATGCCCGCTGGACACTCTTCTTAAACTTTCGGGGTAGTCACCTCTGTTTGGAAGGCTTGTATGTATCCGTTTTAGTCGTTAATGCAACAATATCTGCAGCGACCTACTAAGGGACGAGGATCTCCACCTCAGAATATTAAATTTAATTAATGTTAAAGGCAACTAGCCTCTTTGTTCTGAGTTAATCCGAAGGCATAAAATGTTAAGCTATGTGTGCTGAGCTATTTATTATTTCTTGACAGACTTTTATTTTACGGACAATTTCATTTAACTTTCACATTTATTTAAATGCA
Source organism: Volucella inanis (assembly GCA_907269105.1). NCBI lineage: Eukaryota > Metazoa > Arthropoda > Insecta > Diptera > Syrphidae > Volucella > Volucella inanis. The sequence continues at coordinate 77,872,130 of OU026153.1, forward strand.
AATTTTCTTTATTTGTTCAAAACTTAAAGTTTACAAATCTTAACTAAATTCTTACTAAAATCCAAGAGTTGACTGCAGTTCTTTGTACTGCACTTCACTGCTTGGTTCCTTGTTCGATCACTTCTGATTTTTGTGTTTTTTCTTTTTTTTATTCTCGTTTATGTTACTGCATTTATTTCAGTTCTCTCTTTTGCATTTATTTCACCAAATTCACTTTTTTGTCTTATTCAGTATTTTATTTTGCATTTATTTCAGTACGAGGATGCGCGTGTGCATCGTTTGCACTTCTGTGTGCTGGGTCGATGTCTGACCGTGATAACTTCGGCATTAATATTTTCGTCTATACCCTTTGTCAACATATTGACAGCTACGTCCAAGGCATTTTGGTTGTCAACATTAGGAACTCATACGAAATCAACACACTTATGCAGGTATTGTTTCAGTAAGTTCACTGTACTTTGTAGTTTACTTACATGTCTACTTAATATTGATCTTGTAGACATTCAATTTGTTGCAAAGCATTGACGTTAACCTTCTTTAGTGCAAATCTCTGCTTTAAACAGCATTTCCTGTGTGATATTAGTGGGTAACACAACATCAACAACGTCAGCTGTTTGAGGTGAGCGATCTTGTGGGGTGGGGGATTTACCTCCCCCACGGATGACAGACCACTGGTTTCGTTCTACACTTGCTTCATCTTCAATGCTACAGGTGGTGGTGAGCGTAGATAACGACGCTTTTGTTTGCCAAACGACACACAATGAAAGGAGATGCCGTTTTTTTAATATAAGTTAAATTTTTATTTAATAAAAATCATAAAAAAAACAATTTTTTTTCCTTATGGCTAAATGCCAACTTTTATTTAAACAAAACGTTTTACACTCTCTGGAGACTAAATTAAAACTCAGAATACTTATTTCTAAATGTTCCTATTTATAAGGTGCGAAATGCTCTTTGCTCAGGTGCAGACATAGCGTCAGCAATAATGCAGCTTGGGAAACGTTCTGTATGATGATACTGGGTGTCTGATAACGGCATGTGCAGTGCATCCGGCACCTGCGTGATTTCTGTGGGAATGGAATTTGGCAACGTAAACTTGTAAGGTGATAACTCTTCCCTCCTTAAATGGAAATGTCCTCATTTTCAGAAGAAGGGTATTTGACTGGCCCTGATGAATTCTTGCGATGACATTGGTGACCTTGTTTGATAATCTGGTCTCACATTGAGCACCGGAACTTCTTTTGCTTCTATGACCGTAGTACTTCTTATTGATTGATTTTTGCAGGATGTCAACGACCGCGTAATCATAAGTCCTATCAAGAGGATAATCGTCATGGTGGTAAGGCCAAAGTTTATGAGGAAGCTAGATTGATTTTGGTCTTCGATCAGTTTTATGTGTTCGGTATTGTTAAGGTGTAATTCCTTCATAGTTTGAAGCGTTAAGATTTCTTCGTATGGTCCCGAGATGGAGTCTGGGTGCAAGATTGGAGGAAGTGGCTGAGTACTTGTAATTTCGTTAAAGATGTAGGATTGATGGTTGACGGTAATTGTTGTGTTGCGAAATTGTATAATGAAGCTGCCGATCAGATTTGTTGGTTCATTATTGACGAATATCGTTCCATTGAATTGGTTTAATAGTATTGTTCCTGGGGAAAGTTCTTCTACTGTTGCAATGTGTTGGTTGCTTATTTCTGTGCAGTTTGCAGGTCGGCTCCTGAGCAAATTAGGTATACAATAAGATTCGCTTAGATCTACAATTTGATTTTTCTTACATATGCTTATTTTATTATTTGAATTACATTTATCTCTTATTCCATATAATTTAGTACTACATTGTAGAATGTGTTCATATATAATTTTTGAGGCAATTTTACCTCGTTTTACAGGTTTTATTAATATATTTTTACATGATTCTTTTTCTGTGTTTGGTAAACTTATAACATAAAGTATGGTATAATTATTGGTTGCTATTTTTATTTCAGCAAAATCAAGTGCATCTTCTATGTTTATATAATCTATATAATTTTTTTAAAAAAAATCTTTTATTATATTTATTTCATTAAGTGATAAAATGAAGGAATTTATTATTCCGGATTTTGCCCAGTGTAAGGCATATTCAATATTGACAATTTCTTCCTTAATTAGTTCTAGCTTAAATTTAATATGATTGACAATGTTATTTTTTTCATTTATTTGATAGTTTTTAACAATTTTATTTGTAATATTGGTAATTTCGTTTATTCTCTCAATTGTTGATTTATTTATTACTACTTGTTTATTACTATTTACTAGGATATTATTAATTTTTGATCTAATTATTTCGAAGTCGTCGTGGTCAGGATTACCTGCAACCCATTTCCACGCGCTTCCAATAAAATTCAAAGATTTTTTTGTTCTAGTGCGGGGTTTCAATTGGTTAATAAGGGATAAGGTTTTGTTGATTTCATGAAGGAGGAATGGGTAAATTGGATGGCTTGGATCGACCTCGTGCTGAGTTGTTTGTTGTAAATCGTAGATAGTTTCTTCATAGGTTTCCAGGTTGATTACGTGAATAATTTTGAGTGTTCCAGTTTGAATTTTTGATGTTCCGACATTAAGTGTAATTGCTCTTGAGTTAGAATAATCCAGAATTTGAATTTTTGCAAGACAAATGGCTATAAGCCATCTAAGAAAAGATTTTAGCTCTTAATATTATTCTTATGGACGGTTCTGCCTGACTCCGTGAGGATGGTTTTAGAAAAGTTTTATTTTACTGTTTCTTTGTTAAATCTAGGAGATAATTTTGATCCTACTCGTTTGTTTACTCTGACATATACTGTAGTACCAGGGGAATAATCTTTGATGGGCTGTTTCTTTTTATTGGCATATCGCAAATCAGTTACCTGTTTCTGTTTAAGTCTGTTAATGTTGTCGAGCCTTGCTTTCTCGAAGTCTTCTGGATTGGTACTAACACCTCTCCCAAAGAATACTTCGAGCGGTCTTTTACCGGTTGTTGAATGAATTGAGAAATTGTACTCATAGACGGCTATGTATAAGAGTTCGGGAAATGATCTATATGTTTCGTCAGCCTTTTTACAACGCATGATTTCAGTAAGGGTGGAGTGAAATCTCTCCACTTGTCCATTGACTGAGCTGCTAGAAGGGGGAGTTTTTAAAAATTTTAATTTTTAATTGGTCGGTTAGCATAAAGTTTATGGATGGGGAATTCAGGGATTTTTCGTAATCAATTACTACAATTTTTGGAACGCCAAATGCAAAGATTATTTCGCGTAACGGATCTCTGATATCTTCAATGGCTTTTGACTTTAGTAATTTCACTTGTGCGAATTTGGAAAACTTATCTATTGCTGTAAGGACTAGTTTTTTTCCAGTGGTATAGATATCTATATGTACTATTTCTCCTGGGAAATTAGGAATTGGGGTTTCTTTTAACTCGGGCTTATTTGGGTGTCTGTCATACTTCTGCTCTTTGCAAGTGACACATTGTTTTATTAGATTAGATATTTTTGAGTTCATTTTGGGAAAGTAGAACTTTTCTAGCAACTGAGCCTTATTTTCGCGGGCGTTGCGATGTGCTCTTCTGTGTTCCTTAATGATTTCCTCTTCTTGCTTGGCTGTATCTGTTAAATCCTCTATTCTTTTTTGGGTAAAGCGGACTTTGTAATTTTTGAAATGTGTAGGAAAAATGTTTTGGATCTGGCCCATGATTTCTTCTGTAGTCTGCAGTCTATTAACTACACTTGGGTTGAGGTATTTTTTGAAAATTTGGATGAGGTCGTCTTCAGTGTACCTTGGTTGAGTTACTATATGTCTATGGTAAGTGGGAAAGGGAATACTAAATCCATAGTTAGTTGTACCTGTAGTGATTATCAATTGATTTTTGAAAACGTTGATGGGTATTTCAGTGGCTGGAATTAAATCTTGACCTGAGCTTTCGGCACTGTGTTGAGTACCGGTGAGTGAATTTATTGATGATTTTGGGGGTCTAGAAAGAGCATCTGCTACGATATTCATTTTACCTGGTTTGTACTTAAGCTCGTAATTGTACTCTTCCAGTATGGCTTTCCACCTTTTGAGCTTACTGTTATTGTTTTTGCTACTTAGAGCATAAGTAAGCGGTTGGTGGTCCGTGAATATTTGAACTTTTGCTGTACCATATAGATAGTTCCTTAGTGTATTTAAGGCCCAAATAATGGCTAGCATTTCTCGTTCGTTTGTAGCATAGTGTTCTTCTGTCTTATTCAAAGTACGGGAGATAAAGGTTATCGGTCGGTCGTTCTGTGCCAATACAGCTCCGATTGCGTAATTGGAGGCATCGGTTGTGAGTTGAAATTCCCTGTTTAAATCGGGATAAATTAAGAGCAAATCATTTGATATAAGTGAATTTTTTATTTTTTGGAATGCGTTGGATGCGTCGTCGTTTAGACAGATTGGAGTTTTATTTGAAGAATTTTTCGAAATTCGTCCTCCTTCCCTCCTTAAAAGGGATGTAAGGGGTTTCGCCAGATCTGCGTATCCCTTGATGAAGCGGCGATAATACCCTGAAAGAGCGGAGATCTTTCAATGTTTTTGGGCAAGGGAAATCCACTATCGCTTTTACCTTTGCAGGATTCGTTTTGATTCCCTTCGCAGAAATAACGAATCCTAAAAATTCTACTTCTTCTCTGAAAAATGAGCATTTATCCAACTGGACCTTTAAGTTCGCCTTTTTAGAGTGCGTAGCTTCATTTTCTCCGATGACTACAATGTCATCAATATAAACGAAGCATATTTTGCCGATATGTTCTCGCAAAATGTCGTCTAGGGCTCTTTGAAAAAGGGCCGGTGCATTTTTGAGACCAAAAGGAAGTCTTGTAAATTCATATTTCCCATTATTGACTGAGAAAGCTGTTTTCTCGATGTCTGACTCCTTCAGCGGTATTTGGTGGAATCCGCTTTTAAGGTCGATTACTGAAAATAATTTGCTTTGGCCTAATTGCGACAGCACTTCATTAATCTGGGGTATCGGATATTTATCTGAAATCGTGACAGTATTCAGTTTCCGATAGTCAACAACTATCCTGTACTTCTTCTCGCCAGAAGAGTCAAGTTTTTTTGGTACTATCCATATAGGAGAGTTGTAGGGCGACCGTGAAGGTCTTATAATGCCATCCGCTAATAGCTGGCTGATCTGTTTTCCTACTTCATCCTTTAGAGCCATCGGATAGGGATAAAACTTTGAGTACACAGGAGTTTCAGAGGTTGTGCGAATCTCACCTTTTACAGTGGTAGTGAATGTTAGTTTCTCATCCGGTTCTGTGAACAAATTCGGAAATTCCTGAACTAACCGATTAACTTTGTTTTTTTGCTCAACATTCATATGGTCCGTTCTTATATCGATTTTGTTGACTGCCGTGTAGGCTTGTTGCTTTACTCTAATTTTAACCTTGTCTTTTATTATCATGAAATTTTCATCAGTAGGGATTATTGCAGAGAGTTCTTTTAGGCTATCGTTTCCTAAGATAGCGTGGAAAGATTTGAGTGTGGGTAAGAGAAAAAATTTAATGTTCGTATCTTTAATACCAAATAAGTTCACCATTGCGTGGTGACTGATTTTAATATTACCGCCTATAGAATTGGCGTAAAAGGGCTGTTTGTTAGGAAGGGGTTTCGAGATGAGTGCCGACTGAATATAATTCTTATTGGAGCCCGTGTCTATTAAAATTTTCAAAATTTCTCCACTCTTCGTCCTGCACTCAAAGTAAGGCAGTGAAGAGCGATTTATTCTAAAAAATGGATGTCTGTATAGTCAATTAGTTGTTCTTGAGTGTCATTTTGACGCTACGTACTGCATTAATGTCTGGTTATATTGGTTATCGGTATTGTTGATGAGTTGTTGATAATTCGCAGTATCACCTCTTTCCGGTTCGTTATGGAAGTTTGCTTGTCCTTGTTGATACGAATTTTGGGCTTGTTGAGCTTCAGTCTCCTGAGGTTGGATATGGAAATTTCTCTGGAGTTTGTTGGGTGCCTGGACTTGTTGTGTTGAGGGTGCATACCTTTTACCTGTAATGTTACGGTCTTGTTGGGGCCTGTTCATGTAATTAATCGCTCCTGTTTGGACGCTGATGTCCATTGGAATTGGTCGTGGTTGTGGCTTAGGTGCCATTGGACGCGGAGGTATTTGTTGCTGAAAGTTATTATTAAGTTGATTGAAATGAGGTCTTTGTCGGTGTCCGAAATGGTTTTGGCTGAATTGAGGCTGCGGTATATGGGCTAACTGAGGATAAAATGGAGCTTTATTACCTGTAGGGTTTCTGGGAGAAAAATGTTTTTGTGGAGGCATGGGAGGTTGCTGAGATCCACGAGATGGTCCAGCGTGGGATATGGCGTGATGAGTCCTAAAATTTTGATTTTCAAGCTTTAGACAGAGGTGTTAAGCTTGGGGAAGGTCAGTTGGTTCTCTTATGCCAAGAAGTCTTGGCAGATCGCCTCTCAATTCTCTGACAAATGTGTCTAATGCCTTGTCTCGGTAAGTTTGAGTGAGAACGTTAAGCGATTCGTTTCCGATTCCCATACAACCTATCTTATTTAAAATCAGAGATAAGTGTGAATAGACAACGTGGTAAAACTCTTGCGTCGAAAGGTTTCCTTGGACTAAGCATGTCATCTGGTATTCAAGTGTAGATAAATCCCGTTTATCGGCATAGTGCATTGTCAAACAACGAGCTATGCATTGCCAATCTAACGGAGTATTGTACGATTCCAATACAACGTCAGCCTGACCTACGATTTTATTGCGAATCACATTAAGGATCCCAAAATATTTGGGTGTTCCTCTAGTGCTTTCGTAGATTTGCAGAATTCGGTCTACGCTTTTCTTCCAGGAGTTAAATTCTCCTGGCTGACCGTTGAAGTCTTTAAGGCAACGAACAACATCGGGTATTTTATCTAAATCAGAAATATTCTGCCTAAATTCAGGGTTAATGGTTTGGTCTATGCCAGAGAAATGATCATGGTAGGGGATTATAGCAGATTGGATAAGTTGTCGTCCTTCGTTTTGAAGAACGCGAGTTACCACACCTGTAATGAGGGCTTCCAGAGCCTCATTTGTGACAACTCCACCGATATTAGCTACAGATGGTCGTGGGGTTTCAGGATTGGAGATAGGAACATTAAGAACAGGAGGTCTTATTACATTATTAGGATTTGCCATGTTTAAATAAATTTGATTCGAGAGAGAGAAAAAAAAAGACAAGGAACAATAAAGAGAATAGAGATTACCAGATTAGATTTAATTAATTACGGTTTTCTTCTTAATTTAAACACTTAAATTAATTTGTTTCTTTAAATTTTTAAACACTTCACACAATTGCTTATTATCTAGACTTATTTGTCTACAGGATGGTTATGTGTAATATTAAATTTTTTTTTTAACTATTTTTAAATTCTTTAATTTAATTGAATTGTTTCTTAAAACTAGACTTACAATACTATAATCTGCAGGCAATACATTGGTCCTGACTTTTGCGTTGTCGTGGTGCGGCTAGCGGTCAAACGCTTCCTTTTCCCTCGTCGGTCGAGTGTTCAGCTGCCGGCGATTACTCAGGGGCCCTTGTGAATATCACTTTCACCACACACGCGGGGGAGCCACAGGGTATTTTGGTAATTATCGAGAACACACGCGAAATTTCCGTCCGTACTACTTGAGGACTTTTTTTTACGGAATTAACACGAACTTGGTGCTTCTTGAGGACCTTTTAGTTGTAACGATTTACCGAATGTAACCCTGTGGTCCCTGCTCGGGCGCCAGTTAAATTTTTATTTAATAAAAATCATAAAAAAAACAATTTTTTTTCCTTATGGCTAAATGCCAACTTTTATTTAAACAAAACGTTTTACACTCTCTGGAGACTAAATTAAAACTCAGAATACTTATTTCTAAATGTTCCTATTTATAAGGTGCGAAATGCTCTTTGCTCAGGTGCAGACATAGCGTCAGCAATAATGCAGCTTGGGAAACGTTCTGTATGATGATACTGGGTGTCTGATAACGGCATGTGCAGTGCATCCGGCACCTGCGTGATTTCTCTGGGAATGGAATTTGGCAACGTAAACTTGTAAGGTGATAACTTATATTCATAGTCATTTTGCTGGAGATTAACACAGTTTAAGTGGTAGTAAATCTTACACTGTGAACATTGAATTTTAGCACCAGTCGATCAGCTTTTTGGTCACACTTGCACGACATTATTATGCAAAATTTAACCAGGTCACTAATTGAATTAAATTATAAAGTAAAAAAAATGCAACTAGAAGATTATGTAGTAAAAAAGAGAGCTAATTTATTGAGGAGAAAACAGTTTTAAACTTTTCAAAAGGTGGAAGCAGATTTTAACACTTTTTTACCGCATTACACTCACTTGCACCGCACTACATTTCTTCACAGTATTCACAGTATTGACTCGATACACCTTAACTCGACTCACTTTTCTCAGCAGTATAGTACGTATAGTACGACTTTTGTTGGCCTACAAAATACTCCTTCGACCCGTACTTCTCTCCGGCGAGCAATCTTTTAGGGTTTAGGAATACAAAAAACGTTGCAGGGAGCCAAATTCGGAGCATACAGTGGCCAATTTACCGCAGCAAATCGTGAAATTAAGTGCTCACCAAAATGAATTCTCAACAAGTCCATTGTTTCACGCGCTGTATGGCTCGTAGCACCGTCTTGTTGAAACCAGAGCTCACCAAGACCATGTGATTAATTTTTAGGAAGCACATAGTCCGTTAACATGGAACTATAACCGTTACAATAACGGTTACAATAACGTTCTGATTTGCCTTATTTTTGAAGAAATATGGACCAATGATTCCACCAGCCCATAAACCACACCATACCGTTGTTAACAATGGATGTAACGATAGACCTTGGTTTTTTCAGGTAGCTCATCAGCTTAAATATGGCAATTTTGTTTATTAACTTACCCATTGCGATAGATATCGGCTTCATCCCTGAACAAAATTTCACTATATTTCATTGAGTTTTTCCAGAGCCCATTCACTAAAAATATAACGCAAATTCAAGTCGCCTGGCTTCAATTCTTGCACAAGTTGAATTTGTTACGCTTTTAGGCCGAGATTATCACGTAAAATATGCCACGTTGTCGAATATGCCAAGCCAAGCTGCTGAGAACGACGACAAATCGATTCGTCACGGTCTTCGCGTACACTCTCAGCTACAGCTGCTATAGTATCACCACATCGTGTTGGATGTGGTTTAACCGGTCGAGTATTATTCACTTATGTAAACTGGGACACAAATTTGCGAATGATTTTGGCAATAGTGGTTTCAGTACGGGAGTGTACACGAAGATCGTGACGAATCGATTCGTCGTCGTTCTCAGCAGCTTGGTTTGGCGTATTCGACAACTTGGCATATTTTACGTCATATTTTCAGTGAATATGCTGTGGAAAAACTCAATAAAAATCCGGTGTTTTATCGTGAAATTTTGTTCAGTGATGAAGCCCATTTCTAGTTAAATGCATACGTTAATAAACAAAATTGCAGTATTTTGGCTGATGAGCAACGCGAAGAGTACCAATAGCTACCATTACATCCATTAAAAACAACGGTATGGTGTGGTTTATGGGCTCATGGAATAATTGGTTCATATTTCTTCAAAAATAAGGCAAATCAATATTACCGTCAATGGTAACCGTTATCGCGCCATATTAAACTATGTGCTTCCCGAAATTCAAGCACATGGTCTCAGTGAGCTCTGGTTTCAACAAGACGGCACTACGAGCCATACAGCGCGTGAAACAATGGACTTGTTGAGAAATCATTTTGGTGAGCACTTAATTTCATGTTTTGCTACGGTAAATTGGCCGCCTAGATCGTGCGATATCACACCTTTTGATTATTTTCGCTGGGGATATAAAATATGAAATATTCTCAGGTCTTCAAGAATAAGCCAGCTACGATTGACGCTTTGGAAGCCTAAGCCTAAGATTTGACCTTCCGAATGGACAACGTCAGACGTAGTTGTGGCCAACATTTAGACAATATCATTTTAAAAAAGTAAATGCTATGAATTTTTTTTTTTAACCGATAGTAAAAATTGTTAGTTCACTATCAAAATTAAGAGACTTTTTCTACATAATAAATCAAACCTCACGATGAATCACCCTATATTAAATTTTGTGTACGAAACGGATTTAATGATGCGCTCACATTGGAATTGTTGGAAAAGTGTTTCGGCAACGATTTAAAAAAAACGGTCGTTTATCAGTGGCACGAACGGTTCAATCGAAGATGATGAACGCAGTGGCAGACCATCGACATCAAAAACCGACGAAAACATTGATGAAGTGAAAGTGAAGTGAAAGAAATGTTGGTCGGTAACCGAAAATTAACCATCAAAGAGATAGCGGAGGACTTCAACATTGCCTATGGATCCGTTCAAGATATTTTGGTTAATGATTTAAGTTTCCGTCGTGTAGCAGCAAAGTTGATGCCAAAAGAGTTAAATTTCATGCAAGAAAGAGACCGTGTTGACGTCGCAAAAGAGATGATTTGCGAGGCTGAATCCGATCTCACATTCATTAAAAGGATCATTACTGGAGACGTGACGCGGGTTCATGAATACGACACGCAATCCAGACATTAGGCAAGTGAATGGCGTCCACCAAATGAGACGAAACCAAAAAAAAACCACGTCATTTTCAGTTAAAAAAGAATGCAATGCTCAAGTTTTTCATGGATTAAAACGGTGAAGTGCATCATGAATTTTTCTCAGATGGCCAGAAAGTAAACAAAGAGTATTATTTGCTATATTGTATTTGCTATATTTTTTCTTCAATTATTTATTGTATTGTATCTTCTAAATTCGCAAGTAAGCCACATACAATTCAAGTTGCTTACTTGTGCTATCCTCAATTTTCGACTGAAAAAAGTTCAGTTTTATATTTAGTATTCTTAAGATTATACAGTGTTCCCACGGTATTGCGCATGGGCTCTATGTAGTGAGTGAACATCAATGGACTTAAACTCCCTGTAAGTGTGTGTGTGCCAAATTGGGGTATGTGAAAGATAAAGTGAGGAAAAAAACATTTATATTAACCAGAGAAGGGGCGGAATGCTACTAGCAATTTTAATGGGGAACCGGTGAGACAGGAGGCATTACGCTTTGAATCCTATGTAGCAGGTGTTAAGATGTTTCAGGGGTAGCTTACCAGGTGTGGGCATTGTACTCCAATTCGGGGCGGATGAATGCCTTATATATTAAGGCCAGATTAGAGGGGCTGACATTTTTCTTACATTATTGAGGAAACCTAGAAATTTCACAGCATTTTTGTCCCTGAGTGCCAAACAACATTCCATATTACTCCCTTACCAATATACCAATATTTTCACAAACTTCACCACAACAAAACTCACAACATTTTTTTTCCACAAATACCCACCAAACCCAAGCTACACATTCGAAACCCCCTGTAAAACCTTTCCAATAAATGCCTCGACCACCAATTCTCGCCTGATTATAAGACCAGATAGACCCCAATCATGGTACGATTTCAATTCCATTCCATTCGGCACTCACAATCAATAGGAAATGAAGAGATCTACAAAAATGGTCAAGCTGTACCGTATATAAAGACATCTTCATCTTCATATTTGACCATCCCTTTAAGTTTCTGATAGACACAGGAGCTTACTCTTCATTGCTTAAGCCAAGGTTCAGATAATACAATGACTATTATAAATGTGAGCTGTGTAAGTATTAGAACAGTTCTTAGCAAAAATAATATAAATAGTAATATAAATAATAATATAATATAAATAAATATAATAAAATTTAATGAACCTTTTTCATTTTTATTATTCAAAATTCAACAATATATTGACCGACTCTTAAGGCTAGATGCTTTATTAAAATTTGGAGTTAAAAACGACAAAAAAAAATTAAATAACTTACTAACTAATAACGCTACTATCCTTCTTCACTTTAAACCTTATTTCGCCTCTGGAAAAAATCCCTCAAAATTCAAACAAGTTGTTACAGCGTCAATAGACATACGTTACAGTGATATTTATATTACAACAATCATAATAGAACACCATTTATATACAATACTAGGTCTATTTAAAAAGTATCCGATAATAATTGTAATTGGCAAAACAAACAAAGTTTTGTGGCGGGACTTGCTGACCAGTTGTAAGCGTACCTAGTGTGTGTGCTCTTTTTTCTTTCACGATCACAGCATCTCTCAATCGCCGCTATGGTGTTGAAAGTGGAGCACGCGAAAGTAAAAAGCGTTGAAATTAATTTTGGGAGAGAATGGCAGAAGAAGTGGAACAATCAGCTTTCAATTGAAAATAAGCTTGGGTTTATAAATACAGCCAACTAACTAAGTTCTATTCATCGCAATGGAACCATTCAACATCCTAGAGGTCCGAAAAGTCAAAGCAGGTCCGCGGCAATGTAAAAACTATGCTGACCGTCTTTTTTGATTCCAATGGCTTGGTTCATCATGACACTACTATCACCAAGGAGTATTACCGGGAGGTTTTGTCTCACCTTTGTGAGGTAGAAAGGTGAAAACGACTGGATCTGTTGGCTAATGGAAGTTAGCAACTTCATTACGAAAACGCATCCGCTCATTCTTCACACATTATACGGAGTTTCTTAGCCGAATACAACACACCTGTGTTGTTGTCAACCTCCTTAGTCTTCTGACCTAGCTGCCCTGACTTTTTTTCAAACTTGAAATGTCTTTGACAAAAAGACATCATGCAGATTGCGATGGACCACTTACGCCCCATACTGGAAGAGGATTTCCAGCAGTGGCATTATATCCAATAAATGTTGATTCTATAAATAAATGTCGACTTATTTTAGAATAGACCTCGTTTATTCCAAAAGAAATTTTGGAATAAATAACTAATTTAGTTCTTCGGTAACCCCTCAAAGTAGAAAAATTTATTAAGAATTTAATTCGATTCTCACATCATCTTTATTCAAACATTACTCTTCGTATGACATCATTTTCTTCAAAGAAGTCAGCCCATTTCAGAATATAAGATACTCACTTCTGATGAAGCGTCTATTTATTCTTAATCATACAGGAACCCCAATGTCCATAAAACAGAAGCCAAATGCCAAAATCGCTAAATGCTAGAACAAAATATAAATAAAACTACAATACAATACAATATAACTACTACCAAATGGTACCAATTAAATCTAAAGAGCGTTTTTTGATATTGCTTATTTTAAGTCTATCTAAGTATGACTTAATTCTTAGGATTTGGTAGGATAAAATATGGTATAGGGTATGGTTGGTTTTGGTGGATGAACTCAATGTCATTTCCAGTTTCTTGAGGTTTGTATAGATCAAATGTATAATTTAAAGGACCGGTTTTGAAGTTGCGACTTAGAGTAATCGAGAATTTATGTATTTACCGTACACGGTGGTAGTAGTGGCAGTAAGAAATTAAATTTTTAATAAAGTTTTTATGTATGATTCTACATAAATTAAATTTCTGTTTTAAATCTAGGCGTGAGTTTGTTCCCTGTTCTCCTGGTAATATTGTTTCACAAACCGAATAATTTTGTAAGGGAGATTCCTTTTGTAATACTCTAAATTCTAAATCAATTTCATGCTTATCTGTAATTTGTTTGATATTTTCTTGCCTAACGCGTTCGAGTTCTACAGGATCATTTAATAATTGTATTCCGAAAAATATGTCTAATGTTTTTTGACCAGTGGTGGAATGAATTCAGTTTTTATATTCATAAACTGATCTGTCTAATAATTCCGAAAAGGTGTTGTGATTATTTTCATCTGGCTTTGTTGAGCCATGGCATATGTATATACGTGAATTATATGGCCGGGATACTGAGGAATTTGGTTTGCTTGCAACATTGGCTTATTTGGGTGCCGATCATACTTGTGTTCTTCATATGTTCTTATAATGTTGGTTATTTTCTTTTCTTTTTGCTCTCATATATGGCAAATAAAACTATAGCAATATTCGAATTCCTGTTGCGTTTCATCGGTTAAATCTGTATCTGATTTCCTAACGAATCGCATTCCGTATTGCAAAGGTTCTTTCATTGGTTTCAATGTCATTTGCAGCGGAAGGGTAAGGGTATCGTTTTAGAATAAATTAGTTAAATTTTCGTTGGTAATTTCGGTTTCAACTGTTGAGCGTCGGTGATACATGGGGAATATTATTTCGAAATTGAAAGATGATGTATTTTCGAGGTTGAGGATTATTTGATTTTTGAAAACATTAATCGATTTATCTGTTATTTGACTGAGTCTAGTATGTGAAAGTGCAGAACTTTAATCGTTGTGTTGAATTGCTGAAAGTGAATTGACTTCACTAATTTTAGGTGGCCTTGGCAAAGCAATTACAAACAACATTTGATCTGCCTGGCTTATACTTCAAATCGTAGTTGAGTGAAGATCTAATAATTCCATCGTTGAGAAATTGTTATTTATCTACCTCATCTTTAAGAGAAACGGCGTATGTGTAATATATGGAGTAGACAGGATCGTCAGTAGTAGTATGTAGTAGTATGCAGTAGTATGAATTCTTTCCTTGAAAATATTTGTGAACGTAAGTTTAAATATCTGTAAAAGGTATCATTTCTTTATAAATAATTGCTTATTGAGATACTCATCAAAGGTTTCATTTCCTGTCTGGTCGTTCTTTGACTTAATTGCAGAAGTGTAGTTTGTAATTTCGCTAGAATTATCTGGTGCATACGGTTCTTTAATTTCCTTTGGTTTCATCCTTGGCATAGGTTTCGTTGAGTTTGGATCCGATAATTGGTTGTTCGGCTGGAAATTATTTTGGAAGCTGGGTCTGAAATTCTGTTGGAAACTCGGTTGTCGTTGATGGTGTTGGTATTATTGAGCATCCAGTCTCAGAGGAGGATGCATTCATGGTTGCGGTAAGTATGCGAGTTTTAGATAGAAGGGTTGTGTCAGATTATTTCTACGAGGAGAGGTGGCGGTAAATTCTTTTTGCTGAACTACTGTTACTATTGGCATACAAAGCTTTGAATGGCTGATTTTTGCGATTCTGGTAAAGATATAGAGCCTGGGAAATATTAGTTAGTACAACTCAGGTAAGTCAAGTTTTAAGCCTCTCACAAAGGTGTCTAAAGTCTTAGCCCTATAGAAGATGTTAATAAGTATATGGCGTCTCACAGTGGTTTCATATGTGTGGAATCACCGATCATAACAAAAAAAAAAATCATTTAAAATAAAAAATTGTAACGTAATTTTTTATTGAACGGATCCGAAACAAGTAGCAATCGATTGAGTAAATCAGTTTTGGTGGCTATTGGTATTTTTTGACCTAAATAACTTAATGTTTTTATTATTAGCCTCAGCAGCTTCTTCGGTCAACTGGCCTAAAGGCAAAATCGCATATTGGGCAACTTGTCCACCATGGATTAGTGCCTTATGCACCGAAGCTGGCAATGGATTTCATAGATATTCGCCCACAATTTCTCTTGCTGTCTGGAAAGCATAATCTTCAAAGGCCTGGATAATAATAGTGTAGTTACATGCCTTAGTTCTAAGTTCAATTATGGACTTTTTTAAGCCCGTAATATCTGAAAATAGTGAAGGGTTGGCAAAAAATCTCCGAGCCGTATGTCGTCATTTGAATTTCCTCCACCTTGTTTCGGTTTATCAATTATAAGACCGGTCTTTTGTCTGAATTCACCCTGTATGTGTGTTTTTTTTTTTTTTTGCTTTTAGAAGAGGTCTCTCCATTTTTCCGCACGCCATTTCTTAAAATCAAGTCTATAGGAATGGATGAATTAGAGCTTTAAAGAAAAATATTTTCCTATTGCGTCTATAACTTAATTGCGGTTTGCTAAGAGATGGCGTAACTTGTATTATTGCATTGTTATTATTCCATTGGAACATGCGTTGGAAAGCTACTGTTATTGTACATCACTTCAGTATACGTCATTCATTTGAAGCGTAAACAACAATATTTTTTTCACTCAAATATGTCAAACTTTGTGCCTGAAAAAGTGTTTTTGCGGGGAGTTCTTCTTTATTACTTTAATATGAAGAAAGCTGCTGCCGAAAGTCATCGTATTTTGCTGGAATTTTGTGGTGAACATGCGAATGGTGAAAATGAGCGAATGTGCCAAAAGTGGTTTTGCAGGATTTTAAAGTGGTGATTTTGGCTTGAAAGACAATGAACGTCCTGGGCAGCCAAAAAAGTTTGAAGATGAAGAACTGGAAGCATTACTCTATGAAGATTTTAGAAGATTGACAAGAAGAGCTCGCAGAATCTTTGGGTGTCACTCAAGCAGTCATTTTAAAACGTTTGAAAGCAACTGGATATATTCAAAAGCAAGGAAATTGGGTTCCACATGAACTCAAGCCGAGAGACGTCGAAAGGCGGTTTTGCATGTCCGAAATGCTGCTAGAACGCCACAAAAGGAAGTCATTTTTGCATCGGATTGTTACTGGTGGTGAAAAATGGATATATTACGACAACTCCAAGAGCAAAAAATCATATGTGAAACCCGGCCAACCAGCCACATCAACGATAAAGCCGAATATCTATGGCGCGAAGGTAATGCTCTGTATTTGGTGGGATCAGATGGGTGTACTGTATTATGAGCTGCTAAAACCGGGTAAAACCATCAATGGACAAAGCTACTGAACACAATTAATCCGTTTGAAGAGACCAGTACTCGAAAAATGCCCGGAATATGCGACAAGACACGAGGCAATAATTTTCCATCATGACAACGCTCGGCCCCACGTTGCTATTCCGGTTAAGAACTATTTGGAAAACAGTGGATGGGAAGTCTTACCCTACCCACCTTATAGCCCAGATCTTGCCCCTTCTGACTACTTTGAATAATACTATTGTACATGTTCAAATTTTGAAAAAAAACCGCAAGAATTAAATTATATACCCAATATATATATTGAAATTTCGCAAATTTTAGCACATTTTCGCAAAAAATGACACACACGGAGAGATCACCCAAGTAAATATATAAACTAAATTAGGCGGAAGTACACGAATCAAAACGTATGCCTTGTCACTTAAGAAAAACAGACGTAACTGTAGCACTAAGTTTAGTAACGATTTTAATATTATTGTGCACATCAATATGGAGGATGAGTAAGTTTACAATCATCTAAATACCTTGGTCTTCAATATACATCACTATATTTGCACAGCCTATGTCCCAATATATATATATATATAGCACTAAGTTTAGTAACGATTTTAATATTATTGTGCACATCAATATGGAGGATGAGTAAGTTTACAATCATCTAAATACCTTGGTCTTCAATATACATCACTATATTTGCACAGCCTATGTCCCAAAATATATATATATATTATCAGTTAATTTAACCCTGGACCCGTGTACTGGTCACTGAGTGTCCAGAGGAAATTTCAAATCGAATATTAATGGATTTATTGGTGTATGACATGCAAAAAAGGGATGTTTCTCTAAAGAATACGATGCGTACATAAAAAACAACAGTTAAATTGATGTTTCATTAAGTTTTCATATCGCGGAGCAATAAAAAAAAAGACGTTATCGTGTACCTGTGCACTCAGTGCCCAGGATGTCTCAGTATAGTGATTTTCGAGATTTGTTCTCATAGAAATTTAAATTTTTGAAAAATAGCTGAATCTGTTTTTTTTTTGTATTTTGTTTTTCTGTTGTGTTTTGTTGTTCTAAGGAATGTGAATATTGTTTTTGGTTTGCTCTAGAAAAATGGATCGAAATGATGTGTTAGAACGTGTTGCATATCTATTGAGCAAACCTTCTGGTTCATTGAATGATGTCAAACAGGAGTTTTTAGATAACAATCTACATGCACTTGATCAACAAAGTGCTTATTCAGAGCATTCTGTAGCAGATATTGATGAAGGAGAGCTTTCAGAAGTTAACCCTGATTATGTTCCAGATGTGCCCCTTCCTAATTTGCGCGTTGTACAAATAGGCGATGACTTGCGACAAGAAGAAAAAATATACATGCAGATTCAATCTGGTGACCGGTGTCAGAAGGATGAACCTGTTGGACCAAACAGAGGAATGCGCTATACAGCTATACAGGAACGTCCGTCATTCTGATATTTGGTGGTCTATGCCAGATGAATTTTACAAATCCAGGGCAATAAATGATGAAAACGAACGAAAGAGGCATGAGCCAAAATAAAAAACAATACTTTCAAAAAAGTATGGTACTATGTTTCTTGACACAAACAAGAAAGCAAAGAGGGCCTATAAAGATACTTCGTAAATGGTATGATACGGATGCAGATGAGATGTATGCATATAATGCAGTGTGACTGTATGCAGGTACTGAAAAATCGTCAAAAAAGAAGCTAAGGACTTATTTGATCAACACAATATGCCTTTTTATAGAGCTAACATGTCTTTAGAACGATTTGAACAACTATCCCGTTTCGTACGGTTCGACGATTCAAGAACTAGAGCATTCCGCATGCAAACTGATAAGCTGGCGGCTTTTAGATATACGTGGGACGTATTTCAACAAAATCTCACTGCACTCCATCGTCCATCAAAAGAGCTTACTATAGACGAACAACTAGTAGCTACCAGAGGCAGATGTTCATTTCGGCAACAAATGCCTTAATATTTTAGGTTGTAGATGCCAAATCCAATTATCGTCTACGTGGAAAACTTTATTTAGGACAGCAACCTGGGTACGATCTTTCCTTCTGATGCATCTTTTAGAAGGTTTCAATACCGACAATTTTTTTATATCTGTGCCATTGGCTTTAGAGACTACACTAGTGGGCACAATAAGAGGCAACAAACCACAGTTACCAATGGAGTTTATAAAAAATGGCAGGGAATTCAAAAGAACTTGGGAAAAATTTAGTTAATTTTTTTGTTTCTCACGGTGCATGCAGTTAGTAAGCTATGCGAGTTACACAAAAAAGAACGTTCTTTTGTTTTGTTGTCATTGACATTTTGACATTGATGAGGAATCGCAGAAGCCTGTTATTATTATAGACTATAATAGAAATAAGAGAGGCGTAGACATTTTTGACTAAATGATTACACTCTAAAGCTGCAAACGAAAAACTAACCGTTAGCCAGTCACATTATTTTACAACATCATAGATACTGCAGCCCAAGCTGCCTACAGATCATATGATATAAGCCAACCGGAATGGTATACAACTAAGAAAAGATCGGGAAAAGAAAAGCCTTTTTCAAAGAACTATCATTAGAATTAGCCGCTAAACATTTAGAGAAAAGAATTTTAAAACCAAGTTTGTGAAATTCTGTGAAAACGGCGATGGAAATGATAGAAAAAATGTGAATCCTGCAAAAGGCAAAAGAAGTATAACAAAACAACTGCAGTTTGCGATTTGTGTTATGTTCCCATCTTCACAAAGCACTACATAAGAATTTGTGAACGATATTATATAATAGATGAATCACCTGCTGAAGCTATCGACGTTCCTAATCGGGATGATGTTGATGAAACATTCGCTTCTACATTAAAACCAAAGCGCAGCAGAAATCAATCACCGACCTGAACAATCAATTATACAAAATATATTTATATTTATCTTTTTTAAGTATGTATACCTATAATTTAGATTTCAATAAACATTTTTTTACTTTGATCACATATAAAAAATGCCATCTTCCATACTTATTTTATAGGGCACTGAGTGCCTAGGTACACGATAACTTAAAATTTAAAAATTTTAAAATTTACACGGGCCGAGGGTTAATCGTAGTGAAAAAAGAATCCGTACTAAAAATCGCCAACGACTGTAAGAAAAACATTTAACTTTAGTGACTGATCATGGTATAAACAACTACTCTCAGATGAGTAATTTGACTGTTGTCAGCTTTAACCGTTATCAGAGATATCATTTGCAACACAAATGTGTGTCTGGAGAAACGTCCATGCCTGAATTCTTATTCGGTATTAAGGACAGGTGGCTGTAGACAGATTGGTAATATTCCTTAACGGTCTGTTGGCTTGAACCATCTGGTGCTCTAGGATTTCCAGATTTCTCTTATCGGCAAAGTGTAAGTTTAAGCGTATAGATATAGAGTTCCAGTTGAATGGGGTATTGTATAATTCTGGAATAGCATCCGCGTGTCCCAAAATTTTGTTATTTATAACATTTATAATGCCATAATATTTTAAAGCTGCTCTGAGATTACTATAGATGTTGAGAATTCGTTCGACGCTTTTGCTTTATGAACTGTATTCTCCTGGGGATCCAGAATGATATGGTTAGAATTTTGTCAAACTACGCACTACTTAAAACTCTTATTATAGGCTCGTTCCTGTTAACTGTGCTACTGAAGTGCATCTCTTCGCACTCCCTCGGTGGTTGCTTAATTGTAATCAGTTCCTGCAAAAGAAAAATATTTGCGTGAGTTCTGCGAACTAGCCATTTTACTTTTCGTTAAAAGAAAGTCGGGCTACTTGAGGCCCGACTGTTTCACTGTTCACTTACAAGCAGTACGCGAGCTACTTAAGGCCGGTAATTTTTTTACTTATGAGTTTGGCGAACCACTTAAGGTCTTTTCCTTGAACAAATGCGCGAGCTAATATAATTCTTTAATCTGGTTCGGACGTTGGGCGCCAATTAAACTATTAACTACTATATTTTATTTATTATTATTATTCGCTTTCGACAAGCGTATCTTAAAGACTAAACTTTAACAATATTTGTAATACCTGGAAACCTATGCAGTCCCATAGTTCTTCCAAACGCATCGCATCGTGTGTTAACGTGTAATCTGAACGAACTACTCAGCAGTTTGGGTAGTTCTAAGCAAGAGGTAAATTATGATTTCGCCTAATTAATTAAATTAGTTAATTAAAAAATAATATCTAATATATACCCCTTACCCAATATAAAAGACAAGTTAGCAAATGCCTCTACTTTACAATCCTGGACCTCGCCAGTATTTTTCATTAAATTTTTAAAATTGTTCGGGTTGAGAAATGCCCCATCTACATTCTAACCCGTCATAGACAATATATTGAAAGATAAAATAGTTTTTGTATATCCAGACACTATCACAATTTTTTCAACTTCTCTTCAAAAACATATATAGTGGAAAACGTATAAAAGGGTTTTCAACAAACTTCGAGAATCAAGTATAAAATTGCAACTCGAAAAATAGGAATTTCTTTACAACAAAATCTCATTTTTAGGACATATTATCTATACAGGTAGTGTCAAACCAAACCCCTCCAAAATCCATGTAATAAAAAAGTTGTCTATCCCTCACATTCGAATAGTAGTAAGTTTATATAAGGTTTCATTGGAAATGATTGAAATGACAAGTCAATTTCTTTTGTAAGCGGGACTGTAATTGACACAGAAATTAACTATTCCGCAGTCGAAGAAGAATCACTTGCAATAGTCTGGGCAGTAAAATACGTTTGCCGTCACTCCTTAGCACTAAATTACATATATAAAAGCTCTTTTCTGATTCTTAGTCTAACTCAAAACTCGTCAGACGGCTATTGAAGCTGGAAGAAGTTTGCTTGCTTGTACATAGCGCGGGTGAGGGAAACTCAGAGAGGATGGATAGAAAGGTACCGATGAATGTTACGGTTAAAAGTTTGAAGGAGCGGAATGCTCCTGGCGACTTCTATGGCGCACTGGTGGTGAAACTAGCGATAAAACAGAGTGAGACACTGCACCTTATAATAAATAATTTATGAATGAAAAATAATTTATAAAAAAACTTAAAACCTAAACACCTTAAAACCTGAGGCGCATTAAAATGAGTACTCCCTTACAAATCCAGTACTCCCTACAAATCCGAATACTACACCGAAAACAACCACCGGGGAATTCACGACATACAAGCGAGAATTACTGCTTTCCATTATTTATTTATTTATTTATTATTTTTTTTTTTTTTTTCAAGTGTTTAAAACTAAAAAAAGCAATTGGCAACAGAAAAATACCAAGATCGATTTTTAGCCAAGCCAATATTTATAACACCAGAAACGCCAGACGTTTATATAAGTAAATTCAAAATATTCAGAGAATGATCAACAGTAGTACAAAAATTGTTAAACATATCACACATTTTCTTAATTTACAATAACTCTCTTTAAAGAAATGTGCAGTCAACATAAATTGGACTGTATTTTCCTTCATTCCAATAACCCTTACAGAAACCTATAGTATCAGTTTCTTAAAACGAAAAGATAAATAGACGATTATATGTATTAGGTGAAGTGAAATCTATCCTCCTTGACCACTAGAATCTGCTGCTACTGCAAAAAAGGTTATGATGCCTTGAAGTCCGTTCATATTCAGTGCGATACTGTCTTTAGTTTAGAGAATGGACAAAAGCAATTTTCGTTCTCTCATAA
This sequence comes from Volucella inanis, assembly GCA_907269105.1. Taxonomy (NCBI): domain Eukaryota; kingdom Metazoa; phylum Arthropoda; class Insecta; order Diptera; family Syrphidae; genus Volucella; species Volucella inanis. Next base: position 77,894,534 of record OU026153.1, read on the forward strand.
AACATTATTTTTTGAGAGACAAAACGGCGAAGGAAACAAAAGAAAAGTTTCGAGAGTTTCGTGGTGGCCGCAACTCCACTACCGGTCAAGTCCGATGCAGTTACATAGGACAATGTCAAAAAAATGCAGATACCACAAAGATTAGTACTGAGCGCACACGCCATATTTTGAGCAATATTCTGCATATCTGCCGCTGGGTGCCGCGCACACTCACTCCTGACCAAAAACACGAACGCGAGAGCACTTCGAAAGAGTGTTTGGACTTGCTGATGCAGCTAGTACACATCCAAAAGCTTTATTTTTTTGGTTAACAACGCATTTAATTATTATTTCTATACAAAAACTACAGAGTTAACAGACAAATGCAAAATATGATATTTAAAATAGAGCCTGTACGAACAGAATTAAGAGAATTGTTGACTCTATCAAAGCCTTTGGTAAATTTTATAACTTGAAGGATACGATTGACATGATTAAAATCAAAATGAATAATATGGGAAACAAATAAAATAACGTTTGGAGTAAACGAAGGAAAAAGAGGAGGTACAATAAACGGCCTGGGTAGAATTATTAAATTAATAACAAGAACGTGGACGAAAATGATGGTTAGAACCTAATTATACGAATACAAATACAATACCTTCATTCTCAAGATAGCGATTTTCGAAGCAGAGTAGGCACTTAAATAACACCTAATAAAAATATGATTCAAAGATTGGGAAATGTTATAAGCCACATTATTAAAAAACAAATTTCTTTATTTTGAAAAGAAGATAAAGAGCGTATGAATTCCTCCGGGGGAACTAACATATGTCGTGCCTTTTACATATATTTTATCGAATTCTTCGAAGTACTCCTAAGTGGGAGCACCTCCCCCAGTTTCACAATTGTGGTTCTTAATTGTGTCCTCTTCAAAAAACACAAAACTGTTCCGCACTAAAATACCAATGTTCAACAACAAACAAAAATATTTTTTTGCCGTGGTTCGCAAATGTTTTTTTTTTTTTTTTTTTCATACGTGTGTTAAAAAAAGGAAACACCCATTTTCTTCGGAAAATGTGTTTATATAAAAAATAACTCAGTTTTGAAGGCGATAAATTAAACAAAAACAACTTAGAAGACTTTTTTTTTTTCTTTTTGCTTGTTCTTTATAATTGTATGACGGATAATCTCGTTTTATTGTCCAACAAAATCTGCGAGCATTCTCGATGACTATTTTCCTTGGTATTTTTTTCCCATCGCCATGACGTCTTAATGGAATCTCTCCCCGTTTTCGCCGCTTACGGCACAAGACTTTATAGTCCTGTAGTTTAGAAACCCTCTCCTAATAGTTTGCTAACTTTGTATTTTCCAAAAAAAAAAACTTCAACAAAAGAAAGCTATACATTTTTTTCATCTATTTTTAATTTTGAAATAAAATTGGAATTCTTCAGGACCTTCCTTATATCCTACAAAAAATCCTTTTTTTAAATTAGCTTCGCTCAGTCTAGAAAACAAAAAAATCTTCCTCATCTCTATCCGTGGCTTTAACAAAGTTTTTCATGAGGCCTAGTTTCATGTATTAAGGCGGTAAAATGACAGTATTTAGCTCTACTAAGAGGTTTCAGAAATATTTTTCTTTCAGGAATGAAATTAATCTTTATAGGTCATTCTTTTCACGTAGTGTTTACTTCTAGCTCTGCTATCCCACTCGCGCGAAGAATAACATTATTTCGTGTAACCTACTTATGCCTGAAACACATGTGCAGCAAAATGCGTGCAGCAAAATTAGAAAACAAAGCTTTATATGTAAGCGAATACATGTGCTTACTGCACGCGCACGCAGCAATGCAAGTTGATGCTAATTCTAATTTTGATACAAACCTATAGTAGTAGAACAGCGAAATAGTACAATTAAGTACAATTTTTATGATTTGACGTATCAAAGTTGTCGCTATGCACAGTGTATATGTATTTTTAAATCTAATTCGAAAAAAAAAAAAAAAAAAAATGGAAGAGTAATTCATTGAATTTGCGAAAATTATGCAAAACTATACAAACTTTAACAATTTTTTCGGCATTTTCAGGGAATAGATTTAATTAATTTGATGGAACTCTCCACCTGGCAGTTAAAATACCAAACGTACTCTCAATCCGTACCCGGGCTTTCGATAGTTTTTTGTTGAAATTTTCCCTATCAAGTGACAACAGTCTTCCAGGGTATGGACGCATAATGTTGTGTTTAAGAGGAAAGGCAGCATCTGCGGCAAAATAGAATGGATTTTCGACGTTGGTGTTCGGAAGACGTTCGGGTTTGGGAATATTAATGGTATTTTGTAAGATTTGCTTCCCAAAACCACTCCGTAAAACACCTCCATCACTCTGGCCTCCATAAGCTCCAATGTCAACGGCTGTAAATGAATAATTGCTATCACACGCAGCAAGAAGTACAATATTGTAATATTGTTTGTAGTTGAAATATAGTGATCCTGTATTGAGAGGACACATTATTTCAATGTGCTTTCCGTCGATGGCACCTACAACATGCGGCAGTCCAGTTTTCGCATAAAAATCGTCGGCGATTTCTTTCCATTCCATTTCGTTCGGCTGAGTCAGATAAATGCCGTACAGCTCAGTCCAAATGGCGTCACAAGTTTCTTTAATTATTTTACGGACAGTCGACACTCCTATTCGGAATGACCATGCCAGCATTTGAAAACAAACACCGTGTGCCAAGTATCTGTAATATATCTCTTTGATTAAAACAGCAGCTTTCATTACATGCACAGAAACTAACACCAATGTGATAGTTAGCCGACATTCTGGGCTAATGGATTCCCTAATAAAATCTTTTTACTTGATTTTGTTTTCAAGATGAGTCTTCAAAAGCATGAATTCACTTATCCCCATTCTTGTAGCTTTTCTAAATTCGTCCGTATCATTGCTTTTGATGTACAGGAACAATTTATTAAAAAATCCGTGGAGTTGTCGTTCATTTTCCGTGTAAATAAACCGCGTCCATATTCTTCTTTTCTTCCTCACACAGTAAACACCACAAATAACATCCAGAAAATAGACATAACTTTGAAGAACACATAATAAGATTGTTATTTTTCTTAATTATTCACGTCTTTCAATGTGCATTGTGAAATATTTGTTTTTGAAAGTTAAAATGTGACAACGACAGCACGCAATGCGATGCACGTCTATCTCACATGCGTTGCTGCAGGCATTAACTGTACGATGCTTCGCTGCACATGTGTTTCAGGCATTACAATCCAAGTAATATTCCAACAACCTTAAATATGCACATATTTTTCTAGAATGATGGCTGTACTGAATTTTCTCGAACAGGTTTTTTGTATTAACAAATGTTTCTTTTATATGGATGTCATGTGCTGAAAGTACAGATGAAACATGATTGCCATTATGCAGTTAGTCCTAATTTTGAAGAATCAATGAATAGTCTGCATTGATCTGTTAAATAGTCATAGCCTAACTTATTTATAAGCCGCTCTAATATGTAAGACCACTTTCCTCTTTAAAAAGTCTACAAATTCATCGCATCGCGTTATCGATACTCTGAAACTTGGGTACATGTATAAAGTCACTTAAGAGTTCAGTTTAAGCTTTAGACAAATCAAAGTCTCTAACTAAATCAGTTAGTTCACCTTAACGTATTAAGTATGGTCTATTTTCATTTACAACAATATCATGCAACTGAGAGTTTGTTTTCGTTGAAGATTCTGATTCGATATCGATTTTCCTTCATTGAAGGTTGCGGTGGCGGGTTTTCAGTATGAGAAAGCGGTCTAGTTTCAGATTTCACATCAGTACAGTTATACAATTTTACCTCTTGTTTTATAAGAATATCCTTTTAGTTTCGTGAAACAGAAATAACAAACAACCTGTTTGTTTCCTCCAAATTACAGGTCTAGAAAAGGGCATTGATGGGTGGGTACCCTTACGCCATCCTTTAAAAAAAAAAAAAATTATAGCCAAGGTTTATTAACACGTGAGAAATGTTGATACCAAAATACAAATTGTAAATGCGGTTTAGTAGCGGCGTAGGCCGTTCTCGATTGGAACCAGAAATAAACTCTTCACAAGCAAAACAAAACAGATCCAGTGACTTTGAGCATTTCCGATTCATATTGTAAGCTATATGTTTAAAACCAAATGAAAATTAACAATAAAAACCTTAAAATAGCACGAGTTAACTGTAGTACGTGTACGAACGTAGCAATGTTAAACATTAATAAACCAATATCGTGTTGAAATTATGCAGATGTGAGGATATATCGTATAGTTCAAATATCAATCTTGTTTTTGTTATTAAAGCCAGTTACAATACTCTTTTTCGATATACAGTCAAAAAATTAGGCCAAATGTATAGTTTTTCATATATTTAGATATTTCGATGTAATAGAATTTTTTTTATTGTTTTTCTCTGAATACTTATACATGAGAAATACCGAAAAAGTACAATTGAAGGAACGGCAAAAAGTTATGTTGACCATTGTATTTTAACATCTAATTTTTTCTGCAACTACAATTGAAATATTTAACTATCTGCAGAAGAATGGCGACATGTTGATGTTTATTAACGCAACAGTAAAACAGTTCTGCAGGAAATCTGCGTTATTGAACTCATCTTATGAAGTTCTTTGTTAGTATGAAGTTTTTAAAAATGCCATTTGTCTGACATCTGGAATATACGAAAGCTCAACTTTTCAAGTTAGGAGAAAAATTATAACAAAATACTCTTGTTCTGTTTGTATATACAACTAGAAATTAATATAATTTTTTTTTTTCGCCAGCTAATTATAGTACTGTATACAAAAGAATTAATCTACCATGTTTGTTTTTTTTCCTATTTGGCAAATGTACTATACACACTTCCATACATTTTTTTTTTAATGAAAATAATTAGTAGAAACTGATTTCGCATTTTTTAAAAGCGCCTGGTATTCCTAACAAGTCCTTAATTTTTTGGTGGACATTTCCTGAAATTGTTCTTTAAAAAGGTGAGAAGTGGAGGGGGATATCAAACAAAGTAAACAATTTTCTATCCATTTCTTGCACTATCTAAAGTCGTTCTTTTGTTATTTTATGCGTTTTTTTATTCTTGTGTCTCTGTTGGTACCCAAGTTTGTGTAGATGCAAAAAAAAAAAATGTTTTTTTATTTTTTTATTTTTAAGTGTTTGGTTGTAATTTGTACTTTTGTACGATTTTCTTATTGCAACATTTCTAATTAAGTAAAATCGCAGATCTTTCTTATTAGTTTTTGAAAACATTCACTACGCGTGCGATCATCATTTATTTTGCGTTCAAACACGTCATGGCAGTACAAAAAAAGTAACATTCAGCCAAATCTTAGATTCGCTTTTTTCAAAAGAAAAAGGTTATATATTTTTATTATATATTATTTCAATAGTTCTTACATATTGCCTTTTCAAAAAACATAAAACTATTCCGCACTAAAAGTATCAAACTTTTTCCAAAGCCATAATTGAAATTCGATATGCTACTATATGACGATATGCTGACATAAGTTCTGCAAAAAATCTGCGTTATTGAACAGAACTAACGTACATAGTTCTTTGTTTATCTGACGTTTTTGAAAACACACCTGAAATATGATAGCTGTTAATTTTTCTTTATGATTGTGTTTTTCACGTCAAATCGCTTTTCACAAGGATAAAAGAAGATTGAATTTGGACTTGCTCATTCTTAAATAATTGTAAAATAAGGCTTCGTCTTTATTATGTATTACTCTCATAAACAATGAAAACAAGCATTTCGTATCACGTACTTTCCTTCATACCTACTCTTTTCTTATTTTTTGGATTTTATCTAAAATATCGTTGCAACACTCAAACAAATTAATCAAAATTAGTTTTTGCTCATCATTTTTTTGGATCATTTCATCAACAACAAGGAAAAAAAGCTTTAATAAGAACTACTTGTTAGTATGAATGCCGACTGAAGAAAACAAAAAGAACTTTCACATCAAAGCTCGAATGTGAAAACTGAATAGTGTAAATGCATCATCATCAAAAGAGAATTCAGAAAAAAACTGCCAGCGAAAAATAAGTAGTATAAATTTAGAGTAAACAACCAAACCCATTATTTTCATTCCAGTTCGTTTTCATTTCTCCCAACTAAACAGTTGTCTGGATTTCACGGCGTGCGATTAAATCAGAATTCACAGTACTAACTTTTCCCTTATATATATATATGTAGATTAATTTTGTAGATAGGATGAACAACAGCTTGGTTCAAGTGAGGACACTTTTAAATTTCTACATACAATACAATAGCATGAACTTTTACATACTCTACAATGTTCATGGACTGACGAAAATGGCTTAAGAATTAAATTACAAAATTTTTTATTTCCTTGACTTTATTTCTTAATTAAAAAATATGCTTATTCTTATACATATAGATTTATTTATTATACTTTTCATCACAAAAAATATCTTAGGCTACCTATGTTTTATCTACGAGTAGAATTGTATACATCTGCATTCATTATTTGAGTAAATAAAAATATCACAAATATATTGCAAACAATGATGAATCAATTTAGATCACCATTAATAAATTCACAGCCGATTATCCCACTGCGCTTGTGCCGACTGTTGAAAGGAATTGTAATACACACGCTCTTCTACATCTTGGTCAAACATAGTTTGCTCGCTTGTCCAAAAAAACGTTCCATTGTTTGTTTTTACGTAATGAACTGGAACAAAACTGTTAGTTTTCTTAAATTCCTTATGGTTCCGCTGGCAGTTGTAACCGTGTGAACACCCACACCCTAACCCTAGATTTAAATTAGAGTCACTACAATCCGGAGAGTTAGGTGTAGTACTATTAAGCTGATTGCGTGCAATATAGTTCTTCAGAAATTCCTCGTCTTTGGTGGCCTTCCGAAAAACCGTAGTATAATATTCGTAGGTTGTAGCTGTGAAATCAGTTTGTTCCAAAGTTATTTCCATTGTAGGTGCAATAAAGTTCACATCGGTATAATTGTTAAGATTCACATTGTTTGGGCGAAAAAAAGATTCATTGTTACTTTTTCTTACATTTCTCAGCACGCGTAATAAAGGTTTAAATAGCTTGTTGAATTTTTCTTTTGAATCACAATTTCGCAATGTTTTTGATAGATCCACAGTTTGACAGGGCGCAATATTTTTAATATCAGTAAACATGTTGGTGCTGTTAGTTCAGTACAATCGATCCAAAAATATGCGATATAAGTTTCACTTCGCCATTTTACGAAAAAAAAAAATATTTTTAACAAGATGTATGTTATTCCGACGGAAGAAACCTTTACTCTGAGGCGTTTATTATTCCAGGCAACATTTATATTACTGAAATACCACGTCTTTCGTGGCCGTGTTACTCGTTTAACACATACATTCATCTATAATGAATAGTTGGCAATATGAGAGTTAATTCTTGAACTCAGAGTGTGAAAAGCACATATGCATGAAAGTGTGGGAACTGTTCGTTTATATGCTTTCGAAATATGCATTTAGATGTACGTATTTACGTGCTGGCATGCATTTATATGTATAATACATCCTTGCAGATAGTGTGAATATACCGAATTACCCGAAGCGAGACTCCCGTAGATATTATACATACATATGTTATATTGGACAAATAACTTAAAGTAACAGGTAGGTTCTGGAAGCAAGAAAATAAAAAGTGTGGGAATATCCTGTGTGAATAAAAATGTTTGAGCCTAGGTACCTACAAAAAACATGTTCTCGTTGGGCTTAATACCCTACAATTCCCAAAGGAAACGTATTATTGTGCATGAACAATTCCGTGGGAAGAAGGATTTTCGATAGGTTCCCATGCAAGGACGTTGTTATAAAAAAAAAAAAAAAAATGTTTAGAACTTTGTTATATCTTCATTCTTAAAAAGGGCTTGGCGATGGTTTCATATCTCTATTTTACAAGTGTGTTAAATTATAATATTCTTCTCGTTTTTACAGATATACACTTGAAAGCTAGTAAGTGAAGGAAATCTTGCATCATTCACAGCTGACAATTTTTGATGACAATCAAATATTGTAAAGTAGTAGTATTTGTTGTTTTAAATATGATCAATGCCGGCTAAGCTCTTCTGGCGTTCTTTGCTAATGTGATTAAGGTGTGCAGGGTTAGAAAATCAATAGTCATATATACGTCATAAATATGCAATCACAACAATTGGCGACATATAGCGTATTTTGATTCTGAAATGAAAACTAGAAGCAAAACGAAAGTGCCATAAGTGTCCAGATAAAATATCGGAAACTGAAGGAGCTATTACTTAAGGGGTTAGGCTACTCTAGGATTAAAAAAAAAGAAAAAAAGATTGCTTTTAATGTTCCTTTATGACCTCAAAAATGATACCCAATAGATTAGGGCCGGGAAATATATCGAAGTACTTGTTTTTTAAAATATAGTATAAGGCCGCCAGGTATTTATTTCTATAACGTGTATATCTTAAAACTGCATTTTTCAAGTTGGGCGGAAACATAACTCAGACAATTTTCTACCGATTCACTTGAAATATTAGATTGAAAAATAGATTATCTATGGAACTACTAAAGAGTAGTTCTATAGCAGTTATTATATATATAAAATTAAAAAAAAAAAATCATTGGCCTATTATAATTCAAAAATTACAGGAGCTATTTGTCCGGGCATGGACCCTGAAAAAAAGGAGACGTCATCGGAAAAACGCTACCCAGTCGCCACTTTGAAATTAATCGCTTCAAAAAAATTATTGCATACTCAGTGATAAATATAATAAATATTCTTTTTTGCAATCTCGATTTATTTTGTAGTATTTCTGAAAAAAAAAAAATTCTAAAGAGAATATTTTTTCGGCCTCTAGAGTGGCTTAACTTTTTAACGAACGTATTTCCAGAAAAAAATTGTATTAGTTTGGACGAGGTTCGAAAATGAACATGAATCTTTGGAGTTTAAGCTTGCGTGGTAACAAGTGGCGTGTTGCTGAACTAATAATTATGAGCGCTTTTTAACTAAAAAAATAGATAAATAAAAATAAAACACCCAAAAAAATGTTTACTTGAGAACAGGAATATAACGGTTTATATATTTTAGATCGTTTATCCCTCATTGGATGAAGAGTATTAAACCAGAAAAGGCGTGGTACGACTCGAGCTGTAAAGAGGCTGTGAGGGTAAGAGAAAAGGTTAGAGGTTGAAAAAGAGAGCCAGGAATTATTGCAACGCCTTTCTTAAGCCTGTAAAGTTCCAATACGACCAAAAACTGAGGCATAAAACACTGCAATGTCCTAATGGTAGTAAAAAAGTTTGGTCATTCATCAAAAACATTTGAAATTCTGCCTCATCCTTCATCCCAACGCTCATTTACAATGATACCAGACATGACCGACAGTATGATTTTTGTAGCAACAGGTCCACGGGTCACCGAAAAGTGGAACCAAAGCGTACATCAATCTGGTGAAAGCGAGATAGTTGCACTTGATTTTTCTAAAGCGTTTGACAGAGTTTGGCGTCAACTCTTTAAATTGTCTTGGATGGTTTCAAGTCTGATATTCACTCCGTTCTGCTTCCGACTTTTAAATAATTTTCATTTATGACCTCTTATTTGCTACTTTCAGTCCAGTACATTGCTTTGCTGTTGATAGTACTCTCTACTTTTCACACTTGTTCCCGGACTCAAGTCCCTGCTTTTCGTCTGCAGATCGGGAACGGCGGCGTATGTTAAGCTTACTAAATTCCTACTTAACAGCATAACCAATTGGGGAAATATCAGTGGAATTTAATGCTTCCAAAACTCAATGCTGTCTGCTGTATTTAAAGCGTTTGTCTTAATACGCAGTCTTTATCCATGAATGGCACTTGCATCGTCGAAACTGAAAAACCATCCATTCCACAATTTTCTCAGTTTCCTCAAGCGATGTAAGAATTATTTTACCCCCTCTGACCTTGCCTCAATATATAAGGCATTCATCCACCCAAAATTGGAGTACAATGTCCACATTGGTCAGGTGCTCATAAAACACCTCTACGCCTGCTAGATAGGATTCAAACCCGTGCGATAAAACCCGTAGGTGATACTAATATCAGACAGTCAATTGAAAACCTTGAACACCGACGCAATGTATCCTGTCTCAATTTGTTTTATCGCTATTTCCACCACCAGTGCTCCATAGAAATCACCGGTAGCATTCCGCCCTTTCAAACCTTTAACCGTAAAATCCGTCTCGCTATGAATGCTCATCAGTATACCCTCAAGTCTACTTTCGGACGTACTCTAAAATACCGTGATTTGTTGCTAAGCCGTACAACTCGCTTATGGAATGCTCTGCCGAGCTCTCTATTTCCTATTCATTATAACTTGGAAACATTTAAGACCAACGTACATCTATATTTTCTTTTCTACTTCCCTGATTTTCTTTCGCTCGCGCTGTGTACAAACATTTTAAGGGTACTCAAATCCCTTGTGAGTGTGCCAATTATAAAAAATATATATATATGAATACCGATATACAAATACAAAATAAAAAAGTGTACAAGAAAAGATAATATATAATAAAAAAGTGTATGAGGAAAGATACAAAGATATTAGATATATATTGTTTTCCAAAAGGGACTTGACAACTTTGAATTTAATTTGTGAACGCACTCTTTCACTAATCATCTAACTGTCACTGTCAATTTATTCAGTAAACTCATTATGGTAAAGTACACTAACGAGCTACGTTCTCCGATTGGGTTCTAGAGAAAATGCGCCAAGATGATGAATTTCATCGCAAAATCATCTTCAGGGACGAAGATCATTTTTGGCTCAATGGGTTCGTCAATAAGCAAAATATGCGTTATTGGTCGGGTGAAAACCCACATGTGCTTCATAAATCACCACTTCATTCACAAAAAATAACTGTTTGGTATGGTTTTCATGCCGGCGGCGTTATTGGGCCATATTTTTTCATCGACAATAACAATCGTCACGTTACTGTGTATGGTCAGCGTTATCGCGCCATGATCACCGATTATTTTTGACCCGAATTGGAAGATATGGACTTGAACGACATGTGGTTTTAACTGGATGGTGCCCCAAGCTACACAGCACACGCCACAATCGATTTATTGAAGAGTAAGTATGGTGAGCGTGTTATCTCAAGACATGGGCCAGTCGATTGGCCGCCTCGTTCGTGCGATTTAATGCCGCTTGACTATTTTCTGTGGGGCTAGGTTAAGTCATTAGTTTATGCCAACACGCCGACGACGTTGGAAGAGCTCAGAGCCAACATTGAACGCGAAATAGCGGCCGTTTCGGCCGAAATGTATGGCCGAGTCGTTGAAAATTGGGTCCAACGATTTGACCGCTGCAAACGTGCTCGCGGTGGCCATATGAACGAAGTCGATTTCCATTCATAAATGTTTTGATTGTGCTTCAAGCCAATAATAAAGTTTTTAAAATATCTCAAATGATTTGCCTTTTATTTAAAAAAAAAAGTTGTCTAGTCGTTATTAGAAAACTCTATATATGTATGTATAGTATTAAAAAAAGGGGAAAAGCTCATACTCCCTACCTAAGTCTTAAAATAAAAAAAAAGAGGATACATAACGTGGAGGAAATCCTAAAGGACCTTGAGACTGTCAAAGATAAGCCTATTAATCGCTCAATTCTGCAACACATTAGGCAGAAGATAAGGGATACGGCCCTCATATGGTATAACATTTTTGACAACGATTAAAAAATGTCTGTTACTGCATTATGCTGACAAGCGCGACACGCGAACGTTTGAGCACTAGCGCAACCAGCTGTCACAAAGGGACTCCAGGCTGGATGAATTCTACGCCACCATGAATCATCAGTTTTCACTAATCATCAACAAAATCAAGTAGGAATCATATACATACAGAAATCTTGCCCGCATTTATCCGCTGCCTTAACAGCGACCTGTCTCGGATGCTTATCATCTAGAAAGCAAAAACCTCGCCAGAGACATACTTTTTTTAAGGAAAAGAACCTAACACTCACGTTACTACTCTTTAAATGCCGCAGCACTTGGTAATTTTTTATTTTTTTTTTTTTTGGAAAATTGGATATAGAGAGAAAGAAGTATGTTTTGGGCTCAGTGGTTATTTTACTACATAGATGGAATCCACAATTTAATAGGGAGGCTAAATTATTAGTGTTGTAATTAAGGCAACCATTCATGCCACGAGATTTTGGTTGCTTGAACAAAAAATGTCTTTCAAGCACGGCTGGTGTTGAGTCCCGAAGCGTCTGATTGGGAAGCCAATACACTACCACTTGAGCCACGGCCACCCACAATAATAATAGAATAATAGAGTAAGAGAGTCGAGGCCTTTTCAAAGATTAAAAAAATATCCCATCGATAAACCTAAGCAGCATTAGTCCGTAACCAATTCCGACCGTCCCAAATCCCCACGAAAGGATGGAAGTGGATCGCTCCATCCAATCTTGACAAGTCACTACTTGAATCTACCGCAGGGTAGCAATAATCTTTCAAAAGGAGGGTCAAGTCGGACAACTTCCCGAACAAACAACAGAAGTTTTTTCGACAGATGCAGAAGACTAACAAGAGTAGGTTACGGAAGTGAGTGCAGATGAGGTAAATTTTATGAAGGACGCTTATCTAGTACACCATACATAGAGTATATTCTCAAAAACAGTACTGTGTTAAATTTCCTTGTCGCTTCTGATGAAAATAAAAACTTCATCAGCTCCCGTGTATGGCAAGGGAATACTACCTTAATACTTCCATTCACTGTGCATTGCGTGGCCGGCGATGTTCAAATTACTGAGAAAATTTCTCGCTTATCCAAATCGGTAGTATAAATATATTAGCATTAATTGAATAAAATGTAGGCAGTCATAATCATACGAGTAATAAAAAATAGACATGAGTGCTCAATACCTTATTATTTTTTAATAACAAGTATTATCTTCTTGTTAACTAGGTGCTAAAACTGGCCTTCAAGCCATTTTTATACTGCGGTAATGAAAGAAGCATAAAATAAATTTAAAAAAAGCACTACATGCTTGAAAAAAGTGATTAAAAAATTAGCAAACTCCAAAGTTGGTCCTGAAATAGTGGATAATACTTTTAATAAGATTCACAGCAAATCCTGAAACAACGGACAGCGCTTAATCCTGCAAAAACTAATAAATCCTGAAACTTTAGACAATTAACTCATCAACAAGGTGTTGGTAGCAAAAGAAGCGAAACCTTGATTTACATAAATCTTTCGATTATAATAGAGAAATAAATACAACCGAAGAAACCAAAATGAAGCAATACATGGCCCAACTCCACTGCTACAATAATTGGTACTATGAAAAGACAACAAGAAGATTTTATCCAAAAATTATCATCAGTGGAACAACGAACCTTTCCACAAGCAACACCAATTGTCCAACACTCAACATTCAAGATCCAAAAGAAACTAATTTTTATTTATTTAAATTCTTGCGGAATTTTGACAATACCACCTTGATCAAAAAGTTCCCATTGTTCCGATTTCAGTTCAGTTTTTTAAGTTGGTACATCTGTTGTTGACATTTCCTCTAAATCTTAGCGTCGTAGCTTGACATTTGCAAAAGTTACGTAGCCAAGAATAAATCTATCTCTGTGTGTGTTTTCGATTTTTTTAATTTAAAAAATGGATTTAATGGCGTGCGAACGTTGGAAATGTTGGAAAAGTATTTCGGCAACGATTCTCTTAAGAAAACAGGCGTTTAACAGTGGCACGAGCGGCTCAAAAGTGGTCGTGAGTCAATCGAAGATAATGAACGTAGAAACAGACCATCGACATCTAAAACTGACGAAAACATTGATGAAGTAAAAAAAAATGTTGGTCAATAACCGCAAATTAACTATCAGAGAGATAGCGGAGGACTTGAACATAGCCTATGGATCCGTCCAAGACATTTTGGTTAATGATTTGAGTTTCCGTTGTGTAGCAGCAAAGTTGGTGCCAAAAGACCTTAATTCCTTCAAAAAATATACCGCGTTGATGTCGCAAAAGAGATGATTTGCGAGGCTTAATCCGATCTCACATTCATCAAAAGGATCATTACTGGAGACGAAACGTGGGTTTATGAGTACGACACGCAATCCAGACATCAAGCAAGTTAATGGCGTTCACCAAATGAGCCGAGACAAAAAAAAAACTACGTCGTTTTCAGTCAAAAAAGAAGGCAATGCTCACGGTTTTCATGGATTACAACGGTGTAGTTCACTATGAATTTTTGTGAGAAGGCCAGACAGTAAACAAAGAGTATTATTTGGGCGTTATGAGATGTTTGCCTGAAGCAATTCGCCAAAAGAAACCAGAATTGTGGGCAGAAAACTCGTGGATTTTGCACCATGATAGCGCACTGTCGCACAGTGCCATCATTATTCGTAATTTGTAGACGAAAAATGCGACAAATGCCATCAAACAGCCGCCGAATTTACCTGGTTTGACTCCCTGTGTCTTCTTTCTGTTCAATCGAGCTAAGAAACCACTACGGGGAACGCGTTTCAGCAGCCGAGAGAAAGTAATGGAAAAATCGCAGGAAGCACTGATGGACATACTGAAAACCGAATATAAAGAATGTTTCGAGGATTGGATCAAGAGCTGGCATAAGTGTGTTGCAGTCGATGGGGTTTACTTTGAAGGGGACAATATAGATTTAGATGAATGAAATTGTACTTATAATTTTCTGAATTAATTTCGAATTTTTTTTGATCAAGGTGGTATATAGATTATGGAGGTCGCAAGTATGGACTTTTATAGGCAATAATAAACTTCAATCAACATCGGAGGTACTATGGCGCCCTTTAAGAGTAGCTGCTGATATTCTTAACAACCCCAACACTAAGATGAATTGTTATTTAATAATTAGCTGATAAGATTACACCTTTGCTGATCAACGGCCTTTATACGTTTTATTGGATGAAATGAAAAAGATCGTTAAGGCAGAAAAACACTTAAAGAATTTCATGGCGAAGTATTCAAAACACTCAATTTAGAATTATCCAAAATTAAGATGTCCGGTGATCAAAATGATATAGCAATAAAAAATTATGCCAACCAAGAGGTAGTTAAAACATTCGTACTTGGATTGAATTTTAAATACATCAGCGGAGCATTATACAGTAACAACCCGAATAACTTAGAATCAGGGTATACGATAGTCTATACAATATACCATGACAAATTGAATCATCAGTTTGTAATCCAAGCAACTCCCTTAAAATTTAACAACAATCAAGAATATAACCCTCGCTTTAATCAAAATCAGAATACCCACCCGCACACCGAGAGTACGGACACGAACATAAATGCAAAACAAACGTTAGGGTGCAGAGAAATGATTATCAACCAAGAAATTTCAACAATCAACCTCAGCAACAATAAT
Source organism: Volucella inanis (assembly GCA_907269105.1). Classification (NCBI taxonomy): domain Eukaryota; kingdom Metazoa; phylum Arthropoda; class Insecta; order Diptera; family Syrphidae; genus Volucella; species Volucella inanis. Next base: position 77,909,952 of record OU026153.1, read on the forward strand.
CTGCACCAATCTCGTTGAACGTGGACAACTATACCGCCTGGAGTAAATTAAACAATTATAAAAACAATTGTTTTAAAAAAACACGACTGCTTTCTTAGGCTAAACTTAATTATAATATTACCTATGCTTAACCTATTGCATCAGCAGAGTTCGTTGTTCCCACGATAGTCGCTAAGTGCAAGGTTGCACTTTTGGAATGTTCGGTGCTCAGGTGTCGGTCGCCGGATGTAATAATTTACCTGTGTACTGATTGTTCAGGTTGATCCAAACGTTGCGTCAGCAGAACATAGACTTGTGCGATATTTGATATTAACATTATTTTTCGTTAACTCCTCCCTCCTTAAGACAGTGCGTCCTCGCATTTTTATACTAATTGGACGTTATAAATGTTGGGATATCTTTGCGGAGATCATGGATGACTGATCTTGGTTTGAATCGGTATTACCGGCATAGTTTGAGTTTTTATGTTAATCGATCTGGTTCTAACTTGACCTTGACATCCTATTCCAAGAATGACTAGGAATGCTATTTCGAAGATGAGGTATGTTGTCGCTTGGTGCATATCTTTTTTCTCCTGCATCTTGTTGATATCTTTCAGGTTGTAAGTATGCATTTCCTTCATGAGCTGCAGGGAAAGAACTTCTTCTACTTCTAAATCTTCAGTTGATGGATAAAATGTTGGTGGTAAGGATTGGATACGCACGGTTTTTTCTGATGTAAATATTTGATTGTTGATTGTGATGCTTTCATTGGTAAACTTGATGACAAACGTGCCTCTTAGCGATTGGATACCATTATTTATTTCGACGGAGCCATCGAACTTGTTGATAATGAGAAGTCCTGATGTTACTTCCTCGACCTGTGGGATATGATGGCTATATATGGCTACGGTACATTTATCATGGCTTAGATCTAAAACATTTGAAATTTTACATAGGGACAAATTATTGCTTATTTTACAATCATTAACTATATTATATATGTTTTTATTTTTTCTTAAAATATTTCTATGAGTGATTTTGTGGACAAGATGGTTTTTCATTGTTTTCTACTATGCTATTTATTTTATTTATTATAATATTAAAATCTAATCTGAACGCTTTACTCTATTTAATTTCAAATTTTCAATTAAATTGCCAATTTGTGTGACTTCGTAGTGTAGGAGAGGGAAAAAGAGATTAGTTCCTGGGACTTGATTTTGTATAACGGTTGTGACTTCAGATAGGAATTTTGTGTATTGTGCTATTTCGAGAGTATGGATAAATTTAATGCTGCATACTGCGATTTTCGCAATTCCATTGTCTAGGACGATGATGGGGTAATTATTGTAGTATAGTCAAGAATTTTAGCAATTCCTTGAGTAATTCAAGCTAAACACCTGTTGAGTTATAAAATTAGAATTGAGTTAGAATTTGTTTTTAATTTTTTATATTTGATTTATATACTTTTTTTCTGATTCTGTTACTACAGTAGTAGGCCTATCTTCCTTTACGATTTCTTTACTGTATCTTGATGATAATTTTGAACCAAGCCTTCTATTGATTTTTATGTAGACGAGTATAGTGTATCCGGGTAAATACTTTTTAGTGTAAGGTTTATTTTTATTGTCATAAGCCAAATCAGTGTCTTGTTTTAATTTTAGTTTGTTTGTGGTTTCTTTGTGTGCTTTTCTGATCTGTTCAGGTTTTGTTCAGATATTTTGGCTGAAAAATATATCGACGGGCTTTTTGTTTGTAACTGAATGTACGGAAATGTTGTAGACATTAACGGCGGTGTCTAGAAGTTCCGTGAAGGATCGATAAATCTTTTCAGATTTTAGACATCTCATGATTTCGGCAAGTGTCGAATGAAACCGTCGCCCTTGACCATTTGATGTACTTGCGCAAGGGGGTGTCGTAAAGACTTGGATACCTAATTCGTCCGTTAGCAAAAACTATATTGAGTCGGAATTAAATGATTTCTCATTATCAATTGTATATTTAGAAAACTTATCAATCGACGTAAGGACCAATTTTTCTTCTGTAGAGAATATATAAAAATGTATTATTTTGAAAGGGTATATTGGAATTGGTGTATGGATGGTGTTGGATTTGTACTTTGTTAGGGTGGCGGTCATATTAACTCTTCTTGCAAATCGAGCAAAGTTCGATTACTTTTTTAATTTTTCCCGCCATACCAGGAAAATCATATTTTTAAAATATCTGGACCTTATTTTCTCTATTGTTCCTATGAGCTCGATTGTGTGTACGAATGATAATATCATTTTTTTCTTCTTCAGATCTTATGTCATTAACTTGAATTGGTGTAAAACGGATGCGATATGCATTTAGGTGTGTTCTTGAAATGTTCTGAATCATACCTATTATATGTTCAGATGTTTTAATACAGTTTACAACTGTAGGATTAAGACGGGTTTTTAAAATTTCGATTAACTTTTGTTCATCATAAAAGGATTCAATAACAGTGTGCCTATGATAAGTGGAAAATATAATTTCGAATTTTTGACTATGGGGTGTGCGTTCCTGAATTAAGATCTGATTCTTAAAAATATTTATAGGTGAATCAATACTAGGAATTATTCCATGCGATGAACTCTCATCACTGTGAATTGTTGGGGTCATGGAGTTAATTTGAGTACTTAAAGAGGGTCTGGATAGTATATCGGCTACTACGTTAGTTCTTCCAGTTTCTGAGGGAGTTCAAGGCCCATATGATGGCTAACATCTTCTTCTCATTTGTGGCATAATTTTCCTCGGCTCTACGGAGTGAATGTGATTGGTTTGACCTGTTGGGATAGAACAGCGCCTATGGCAAAGTTTGAGGCGTCTGTGGTAAGCTCGAAGGGCTTTTTAAAATCTGGATAGATTAGGATAGCATCCTTTGATATTAAAGAGTTTTTTTTAACTTCTTAAAAGCTTTCTGAGCAGCATTGTTAAGATGAATTGGCTTTTTACTGGAGATATTTTTGGACATGCGTCCATCCTCCTCTCTTAAGAGAGATGTCAGGGGCCTAGCGAGCTTGGAATAGTCTCGAATGAATCGTCTATAATACCCTGACAGGCCAAGGAAAGATCTTAAGTTTTTCAAAGTTCGAGGAGCTGGGAAATTTTTGGATTGCTTTAACTTTTTCAGGGTTAATTTAAATGCCTCTTGAAGAGAAGACGAAACCTAAAAATTTAATTTCCTCTTTAAAAAATTCACATTTGTCGAGCTCTACTTTTAAGTTAGCTTCGTGTAAAGTCTGGAAAACTTTGCGAATATTTTTCAAATGTGTAGCCTCGTCTGGACTAAAAATGATTATATCATTAACGTATACACGGCAGATTTTGCCAATGTGCTCGTGAAGTATCTCATCATGAGCCCTTTAAAATATTGAAGAGGCATTTTTCATCCCAAATGGCAGTTTTGTGAATTCGTACTTACCATGGTTGATAGATTAACTGTATTTTCTATATCTGATTCCTTTAGAGGAATCTGGTGAAAATCACTTTTGAGGTCAGCAGCTGAAAACCATTTATTTTGTCACAGTTAAGACAGGACTTCGTTAATTTCTGGTATCGGATACCGATCAGCTACTGTGATACTGTTCAGTTTACGATAATCAATTACCAGCCTGTATTTTTCCTTACAAGACGCATCTGCTGTTTTTGGTACAATCCATACAATACATTGTACGGTTATATTGAACGCCTGATTATACCAACTTTAAGTAGGCTTACTATCTGACAGTAGTAGTGCACGTAAGCTAATTATTGGGATTATCAAACAATTTTGGGAATTTCTGATAGACTGGATATGGGATTTTTGTTGGTTGGACATGTGATTGGTTCGGATGTCAATGAAATAATGGATTGTGTTATTAGCTGTCTTACCTTAACTTTCACGCAATTATTAACAAGCATATAATCATCTTTTGTATGGATAGTGGCAGAAAGGTCTTTTAAGCTATCATTACCAAGAATAGCATGAAAAGACTTGAGCGCTGGCATAAGGAAAAAATTTAGTTTGATATGATTTATTCCAAAAAGGTTTAGAAAAGTGTGTTGACTGATTTTTATGTTTCCTCCCATGGAATTGGCATAAAAAGGTTTTTCATTTTGAAGAGAGATTTTCACAAGATTGAGCTGGATGTAATTGTTGTTTGCTCCCCGTTCTACACTCGAAATATGGGAGCGAAGAGCAATTCAAACTAAAAAATCGATGCCATTAAATTCTTGTTACTCTTCCATATAGCCATTTCCATCTTCATGTGGCAGGGAATCAGTGCATTACTGTAGGCTTTATTCGTAATTTTTATCTTTTGATTTTATTTCTTCTTCATACTGGTAGGATTCTTCGGGTTTTGTATCAAGATGAAAAATGTTTCGACGCAGCAGCAAATGATCTTTTTTGAGCAGGTGACGCGTTATTTTGTTGCGGCCTGTTTGCATAAGTTAAGTTATTGGTCCTGATTGAAGAAGTGTCCATAGGTATTGGGGGTGGTTGTGGTTTAGCATTGAAGTTTTGCTGCGAAAAATTTTGAATCGCTGGTCTAGGAGGTGGCATTTGTCTAAAAGGAGAAACTATTTGCGGTTGTGAAGCAATTCGGGATAGAACTGCTGTTGAATACGAGGCTGCTGAATTTGCTGATGACGCTTAGGGGGAATTGGAGGTGGTAGTGCGTACATTCTGCGAACATTGTTTTGGTTTGCTATCGCATACTGTGTTCGGAAGTTTTGGTTCTCGAGCTTAAGACAGAGGTGTAAGGCTTGCGGTAAATCTACTGGTTCTAGGATACCTAAGAGTCTGGGTAAGTCACCTTTTAAGCCACGTTTGAACGTATCAAGCGCCTTGCCTCTATATGTATGCATTAGTAGATTTAAGGCTTCTTCGCCCATCTCCATGCAAGAGATCTTGTTTGGAATCAGTGAGAGGTGTGAATAAACCTCCTGATAAATCTGGTGAATAGAAGAATTCCCTTGTACCAATGATGTCATTTGGTACTCTAGTGTGGCAGGGTTTGCCTTATCGGCATAGTGTAGCGTGAGGCATTATTAATGCAGTCCCAATTTAAGAGGGTGTTATAGGATTCTAAGACGTGGTCCGCGTGATCTATGATCTTATTCCTGATGACATAATAAATAAATATTACGGTGAGCCTTTCACGAATTCATATATTTTAAGAATCCTTTCTATACTCTTTCGCTGTGAGCTGAATTCAACTGGCTTTCCGGAAAACTCTTAAGTTTCTTACAATTTTATCAAGTTCGGCTATATTATTGCGCTGATCTTGATTGATCGTTTCCTCAGTTCCTGCAAACTGATTAGAATTCGGATTAATTATTGACTGAATAAGGGCTCTGCCCTCGGATTGCAGAACCTTGTTTACAATGGAAGTCACAAGAGCTTGCAAAGCATTGTGTGAAATGGGTGTATCGGTTCTGCTTATTATCTAATAATATACAATATGTTAATATTTAGTAATATATTTTTTTAAATATGTTTCTTAATAAAAATAAAAGTGCATTTTAATTCTTGATCGGTAATCAATAAATTTGTTAAGATGTGGGGTCTTGTTGTTTGGTTTTATAATAAAAAAAAAAATGTTTTACCACTTTATATTCAAATAAATTATAGATGAAATTATTAAAATTTTTTATTACTTTATTTATTCTTGTTTCATCTAATTAAATTTTTCTTCTATTTATATATTTTTTTTATATATATTTTTTTTCTATATCTTATTCTAATCTTACATTATGATGATGACAACTAGTTTGTCCATGTTCTTCCGGTTGAGCCTTTTTGCCTTTTTGGCTACTGGGGGGTCTCGTTCTCACACACAGAAGTTCTTTCTTTCTTCACTTAAGTCTATCACACGAGAGATTACTTTCACTTCGCGGTTACGGGCTTTTCACTTAAGTCTAGACCGAAAAAGATTACTTTAACTTAACGGTTAAGGGTTTTTCTTTAGTCTATACCACGAGAGACTACTTTAACTTTACGGTTACGGGTTTTTTCACCTAATTCTAGAGCGAGAGAGATTACTTTAACTTCACGGTTAAGGGTTTTTCTTAAGTGTATACCACGAGAGATTACTTCAACTTCGCAGTTACGGTTTTTTCTTAGGTCTATACCGAGAGAGATTACTTTAACTTCACGGTTAAGGGTTTTTCTTTAATCTGTACCACGACAGATCACTTTCAGTTCGCGGTAAAGGGTTCGGGGTCAGGTAAAATTTATCATTACGTCCGGGAAACCGAGCAGTACTTGAGGGCTTTATTTATAACGACCGCGGCACTAGCACTATTTAAGGGCTTTTTTCGCTTACTTCGGTACTAATACCATTTTCAGTTAGCACCAACCTTCAAAAGATATTGTATAAATTTGACAGCTATCGGACTATTAGTTCTCGAGATATAGCGTTGTGAGTGAAGCAACTTTTGTTGTTGTGAAAAAAATGAATTCAAAGCAATTTCGTGTGTTGATTTATCATTGCTTTTTGATAGGAAAAAATGCAGCCGATGCAAAGAAATGGTTTGACTCTGCACCAGCCGAACGAACCATTCAAAAGTGGATTGAAAAATTTAAAAGTGGTCATACATTCACCGAAGATGATGCACGCAGTGGACGTCCAGAAGAGGCTGTTTCAGATGAAAACATCAAAAAAGTCCACAAATTGATTACGAATGACCGTAAAGTGAAGTTGATCGAGATAGCAGAGGCTCTGAAGATATCAAAAGAGCGTGTTGGATATATCATACACGAATATTTAGACATGCAAAAGCTCTGTTCAAAGTGGGTGCCGCGTTTGCTCACACTTGACCAAAAACAACAACTTGTTGATGATTCAGAGAAGTGTTTAAACAGTTCAACCGTAATAAAGCCAGATTTTTGCATCGGTATGTGACAATGGATGAAACTTGGCTCCATCACTTCACACCAGAGTCAAGTCGGCAGTCAGCTGAGTGGCGAGCAGGCGATGAACCTCGTCCAAAACGACAAAAAACTCAACAGTCGGCTGGCAAGGTTATGGCATCCGTATTTTGGGATACACATGGAATAATTTTTATCGACTATCTCCAAAAGGAGCAGACTATCAACAGCGACTGCTACATTATGTTGTTGGAGCGTTTGAACTACGAAATCGCAGAAAAACGGCCGCATTTGAAGAAAAAGAAAGTGCTGTTTCATCAAGACAATGCACCGTGTCACAAGTCGATGGAAAAATTGAATGAATTCGGCTACGAATTGCTTCCTCACCCACCATATTCTCCAGATTTGACCCCCAGCGACTATTTCCTGTTCGCAGACCTTGAAAGAATGCTCGCCGGAAAGAGATTTAAGACCGATGAAGAAGTAATCGATGAAACAGAGGCCTATTTTGAGGCTTAACCAAAATCGTACTACAAAACTGATATCGAGAGATTGAAAAATCATTTCAATCACTGTATCACCCTCGAAGGAAACTATAGTGATAAATAAAGTTGACTTTTGCAAAAATTTTGTGGTTTTACTATAAAACGGCACTGACTTTAAGACCGATGAAGAAGTAATCGCCGAAACAGAGGCCTATTTTGAGGCTTAACCAAAATCGTACTACAAAACTGGTATCGAAAAATTGAAAAATCATTTCAATCACTGTATTACCCTCGAAGGAAACTATAGTGATAAATAAAGTTGACTTTTGCGAAAATTTTGTGGTTTTACTATAAAACGGCACTGACTTTTCAGGTCATGTGTTACTGAAAGACTTACTTCTTCGCGATGTGTCACGGATGCCTGCCCCACGTCAATTAGACAATTATAAGAATAATTGTTTTAGAAAAACACGTCTTTATTACATTGCTTGAATTTTACCACTGATTTCTTAAGCTAAACTTAATTATAATATTACCTATGCTTAACTTATTTTACCTGTGTACTGATTGTTCAGATTGATCCAGACGTTGCGTCAGTATTATTTTGCGTTAACTTGTATACCTAAACAACTAGAAATAATAATACTGTAAACGGTTACTATAACAGTCCGAACAACATGTACCTAGCAATCAAAATGTGGCTACGCCACAAAATACAATAAAACACACAGAATTAAACAGACAAGGAGTATTTACAGTCCGTAGATTTTTCTAACTATTAGGAACAGTACGAATCAGGCATAATTATTTTATGTGAATGAACGGGTTGGCCTACATTCAAACAAAGTGCGGTTTAACACACACGCCCGTCACTCAATTAGTAGACACAGGATCAACTAATAATTATCTAAATTAAACTTTCCAGAACTATAGCTTTGCATGGCTACTTAGCCATTGATTCTAAAAAAAAACAATTACAATGTATGGACATCACATAACTTTCTTTGGAATTAATGAACTTAACAAATTCGACATGATTCTTGGAGAACAAGGACTACGCCAAATGAAGGCAGAATTTAATTTGTTTGGCTATAGCTTAAAATAGCAGAAAAAGAAGGTTCCTAAAGTTGAACATAGAATTAATTATAAATTCTATTATATTAATAACGAGGGATTCAAACACCAAGTAGATGAACTTATGCAAAGAAGCAATAATACAAGTAAGACAGTATCTTTCCCAACCAACCAACCAATACAAGCATTAATTATAACCGAATCAGAAGGTCCGATATAGACAAAACAATATCCCAATATCTACATTCCATGTCTGATCACCACTTCATCAGGAAAGAGATTAAGAAACTGTGATGCTATAATCTACCCAAGTAAAAGTCCGTATAATACACCTACATGGACTGTCCCCAAAAAGAGCACTGATGACCAAGGTAGACTCAAAAGAAGGATGGTTGTTAACTTCTAGAAGATTAACGCTCTTAAGATTACTGACAGATATCCTATTTAAGGATGTCAGTATGACTGTACAAAATATAGGAAAAGCAACGATTTTTTTACATGATCGATTAAGAAACAAGTTTCCACCAAATATTAATTAAAGAATTTGTCAACGCTGCGAAGAATGAATTTATTAGGATGCCATTCGGATTAAAGAACGTCCGATCCGTTTTTCAAGCATTCTTCGACGACATTCTTAGAGAATAAATTAGTAATTTTGTATATGCTTATATTAACGACGTGTGAATATATTCGTCCACACCCGAAGAACATGTGGAACACCTCCGGACTATAAGCAATGCACTATAAAATGCTAACATGAACATTTCTGACGAAAAGTCACATTGCTTCCAGGATTCAGTTCACATAAAAAAATCGAAACTACAAAGCATTATCCACAACCTAAAAATTTTAAAAAATTGAGATCTTTTTAAGGACTTCCCAGTTACTATAGTGCCAAGACACTCGTACATTTAGACACAACAGCAGTAGAGGCTTAAGGAAAACTAAAAAACGCATTACAAGAACAGGTTGAACTGAACAACCAGGTTTCTCTAAAATTTTAATCAATTTAAGCATCAATGCAAGCAATATCCATTTAAAAAAATTATTATTGTCACCTATTTTTCAACGAATAAAAAAAAAAATAGCGACACAGATACATACACGCGTATAGAAACTAAGTGCGTAGGCTCTAACATCCAGATCAGTCTTGCATCGCTTTAATAAACAAAATAAAATTTTGGCGATGCCGGGTCATAAAGGTATGGTCGGAACTAGACAGACGAACTAGAAAGAAACGGTCCCGCTGATTCTTTTATTGGCCCTAAGCAGTTCTTTAATATACCTGGTTCAGCAATTGATTCAACAATAAAGAGTTAGGAGACAAAAAAGGTATGTACCCCATTGGGAAAATGTTCCAGGGCTTCGCAAATGCTAAAAGAACCATCAAATCTTTCCTCAAGAAGTCTTAAGAATCTCTACAATTCAAATTGGATGATATCAGAAGACTGGTTGGATTTCTAACCGAGCACTGCCATTTTTGATATCACCTACACAAAATAGGTGAATGTCGTCTTTACATGGAAGACGATGAAGCTGCGGAACACATTTTATGTGAATGCAAGGCTCTAAGTGTCTTAAGGAGACAATATATCCTTCGAGAAATTTCAATTCCTGGGAATCAATTTCATCAAAAAAGTTGAGCCTCTCTTGGCTTCTTAATACTGATTATATGGTACAAAAACCTTTAGGTCGCATTGCCCACACAATTCGCGGATTAGGTCGTTTAAAACAAAAATATAAAAATGTAAGGTTGCCGTTCGGTAAAATGGAAAATGTTAAATCTATTTTTAAGACCTGTATAGACTTTAGACATATTGGCCAAAACTTAAAATAGTAGGAGAATAATCTAAAAATCCAATTTAGCACATGTTATTTCCTTAAGAAAAATACTGAATTTTTAGGGCGTGAATTTTCCAATATCTCTTATCCTTCGATACGATATCGTAACATGATTATATTGAAGTCTAAGGAACTTCTCAATCGAAACATTACCAAATATCCTATATTAATAATATAATAATATTAATCCCTGATTTCACTAAACCATTTACAGTTTTCACTGACGCTAGCAGTTAACCTATGTGTTCGAGATCATTGAATGATCACAAAAAAAAAAAAAACGTACGTAGAAACAGATAAAAAATTCTTAGCGGTTTTTTGGAAGGCAACTGTTTTTGAAGACAAAAGGTTTAATGTAATTACTTGATATTGATTACTGTTTTGTATTTTTTTTATCTTTGCTTAATTAATTATTCAAAAGGTAGCCAAAAATTTTAATGTGGGAGAAAATTTTTCTATTTAAGTCACGATGGTGACTAGTAGGTAGTTTGAAGAGTGAGCTTTGCTCAAGTCCCTGTTTACAGAGTCTAGACAACGAACAAGCACATGTCCCTTGATAAGAAATTGGCAGATCAAATATTAGACTTCCACTTCGCACTCTAAGTGACGAAGTGACGCGAACGAAAAAAGTCGAAGCCAATGTAAGGTGGAAAAGCCTTTTAACCTGCGAAACTTCAAGACAATTATGATCAGAACCCAGCCACCAGAAGTAGGATTAACTTCCTCTACACTTAGTATCGAACCTGTCAAGTTGTAGATGCCGAGTAAGGTTAATGACTCTCGAGAAGTTCTCCAGATGAGTTCTGAAACTAAATGATTATCATTCCAATTCCCCCTTTCCCTTCTTCATTTTCTTCCACCCTTGGATTGGATCCGCCTAGGATCCGCTAGGATCAGCCTAGCCGAGGGCGCAGTATTTAAAAAATAACTCACCCGTGAATGGAGTATCCAGATACGTGGTGACCTCCAGATTACCTAGTCTTATCTGTATACAGAGGATCTCTGTATAGACGGACCTCCCATTTTCCACTACCCGTGGGATCCTATGAAATCTAACTTTTTTAAAATCAAAACTCGAGACCGGAACTCCAGACGGTAGTACGGAGACTACACCAACTATCGACAATGCTCCTGCAATGGCGAGCAAAGGCAAAACTGTGGCAGGCCATGCTGCACCTTCTACGCGTTACGAGCCAAGCACTGGAAAACTATCCAGGAGTGGTAAGACTGTGGCAAACCATGTTCCTACCACTTCCTCCACCCCTAGCAGGAGCTAGTTTGTGGGAGGCCATTGACTTCCTGCTGTTACTAAAACTCCTCCTTCGAAAGAGAAATGAAAGGCTCAGCCGTGTCGGTAAGGCCCATCCAAGATGCTCTACATCTGACGCTGAAATGCCGCACGCATACTCAAAACTCCACTTGGAAGCTTCTACAATAATTTGAGAGATCTAAAAAATATATGTATTTAGACGTTAACAATCTTCTATGCTTCATCATAAGTGTATATTTGTTCCAAGAGTAGGAGGATCACAGATACACGTGGCATCACAAAAGTCCTAAGTGGGTTGGTATTTCTAACAGCCACTCTTTCATGCCTTGCTACGATTTCTTATATTTAAGCCCATATCAACTCTATGGAATTAAGCTCACAGTGGTACGGGGGCAATCATAGTACTTTGTGTCCGGCAACTTGAGCCAGAAACCAAAGTGGAGCAAAGAAAACGGATTGAAACGAAGAAAAATTAGTTTGTATCTGTATCACTTCTATCGGCTTTTCAATGTTATTTATATACCTTATGCAAACCGTAGAAAGTCCAGAAGATATCAATAGCGTATACACACGCAACTGATCATTCTGCTTTGGACTCCGGGGCAGACTTGTAGCATTAAGTTTGTATCAACAGCAATTTTAGTATAAACCAATGGCTATTCGTAGTAAATTGAACCGGAAACAAAAAAGTTCTTCCATAAGGCCTGAACTGCAGATTTTTGTTTAACAGTGTATGTGCCTGTCTACATTATTATGCGAATGAAATTCGTGGGACGGTAAAATTTTATGTGAGTCAAATAGGGAAGGCTTGATTGCACCCAAAAGGAACCACAATACCGTGTTTAGATGATGACTCTCGACTACGCAGTGGGCAGTCATGTCGTGTTTACACACTGTAGTCCTCGCTCCTGCACTGTATCCGAAAGTGCATCTCTCGTCCAAATACTTATTATTATCCGCGAAGTTTATTACTCAATGGTCGAACTAATAATGATAAAATGTAATAGGCATGGACACAGTTTCTGACACATTTTTTTATTTTCTTCTAACCATCGTGGTTACACAGGAAGACTAAAAAATATAATTCTTGCCTGATTCACAATTCCGTGAGAAAGCGAGGCGAGAGCGATGTGAGGAACGCTGTCATCTGTTCTCGCTACAAAATCGTTCAACCAATTCACAGTTGAACGATATTCGTTGGCGAATTTTTTGACAGCGAGTGTCAATTGTGTCGTAAATGTTGTGAAAGTGTAATTACTAAAAAATGAGGAAAAACATTTCGAAGAAAACGATATTATTAACAGTCTTGGGTGTTATAGCTTATAAAATAACACAAAATTTAACAGTAGAAGGTGGTGAATTTAGTTGAATTTAGAAATTTAGTAATTGAGGAGTGAGTTTGGTTTCTATGAAAATGCATTCCAAACAATTAAAAATATGGACTGCCATATGCTTGCAAAGGCAGTCAGAATAAGTCCTGAAACATTCGATATGCTTTTATCATTAGTTCGTTTACGATAAGAGAAGAATTCAGTACGAAAACCATTCTCGCCGGAATGTCGCCTGTTTATGACGTTGATGTGAGAAGAACAATAGTTACTATTTTATTAAATCGAAATTATACAATTTATATTTTTCCAGGTTCCTTCCACATGGTGGTTCTCGACAAGCATATGCTCTTAGTTTCAAAGTAGGCTTGAGTATTATGGCGAATATACAATAATATATTAAACCCGCAAAGTTCTGTGGGAGTTCACCAAATCAAAGCGATGGAAGAATCTTCGCCGAAAGTTCTTTCGGTAAGCTTTTAGTAAATAATAAACTGGGAATTCCCCAATCTGGAACTTTACCAAATTCGGACCAGAAATTTCCTTATTTCTTTGTGGGAGATAATGCTTTTCCTTTTAAGCGATACCTTATGCGACCTTTTCAGGTATGTGTAGGGTGATTCATCGTAAGATTTGATTTTCAATAGGCGTTTTTTTGACAGATCACACGTGACTCCTATCAAACTATTTTGTCATTTTTGTTCAGTATCGTTTGGTCAGTTATCATGGAAAGACTCACACAACAACACCGTCTCCAAATTGTTCAGCTGTATTACGAAAATCGGCGTTTTGTGAGAAATGTTTTTCGCGCGATTCTAGGAACTTACGGTGCGCATAATCGACCTAATGAAACCACTATTGCCAATACCATTCGTAAATTTGAGTCCCAGTTTAAATCGAATTCGTCGTCGTTCTCAGCAGCTTGGCTTACGTGAGGATCTCGGCCTAAAAGCGTACAAAATTCAACTTGTGTAAGAATTGAAGCCAGGCGAATTGAACTTCCGTCATATTTTCAGTGAATATGCTCTAGAAAAACTCAATGAAAATTCGGTGTTTTATAGTAAAATTTTGTTCAGTGATGAAGCCTTTTTCTGGCTCAATGGATACGTTAATAAACAAAATTACAGTATTTTGGCTGATAAGCAACCTGAAGAGTACCAATAGCTACAATTACATCCATTAAAAACAACGGTATGGTGTGGTTTATGGGCTCGTGGAATAATTGGTCCATATTTCTTCAAAAATAAGGCAAATCAGAATATTACCGTCAATGGTAGCCGTTATCGCGCCATATTAACAGACTATGTACTTCCTGAAATTCAAGCACATTGTCTCAATGAGCTATGATTTCAACAAGACGGCATTACGAGCCATTCAGCGCGTGATACAATGGATTGTTGAGAAATCATTTTTGTGAGCACTTAATTTCACGTTTTGCTACGGTAAATTGGCCATCTAGATCATGCGATATCACACCTTTGGACTATTTTCTCTGGGGATATGATAAGTCTCAGGTCTTTAGGAATAAGCCATCTACGACTGACGCTTTGGAAGCCAACATTACTTATGTTACCCGCGACATACCAGTCGTTATGCTCGAACGAGTCGCCCGAAATTAGACCTTCCGAATGGACCACCTCAGACGTAGCCTTGACCAATATTTACATGATATTATTTCAAAAACGGAATTGCCATAAATTATTTTTTTAATCGATAGTAAGAATTTTAAGTTTACTTTCAAATTTATGTGTTTTATTTTACGTTAAAAACTAAACCTAAAAAAGAACCACTATATATACATAGAAAAGCATTAAACACAACATTCAACAACTTAAACGTGAATATTTTGTTTCAGGAAAGTTGAAACCTGATGAGAAAAACTATAATAAAAGAATATCACATGCGCGAATGACCATTAAAAACTTCTTTGGGATTTTGTCTGCAAGATGGAACATTTTAAAAAACGATATACATGTTCTCCCTTCAAATATGGATGTCATTGTCAAATAGACGGTCCTACTTCACAACATAATTGGTGTTAACAAAATGCACAAGTTACTGCTGACCGCGTTGAATCGTTAATCCCTGGGGAATGGAGGAATGGTACTAGTTTCGAAGGATTGCCGAAGCTTACCACTTAAGGAAAAATCTTTGCCAATACCTATGCATTTTAAATAAAACATTTATTTTTATTATTATTATTATTATTATTATTATTATCAAGGGAACGAACGATACAAATTAATTTGTTGGGTCCGGGATTTAACGCCGGGGTACTATTGCCCATGTGGCGCGTTTTGTCAACAGCACGCGGAGTACTGAGTTCCCATCTGGTCCCCCTGGGATTTCGGTGATCTAGTGGGAACCGATGCTTTCAGTGTAGCGAGGCTGTTGACATTTATTTTTTTATTTTTATTCATTTATGTCAAACTTGTCTAGTCAGCAACCAAATTGAAAATTTTTCTTTGTAATTGACGTGCTTGTGGTAGTGTTAAATGTTTACTGCTAACCATGTTGGCCAGACTTTAAAAAAAAGAGGAGTTCTTTAATAGCGTTGATTAATTTTTCAATTTGCAGTTCACTTAACTTATTCATTGTTGCTTCTTTTTTTTTGTATTCCAGAGTTTTACATCTGTCGAAATTGCTTTTATAGGATTTTCTTACAACGACTTGACAACTTTTTTTAAATAAAAGGGAAACCATTTGAGATATTTCAAAAAACTTTATTATTGGCTTGAAGTACAATCAAAACATTTATGAATGGAACTCGACTTCGTTCATATGGCCACAGCGGGCAAGTTTGCAGCGGTCGATTCGTTGGACCCAATTTTCAACGACTAGGCCACACATTTCGGCTGAAACGGCCGCTATTTCAAGTTTAATATTGGCTCTGAGCTCTTCCAACGTCGTCGGCGTGTTGGCATAAACGAATGACTTAACGTAGCACCACAGAAAATAGTCAAGCGGAGTTTAATCGCACGAACGAGGCGGCCAATCGACTGGCCCATGTCTTGTGATAACACGCACACCATACTAACTCTTCAATAAATCGATTGTAGCGTGTGCTGTGTGGCTTGTGGCACCATCCTGTTGAAACCACATGTCGTCAAAGTCCATATCTTCTTATTCGGGCCAAAAATAATCGGTGATCATGGCACGATAACGCTGACCATTCACAGTAACGTGACGATCGATATCGTCGACGAAAAAATATGGCCCAATAACGCCGCCGGCATGCAAACCGCACCAAACAGCTATTTTTGTGTGCAGCCACTGTGTTAATGGGAATAATGTTCATGGGTGGACAATACAGTGGATATGCCAGTAACAGCACCATGCCTACAATTAACACTGTGAGTGCTGTCATCTAACAACAACCACAGTCATTGTTCGGTTAATCCCATATTTTATAAAGTCATATGACTCACAATATATTTACCCTATCACCAATAATAATAAAGAGTCAGATGGCTTATACAAGTATTATATTAACACCCATAAAACCTATATCTTATCTATTCAAATTGACACTAGAGTTATAAATTAATAACGGTATTAAATATTTTTTGCCATCTTTCTTGCAACTTCGTGATTCCGTGCTCATAGAACTTTTGGTCCTTATAAGCAAATAACTGAACTAAGAGCTATTTAAGGTCATCATTATTAATCAACATTTTACCATTCAAGGAGTTTTAAAAGCTTCGAGACAAATGATAAATTTGATTTAATTTCATTACGTTTAAGATGTACATAAATATAATATATCGCAAACATTGATTCATTGTGTTAGGTGAATCTCTTTTATTCAATGTGGAACCCAAATATTGTGTTTTTTTACGAATCTTAGATATTATAATGTTGTGTGAGTTTCATTTAACCTTTATGCAACCTCTCGCATATTGATATGACGATCTGATTTAATTATGATTTTAATTTGGTTATCATCAACTTCAGTTGGTTTACCAGAACCTTAGTTATCTCTCTTGCATTTATTGAAATAAAAAAGCAAAATATTTCGAAAACGTTCGTTTTTGCATTCCGTTAAACAACATTGCACTAACAGGTGTAAACAAATTGTAACAGCTGTCAAATGTGAAAAGAAAAAAAATTATGTCATTGAGAAGACCGAGAAATCAACAA
Source organism: Volucella inanis (assembly GCA_907269105.1). Taxonomy (NCBI): domain Eukaryota; kingdom Metazoa; phylum Arthropoda; class Insecta; order Diptera; family Syrphidae; genus Volucella; species Volucella inanis. The sequence continues at coordinate 77,926,946 of OU026153.1, forward strand.
CAAAAGTCAATTAACTTTTAAAAACCGAAACTGCTTTCTCTACTCATTATACTCGTATAATATGTATATAAATTAAGGAACTTTAAATTTTAAGTTTAAAAAAAATAAATTTACACAATACAAACTGGCAGCGATTCTGCCTATCAAAAGACTAACAAAACATTTGCTTAAAAACTACGCCTTAAATACTATTAATCTGCTGACACAAAGCTTCTTCTTTCCAGACGTTCTCACGGTTGCCTTCGACTGCTCCGTGCTTCCACAGGTATCTCAGGTTGCTGCATGCGGCTACTTGATGTACAGCTGTCTTTGCCTTCTTCACTTACGAGTGAGTGGTCTTTTTGCAAGTTGCCTGATACTATTTGAGACCTGTTCCTTAAAATGTTAAAATCGATAAGATTGTTTCCTTCTTCTATTAAATCCTTTATATCAAACGTTTCATCTGTTGTATTAATTGTAGAAACTAAATAATTTCCATTATTATTACGCGTAATGCAATTCGGAATTATGACACCTCTGGTAATTTCCTGTTTAGGAATAACAATTTCGTCGTTTCATTTATTATTAACTTTGAATGTTGATATATGATACCTTAATGGTTAAGATACCTTAATGGTATCACACCAACTTTACCACATAATTTCGTAGTTTATTGAAAAGCAGGAAGTGGTTTCCTATAAGTCCGTCATAATTCTGCAACAAGTTATTTTGAATCACTTGAAAATTAATGCTTGTGGGTACTGACTTTCCAACTAGGGGAATAATATTAATGTTTGCTTCTGTTTGTCCTAAATTCCGGTAAATTTTATCGTTTTTCCTACAACACATCTTCGTACATGAAGTTAGCTTTAACGAATTATACCTCTGCTCCGGTATCTAATACCAATATTTTTAATTCTCCGTTGACACATAAGAACTTTCGAAACTATCCAGGACTCTAAGCTGCATAGGTGCATCGTTGACCGTACAGCTTACTGAAAATATTTTCGCTGAAATGATTTATTGTTAAAGTTAGACGTACTAGGACTTATTTTTGTTTCACTTTACTGTTTTCTTTGGAAACCATTTCCTGATATTTAATTTTTGCTAAATACTAAATATATAATCGTTTTGAATATTAGTTCTAAATAGATTTATATGTTGTTCTTCGCAAGTGAATTGGCTGGCTTCCGTTAATATTTTAGGACGCATAAGAAGATAAACTTTCTCGCAACAAGTTTGTAAAAATTGTTAAAGTTTCACTGCCGATGTATTCTATCTGTCCTGCTTTACGTTCAGATTTAACATCTGAGAGTTTTCTTTGTAAAAAAGCCTTTGGAGTGTTTCAACTCTTTGCAAGGAACTACATTTTCATCTTTACCCTGTTTTATTGAGATGAGTTTTCTACGCAACTAAAGAGCACTGTGTGACTGACGCAATACTTCCGTTAATTCCTTTTTGAGGGTTTCCCCAATTGGGGATATTTTTATGCATAATTAGGGTTGTGGCATTACCCTTAATTTTCTTTTCAATGTACCGAAATAGGGTATTTTTATGTGCAATTATTGCCACTTTGATGGAATCGTTACACGAATCAATAAAGTTAAAAATTTCATCATTTGTGCCACTGAAAGTCGATATGAAAGACATCAAGATGTTAATTGGAATTTCGTTCGCCATATTCGATGAATTCCTACCTTCTGAATAATTGTCGCTATCTTTACTATCACTTTAACTTAGCTCCCTACTTTTTTAGATCTTCCTGACTATCTATCGCATTTCAATACCGAAATCTTGAGAACATCAAAACTATATTTTTATCTTTATATATAAAACAATTGCTGTACTTACTTTAATACAATTACTGAATACTTAATCGATGATTTAGATTTTTCGGCACCCAACGCTGCTTCTCTAACCCAAATTTTACGTTATGCTTGGTTCGGCTATACACGATAAAAAAAGAAAATGGGAGAGTCTGCCCTGCCGTCAGAACAACAGTTGTTTCCTGGGTAAGGGATGTTGATATCTCCTTTAGACTGATTTACTGATTTACTTGAGAGAACAATTTGAATAACAATTTGAGAGTAATAATCCGTTTAACAAAACCAACGAAATGTTTATTGATAAATGAAAAATGAAATGTTTATATAAATAAATATAAAAGAAAGGTTAATGATAAATGTAAACTTAATGAAAACTTAAGTTAAACAAGACAAAGACGAACATTCAAATTTATGGTAAGCATTAGACGTCTTTTCACCTCTAGTAACAACAAGATTCTGCTATTTTGCACTTTCTCCTAATTTTTTCAATTTTTCTGTGGTTTAGTTCAAAGTGGTTGATTAGGCTTTTCGTTCGATGGCTTGTAACTTTGCTGATAATGCGTTTGGCGCAAATCCGTTCGTATTCGATTAAAGCTCGTGGTTTTTTTTATTTTTTATTTTATTATTTTTACCTTGATGTTCCATAACAAAAGAGACCGGTTATCCTCCTTTTTATGCAACTACGTAACTTGCCCGGCTCTATTGGAAATTTTTTTATTTTTTGTTTTTTTGCTTATAAGGGGTGATTCATCGTGAGGCTTGATTTTTAATAGGCTTTTTTTGACAGACCTTACGTGAATCCTATCAAACTACTTTGTCATTTTTATTCAGTATCGTTTGGCAAGTCATTAAAAAAATACTTATACCACAAAAACGTCGTACGAAAATTAGCGTTCTGTAAAAAATGTTTTTCGTGTGATTCTAGGAATTTACGGTGCGCATAATCGACCTACTGAAACAACTATTGCCAATACCATTCGCAAATTTGAATCCCAGTTTACATTAGTTGATGATACTCAACCGGTTAGACCACATCCAACACGTAGTGAAGAGACTATAGCAGCTGTAGCTGAGAGTGTGACGAGACCGTGACGAATCGATTCGTAGTCGTTCTCAGCAGCTTGGCTTGGCGTATTCGACAACTTGGCTTATTTTACGTGAGGATCTCGACCTAAAAGCGTACAAAATTCAACTTGTGCAAGAATTGAAGCCAGGCGACTTGAACTTGCGTCATATTTTCAGTGAATATGCCCTGGAAAAACTCAATGAAAATCCGGTGTTTTATCGTGAAATTTTGTTCAGTGATGAAGCCCATTTCTAGCTCAATGGATACGTTAATAAACAAAATTGCAGTATTTCGGCTGATGAGCAAGCCGAAGAGTACCAATAGCTACCGTTACATCCATTAAAAACAACGGTATGGTGTGGTTTATGGGCTCGTGGAATCATTGGTCCATATTTCTTCAAAAATAAGGCAAATCAGAATCCGCGCCATATTAACAGACTATGTGCTTCCTGAAATTCAAGCACTCAGTGAGCTCTGGTTTCAAAGGCACTACGAGTTATACAGCGCGTGAAACAATGGACTTGGGGAGAAATCATTTTTGTGAACACTTAATTTCACGTTTTGCTACGGTAAATTGTCAGCCTAGATCGTGCGATATCACACCTTTGGACTATTTTCTCTGGGGATATGTAAAGTCTCAGGTCTTTAGGAATAAGCCCTCTACGATTGACGCTTTGAAATCCAACATTACTCATGTTACCCACGAGAATAAAATAAATTCAATAAATTCAAAAAATAGTCAATTTCAAAAAAATAACCATAAATTCAAAGGAATACCCGGAAATATAAATAAAAGAAACATTCTATAGCTAAGTTTAGAACTACAGCTAGTAGCGAATGTCCCATCAAAAATTTAAATTCAAATATTTAATTTTAAAATGAGCGTGGGGAAAAAGAAAATGGGTTGTTTTTGATTTTAAACATAGATGTTTAAGAGTCGTTCAATCTGTTGGTGGTTATATTAAAAGAGCCATGTTGTTACTTTAGTGGGGAAAGGTAACAAATTACATATACGTCGGATGAAATCGGGTAGCTTATTAAAGATTGTCGGAGCTACTACCAAGAAAAACTTTTTAAAATGAATTTTATTGTGCGAGGGCACAATAGCCACTTCTAATAAAACAAAGTTCTAGCTTTTTATAGTAGAGATGCCTTAACGAAAGAATTTTCAGTTCTTGAAATAAAATAAAGCTATTATTGAATCAAATTTTCTACATATAATAAGTATAACATGTTTAAGAACCAAGAGCAGATGGTTAGTTTTGTTAGCATGGGTTCCACCCCAACAAGTGATACCATACTGAATCTTAGAATGCACAATACCATAATAGACCATACTCAGGAATTTTTTTGAACAGTATGAACTGAGATTATAAAATTATCTAGAGCAACATAGCAAATATTTTTTCTGAGAGTGAAATGATCGAACCAATTTAATTTGCTGTTCAAAATCACTCCAAGATACTTAAATGACTGAACAAAATCTATTTTAAAACAATGATTGGAGCAAGTTTCACTGGAATTAAATGTACTAGTGCTCGATGCAGAATTAGTTTCAAGTTTAAACTTAAGACAGTGATAGAAAAGATTACAGTCAAGCAAAGTAGAAGACCTTGATAAATTAAATACATTACAAACCAACGTCTCAAAAGATCCAAGTCAAAGTTAATGTCATCTATTAAGTTAAGTGGAGATTTACTTGCATAGGAAAAGGCTATGGAATTAACAAAAGCTGTCGAGTAGCCTTTAAATTTCTTAAAAAAAGATGGAGTTAACAAAAATTAAAAAAAGTAATGGTCCAATGACTGACCCCTGTGATACGCCTACCTTTAACTTACGTAGCACATTATATTTACCTTTAATTTTAACATGTTGTTTTCTATCAGACAAATAAGAAGCAAATAAATAATATAGAAAACCACGAAATCCTGCTCTATAAAGCTTACTCAAAAGAATGTGAGGATCTACTAGATCAAATGCTTTAGTTAGATCAACAAAAAGGGCAGCATTGAAGAAACTTTGGTTGATACCATCATAGACCTCACTACATAACTTTAAAAGTGTGTGTTCAGTAGATCTGCCAGCTCGAAATCCAAATTGACAATAGCTAAAAAATCATTGTTTGTTTAAAAAAACAAGAATTCTTTTTTTAATGGCTTTTCATGGCAAAAGGGCAAAAGAGATTTCGGTCTGTATTATTAAGACAAAAAGGGTGGGTTTTTTAATGGAGCGGAATAACTTCAGCAATTTTAAGTGCATCAGGAAAAACTCCTCCGAAAACGCTTTTGTTAAAAATGTGAGCCAGCACATCCACAATATTAAATGCTATCTTTTTAAGAATAACATTAGAGCAACCATCCGCTATAACAGTGTTTGGAGTCTTTTAATAACTTAATAATTTCATATAATTCACTTGAAGAAATGGGATTAAAACAACATCCTTCACTAAAAAAGGTATCACTTACTAGTCCCTTGTCAGCAATAGTACGGTTGCTTTTATCGAATACTTCAGTAACGAAATTATTAGCTGTGGAAACATAAAACTCATTTAATTGATATGCCACTTCAGTCGGATCCTAGACTGTCAAATCATCCACTATCACAATTAATGATTTGTCTTCACGGATTTTGCGATTTAAAATTTTGTTGACTACGCTCCATTCCCCTTTTAATTTTCCTTTGTTTTTATCGAGTTCAGAAAAATAATAATTTTCCTTAAATGCCTTCCTTATTACCTCAATAGAGATCTCTTTACATAACCTTTTGAAAGAAGTTTTGAAAACACTGTGGAAAGGGTATTTCTTACATTTAAGTTCCAAAATATTTTTCTCCACTCTTTTAATCGTATAGATTTACGATCACTATTATTTGAATTAAGAGTACAACAGTCAAGCAAAATTCCTAATTTTTGTATAAAATTTTCAAAAGCTATAGACGGATAACTTTCGTTATAGACATCAGGCCGAAATTCAAAGTGAAGAAGGAAGTTGAGCCTATCAAAATCAAGGTTTGCTAGTAGTTGATTTATTCATTCATTAATGATGTCTAAATAGTGTAGACTTATCATGCAATGATCAGTGATACCGAAATCAGCTAAAGTACTCACAAGAGCATAACTTCGAGATCTACCACTTCTAGAAAAGATATGGTCAATGCATGTACTAGAGGTATCACATATGCTCGTTGGCTTATCAAAACAAGAAACTAAACCATTAGGTAACTATTCACAAAATTTGTCTCAGGAAAACTGAATTTTTGATTTTTTCGCTCACGAGTAATTTATTAAGTTCATCAAGGAAGACATCTCTATTACTATCAGGCACCAAAAAAGACAGTTTTTTCATCTTTAAAAAAAAATATATTTTTATAATACCCGCAGATTGCAGTTTAAAGCTAGAAACTTCTGTATTATTGTATATATTTTTGATAAAATCACCGACACCACCGGACGAATAAGAATTGTTGTATGTAGTAGTAAAGCATAAACAGGGATTATATTGTCATTATTTTCACTATCGAAAATCCAAATTTCGGAAACAAAAATAAAGTCAGGCTTATTTAAACACGACTCAATATGCAGTACCAATAACTCAAAATTAGCGCGAAGACTGCGAATATTTTGGTGAACTAAAAAAAAAAAACCATCAGAAAATTCATCGTTATTTGGAAAATCATTTTGCAAAATATCCTTATCAAAGCTACAGGAAGGAATTATATTATTTTTAGGATCAAGATTGTTTAAGTTAGCAAAATGCATTTGATTAAAGATTACTTAATCCTTTACTTTATACATTTAATTTTAATAACTTTATCAGCTTCTGATTTTGCCTTTAACAGTTCTGAATTATTGAACCATAAATACTTGTAATGTTTAATATTTTTTTTCCTGGGCAGTTTTCCGAAGTTCCCTGGTGTGAAAAGATAAACTATGGTTTATATAAACACATATGCTGTTGTAGTCGTTTGCAAACAATTTAGCTGTCAAGTACCTTTTATTTGTAACCTTCTTTTTCATAAGCTTCTGCTTTGTATTATATGAACCAAAACTAATAAAAAGAATACCCACATCAGTTGATTACGTTGTTTTTATTTTTTTATGTAACTGTTGTCAATTTGATCTTCATTGATATTAACATCCAGTCCATCCGAGAAAAGCTTGAGAGCTTTGTCTAAAGCATTAGACTTAGTTAGATCAGGTACACCAGTTATTTCTACAACGTTCCCTCTCTGACATTGCTCAAGCGAATTTATTCTATGCTGAAGCGAATTAATTAGTTTAAGCATGTCAGCATACAATAGGCCAGTGTTGACTTTTTTAATCTCTAAAATTTCTCTATATATAAGTTAAATTTTTATTTAATAAAAATCATAAAAAAAACAATTTTTTTCCTTATGGCTAAATGCCAACTTTTATTTAAACAAAACGTTTTACACTCTCTGGAGACTAAATTAAAACTCAGAATACTTATTTCTAAATGTTCCTATTTATAAGGTGCGAAATGCTCTTTGCTCAGGTGCAGACATAGCGTCAGCAATAATGCAGCTTGGGAAACGTTCTGTATGATGATACTGGGTGTCTGATAACGGCATGTGCAGTGCATCCGGCACCTGCATGATTTCTGTGGGAATGGAATTTGGCAACGTAAGCTTGTAAGGCGATAACTCTTCCCTCCTTAAATGGAAATGTCCTCATTTTCAGAAGAAGGGTATTTGACTGGCCCTGATGAATTCTTGCGATGACATTGGTGACCTTGTTTGATAATCTGGTCTCACATTGAGCACCGGAACTTCTTTTGCTTCTATGACCGTAGTACTTCTTATTGATTGATTTTTGCAGGATGTCAACGACCGCGTAATCATAAGTCCTATCAAGAGGATAATCGTCATGGTGGTAAGGCCAAAGTTTATGAGGAAGCTAGATTGATTTTGGTCTTCGATCAGTTTTATGTGTTCGGTATTGTTAAGGTGTAATTCCTTCATAGTTTGAAGCGTTAAGATTTCTTCGTATGGTCCCGAGATGGAGTCTGGGTGCAAGATTGGAGGAAGTGGCTGAGTACTTGTAATTTCGTTAAAGATGTAGGATTGATGGTTGACGGTAATTGTTGTGTTGCGAAATTGTATAATGAAGCTGCCGATCAGATTTGTTGGTTCATTATTGACGAATATCGTTCCATTGAATTGGTTTAATAGTATTGTTCCTGGGGAAAGTTCTTCTACTGTTGCAATGTGTTGGTTGCTTATTTCTGTGCAGTTTGCAGGTCGGCTCCTGAGCAAATTAGGTATACAATAAGATTCGCTTAGATCTACAATTTGATTTTTCTTACATATGCTTATTTTATTATTTGAATTACATTTATCTCTTATTCCATATAATTTAGTACTACATTGTAGAATGTGTTCATATATAATTTTTGAGGCAATTTTACCTCGTTTTACAGGTTTTATTAATATATTTTTACATGATTCTTTTTCTGTGTTTGGTAAACTTATAACATAAAGTATGGTATAATTATTGGTTGCTATTTTTATTTCAGCAAAATCAAGTGCATCTTCTATGTTTATATAATCTATATAATTTTTTTAAAAAAAATCTTTTATTATATTTATTTCATTAAGTGATAAAATGAAGGAATTTATTATTCCGGATTTTGCCCAGTGTAAGGCATATTCAATATTGACAATTTCTTCCTTAATTAGTTCTAGCTTAAATTTAATATGATTGACAATGTTATTTTTTTCATTTATTTGATAGTTTTTAACAATTTTATTTGTAATATTGGTAATTTCGTTTATTCTCTCAATTGTTGATTTAGTTATTACTACTTGTTTATTACTATTTACTAGGATATTATTAATTTTGGATCTAATTATTTCGAAGTCGTCGTGGTCAGGATTACCTGCAACCCATTTCCACGCGCTTCCAATAAAATTCAAAGATTTTTTTGTTCTAGTGCGGGGTTTCAATTGGTTAATAAGGGATAAGGTTTTGTTGATTTCATGAATGAGGAATGGGTAAATTGGATGGCTTGGATCGACCTCGTGCTGAGTTGTTTGTTGTAAATCGTAGATAGTTTCTTCATAGGTTTCCAGATTGATTACGTGAATAATTTTGAGTGTTCCAGTTTGAATTTTTGATGTTCCGACATTAAGTGTAATTGCTCTTGAGTTAGAATAATCCAGACTTTGAATTTCTGCAAGACAAATGGCTATAAGCCATCTAAGAAAAGATTTTAGCTCTTAATATTATTCTTATGGACGGTTCTGCCTGACTCCGTGAAGATGGTTTTAGAAAAGTTTTGTTTTACTGTTTCTTTCTTAAATCTAGGAGATAATTTTGATCCTACTCGTTTGTTTACTCTGACATATACTGTAGTACCAGGGGAATAATCTTTGATGGGCTGTTTCTTTTTATTGGCATATCGCAAATCAGTTACCTGTTTCTGTTTAAGTCTGTTAATGTTGTCGAGCCTTGCTTTCTCGAAGTCTTCTGGATTGGTACTAACACCTCTCCCAAAGAATACTTCGAGCGGTCTTTTACCGGTTGTTGAATGAATTGAGAAATTGTACTCATAGACGGCTATGTATAAGAGTTCGGGAAATGATCTATATGTTTCGTCAGCCTTTTTACAACGCATGATTTCAGTAAGGGTGGAGTGAAATCTCTCCACTTGTCCATTGACTGAGCTGCTATAAGGAGGAGTTTTTAAAAATTTTAATTTTTAATTGGTCGGTTAGCATAAAGTTTATGGATGGGGAATTCAGGGATTTTTCGTTATCAATTACTACAATTTTTGGAACGCCAAATGCAAAGATTATTTCGCGTAACGGATCTCTGATATCTTTAATGGCTTTTGACTTTAGTAATTTTACTTGTGCGAATTTGGAAAACTTATCTATTGCTGTAAGGACTAGTTTTTTTTCAGTGGCATAGATATCTATTTGTACTATTTCTCCTGGGAAATTAGGAATTGGGGTTTCTTTTAACTCGGGCTTATTTGGGTGTCTGTCATACTTCTGCTCTTTGCAAGTGACACATTGTTTTATTAGATTAGATATTTTTGAGTTCATTTTGGGAAAGTAGAACTTTTCTAGCAACTGAGCCTTATTTTCGCGGGCGTTGCGATGTGCTCTTCTGTGTTCCTTAATGATTTCCTCTTCTTGCTTGGCTGTATCTGTTAAATCCTCTATTCTTTTTTGAGTAAAGCGGACTTTGTAATTTTTGAAATGTGTAGGAAAAATGTTTTGGATCTGGCCCATGATTTCTTCTGTAGTCTGCAGTCTATTAACTACACTTGGGTTGAGGTATTTTTTGAAAATTTGGATGAGGTCGTCTTCAGTGTACCTTGGTTGAGTTACTATATGTCTATGGTAAGTGGGAAAGGGAATACTAAATCCATAGTTAGTTGTACCTGTAGTGATTATCAATTGATTTTTGAAAACGTTGATGGGTATTTCAGTGGCTGGAATTAAATCTTGACCTGAGCTTTCGGCACTGTGTTGAGTACCGGTGAGTGAATTTATTGATGATTTTGGGGGTCTAGAAAAAGCATCTGCTACGATATTCATTTTACCTGGTTTGTACTTAAGCTCGTAATTGTACTCTTCCAGTATGGCTTTCCACCTTTTGAGCTTACTGTTATTGTTTTTGCTACTTAGAGCATAAGTTAGCGGTTGGTGGTCCGTGAATATTTGAACTTTTGCTGTACCATATAGATAGTTCCTTAGTGTATTTAAGGCCCAAATAATGGCTAGCATTTCTCGTTCGTTTGTAGCATAGTGTTCTTCTGTCTTATTCAAAGTACGGGAGATAAAGGTTATCGGTCGGTCGTTCTGTGCCAATACAGCTCCGATTGCGTAATTGGAGGCATCGGTTGTGAGTTGAAATTCCCTGTTAAAATCGGGATAAATTAAGAGCAAATCATTTGATATAAGTGAATTTTTTATTTTTTGGAATGCGTTGGATGCGTCGTCGTTTAGACAGATTGGAGTTTTATTTGAAGAATTTTTCGAAATTCGTCCTCCTTCCCCCCTTAAAAGGGATGTAAGGGGTTTCGCCAGATCTGCGTATCCCTTGATGAAGCAGCGATAATACCCTGAAAGACCGAGAAAAGAGCGGAGATCTTTCAATGTTTTTGGGCAAGGGAAATCCACTATCGCTTTTACCTTTGCAGGATTCGTTTTGATTCCCTTCGCAGAAATAACGAATCCTAAAAATTCTACTTCTTCTCTGAAAAATGAGCATTTATCCAACTGGACCTTTAAGTTCGCCTTTTTAGAGTGCGTAGCTTCATTTTCTCCGATGACTACAATGTCATCAATATAAACGAAGCATATTTTGCCGATATGTTCTCGCAAAATGTCGTCTAGGGCTCTTTGAAAAAGGGCCGGTGCATTTTTGAGACCAAAAGGAAGTCTTGTAAATTCATATTTCCCATTATTGACTGAGAAAGCTGTTTTCTCGATGTCTGACTCCTTCAGCGGTATTTGGTGGAATCCGCTTTTAAGGTCGATTACTGAAAATAATTTGCTTTGGCCTAATTGCGACAGCACTTCATTAATCTGGGGTATCGGATATTTATCTGAAATCGTGACAGTATTCAGTTTCCGATAGTCAACAACTATCCTGTACTTCTTCTCGCCAGAAGAGTCAAGTTTTTTTGGTACTATCCATATAGGAGAGTTGTAGGGCGACCGTGAAGGTCTTATAATGCCATCCGCTAATAGCTGGCTGATCTGTTTTCCTACTTCATCCTTTAGAGCCATCGGATAGGGATAAAACTTTGAGTACACAGGAGTTTTAGAGGTTGTGCGAATCTCACCTTTTACAGTGGTAGTGAATGTTAGTTTCTCATCCGGTTCTGTGAACAAATTCGGAAATTCCTGAACTAACCGATTAACTTTGTTTTTTTTGCTCAACATTCATATGGTCCGTTCTTATATCGATTTTGTTGACTGCCGTGTAGGCTTGTTGCTTTACTCTAATTTTAACCTTGTCTTTTATTATCATAAAAATTTTCATCAGTAGGGATTATTGCAGAGAGTTCTTTTAGGCTATCGTTTCCTAAGATAGCGTGGAAAGATTTGAGTGTGGGTAAGAGAAAAAATTTAATGTTCGTATCTTTAATACCAAATAAGTTCACCATTGCGTGGTGACTGATTTTAATATTACCGCCTATAGAATTGGCGTAAAAGGGCTGTTTGTTAGGAAGGGGTTTCGAGATGAGTGCCGACTGAATATAATTCTTATTGGAGCCCGTGTCAATTAAAATTTTTTAAAATTTCTCCACTCTTCGTCCTGCACTCAAAGTAAGGCAGTGAAGAGCGATTTATTCTAAAAAATGGATGTCTGTATAGTCAATTAGTTGTTCTTGAGTGTCATTTTGACGCTACGTACTGCATTAATGTCTGGTTATATTGGTTATCGGTATTGTTGATGAGTTGTTGATAATTCGCAGTATCACCTCTTTCCGGTTCGTTATGGAAGTTTGCTTGTCCTTGTTGATACGAATTTTGGGCTTGTTGAGCTTCAGTCTCCTGAGGTTGGATATGGAAATTTCTCTGGAGTTTGTTGGGTGCCTGGACTTGTTGTGTTGAGGGTGCATACCTTTTACCTGTAATGTTACGGTCTTGTTGGGGCCTGTTCATGTAATTAATCGCTCCTGTTTGGACGCTGATGTCCATTGGAATTGGTCGTGGTTGTGGCTTAGGTGCCATTGGACGCGGATGTATTTGTTGCTGAAAGTTATTATTAAGTTGATTGAAATGAGGTCTTTGTCGGTGTCCGAAATGGTTTTGGCTGAATTGAGGCTGCGGTATGTGGGCTAACTGAGGATAAAATGGAGCTTTATTACCTGTAGGGTTTCTGGGAGAAAAATGTTTTTGTGGAGGCATGGGAGGTTGCTGAGATCCACGAGATGGTCCAGCGTGGGATATGGCGTGATGAGTCCTAAAATTTTGATTTTCAAGCTTTAGACAGAGGTGTTAAGCTTGGGGAAGGTCAGTTGGTTCTCTTATGCCAAGAAGTCTTGGCAGATCGCCTCTCAAACCTCTGACAAATGTGTCTAATGCCTTGTCTCGGTAAGTTTGAGTGAGAACGTTAAGCGATTCGTTTCCGATTCCCATACAACCTATCTTATTTAAAATCAGAGATAAGTGTGAATAGACAACGTGGTAAAACTCTTGCGTCGAAAGGTTTCCTTGGACTAAGCATGTCATCTGGTATTCAAGTGTAGATAAATCCCGTTTATCGGCATAGTGCATTGTCAAACAACGAGCTATGCAACGGAGTATTGTACGATTTCAATACAACGTCAGCCTGACCTACGATTTTATTGCGAATCACATTAAGGATCCCAAAATATTTGGGTGTTCCTCTAGTGCTTTCGTAGATTTGCAGAATTCGGTCTACGCTTTTCTTCCAGGAGTTAAATTCTCCTGGCTGACCGTTGAAGTCTTTAAGGCAACGAACAACATCGGGTATTTTATCTAAATCAGAAATATTCTGCCTAAATTCAGGGTTAATGGTTTGGTCTATGCCAGAGAAATGATCATGGTAGGGGTTTATAGCAGATTGGATAAGTTGTCGTTTTGAAGAACTCGAGTTACCACACCTGTAATGAGGGCTTCCAGAGCCTCATTTGTGACAACTCCACCGATATTAGCTACAGATGGTCGTTGGGTTTCAGGATTGGAGATAGGAACATTAAGAACAGGAGGTCTTATTACATTATTGGGATTTGCCATGTTTAAATAAATTTGATTCGAGAGAGGAAAAAAAAAAAAAAAAAAAAGGCAAGGAACAATAAAGAGAATAGAGATTACCAGATTAGATTTAATTAATTACGGTTTTCTTCTTAATTTAAACACTTAAATTAATTTGTTTCTTTAAATTTTAAACACTTCACACAGTTGCTTATTATCTAGACTTATTTGTCTACAAGATGGTTATGTGTAATATTAAATTTTTTTAACTATTTTTAAATTCTTTAATTTAATTGATCCTTAAAACTAAACTTACAATACTATAATCTGCAGGCAATACATTGGTCCTGACTTTTGCGTTGTCGTGATGCGGCTAGCGGTCAAACGCTTCCTTTTCCCTCGTCGGTCGAGTGTTCAGCTGCCGGCGATTACTCAGGGGCCCTTGTGAATATCACTTTCACCACACACGCGGGGGAGCCACAGGGTATTTTGGTAATTATCGAGAACACACGCGAAATTTCCGTCCGTACTACTTGAGGACTTTTTTTACGGAATTAACACGAACTTGGTGCTTCTTGAGGACCTTTTAGTTGTAACGATTTACCGAATGTAACCCTGTGGTCCCTGCTCGGGCGCCAGTTAAATTTTTATTTAATAAAAATCATAAAAAAAACAATTTTTTTCCTTATGGCTAAATCCCAACTTTTATTTAAACAAAACGTTTTACACTCTCTGGAGACTAAATTAAAACTCAGAATACTTATTTCTAAATGTTCCTATTTATAAGATGCGAAATGCTCTTTGCTCAGGTGCAGACATAGCGTCAGCAATAATGCAGCTTGGGAAACGTTCTGTATGATGATACTGGGTGTCTGATAACGGCATGTGCAGTGCATCCGGCACCTGCATGATTTCTGTGGGAATGGAATTTGGCAACGTAAACTTGTAAGGTGATAACTTATATCTTCCAAAGAAATTGGCAGATCAAAAATATTCATTGGTGTAACAAGATCAGCAGTAGCGTTGGTTTTTGTTGTAACAGCCGATGAGTTGGCGACAGCGATGGAGGTGACATGCGTAAGAGTTGGTGCAGTGGTGGTGGTGATAGGAACAGTAGCAGCGTCCGTGGAATGAAAAACAGCGAACACTGGAGAGATGATTCCAGATCTACAACGAAGAGATGTACATACATGAAGGACAGCGGAGTAGAAGACCGTTTTTTTTCATATATTCTACGTCACTATCAAGAATATTAACACAAGTAGCGTGAAATAATTTTGCACAATGGCCACAATTTGATTTGGAAACAGATCTATCCACTTTACAATGGCGAATTACGCAAATGCAAGGATTTTTTATTTTTTTTTTTTTTGTATTTAAATTATTTTTGATTATCTTTGAATAATTTTATCTCAACAAGAGAGAAAGAAGTTTGATAGGAGATCAAAAGAAAAGCATGTTCACCCCACGTCACTACTCACTCAATATTAACAACAATAACAATAACAAAAGCAGTCCAACACACTCCGATTACAAATAAGAATACAAATAACAACAAAAACAATAGCAGCAAAAGCAACAACCTGTAAATTTAGATCAATACATAATGTACAAATAGACAGGTGAGTCTTCCGGCCTAATTTCAAGTTCATTGGATTACACTACAATAGTTAAGGGCGAACCATAAAGGATTTTGATGAGCTTAAGCCAACTTAATGATATGTTTCATTACATGTAAATAGTGTTGCATGCCCATGATGGGATTTTGTGCGGCTTCGTCAAGTTTCGGTAACTTTAGTTAGCTTAAGCAAAGTGTCAATAAAATAGTTGACACAAAGAAATTTTTTTTCTTTTCTTTCCAATTTTGTGCTATATAAAGTTCTGGTGTTTTTATTTTAATCACCCCTATAACGAAAGTCGTTTAAATTGTTCGACTCGTGTCTTTTTGACCAGTCGTCTTGGTATTGGTATTACGAAACTTAAACGAGTCGACTCTCCCCTTATTTACGTTCGACATAAATTCCACAACTTCAGATGACAGTCAGATCGAATATTTTAATTATTTTGTTGCGATATTTACAAATTGTCTTTCCGATTTTATATTTTTAAATCAGATTGTTAGCTCAAATTCGAATTACTTTGCATCTAATAAAAACAAAAACTACGTAATATAAATATGGACAGCATAGGAATGTTTATAGCATTAAGTAATGATAATGATGATGAACCGGAATCCAATAAAAGAGAATTAATACGAGTAAGAAGGAGTATCAGATCAAAATGCAACCCATTGTATTTACCAGACGCTAAGTATAAGTTTCAGGAAAAATTTGAATGTATTTAAAATAAATCAAGGTGTGTTTTTTTTAATCAAAATGTATTAGGTTCCAGATATAAAGCATGCATGTGCTGTTCTAATACGTACCTGCCGCAACATTAAGATTTTATGCTGAAGGTGGCCATTAAACGGGCGTTGGCAACGATTTTGGTTTAAGTTTAACACAACCTACCGTAAGCAAAATTATCAGAGAGGTGATTAGCTTAATGGATGAATTTATTTTTCCATAGTGGATAAAGTTTGAAAACACTGACGAAGAAAACAACCAAATTAAAGCGCAGTTTTAATAAAAGTGAGGTATTTCGGGGGTCATTGGATGTGTCTATGGCACCCATATAAAAAAATTAGCTCCGAAAAAAAAAAAAAAAAAAACGGAACAACATAGATACTACATACTCGTTTTGTGAAGAGAACTTAAACGACTTTCGTAATAGGGGTGAATAGAGATTGTGTCATTCTTACAGCGTTGTTCATTCACAGCTGTCATATGTGAACATTACACGCAATTCAAATTGTCGCGTTCGCGCCTGCTTGCATTGGCATATCGAGTCTAAACAAGGCAAAAATATGTGGCAATTCATACCTCAAGGTTTGCATCAGCTTTATGTTTTAATATAAATATATCGCAGTTGCTAAGCGATAGTTGATCCACTATCTACTTTTGCGCGCTTTGACATTTAACATTTGATAATTGCAATTTTTTCTTAAACGAAATTACATTTTTTCCCGGGGGTGGTTTAAAATCTTCATAGGCACTATGAGAACTGGCGGCGCGTATTATGAAATTCTTACTTACTAAAAAAACCTCACAAAATCTATCAGACTATGACTAAGTTTCCTTAACAAGTATTTTAAACCTCTGTAGCTTATCGCGTTTGATACGTAGTTTTCCAGGCACCTACTATTATAGTTATTACATGCGATTTTTCTTTATTGTATTTTAAGTTGGCGCACAATGTATGCCGCGTCCAATGTCCGGATTATTTCCTGATTGCAATGATCCGCAAGACGAGTGCAAAGTTAGCGAGCAAAGCAGCTTATTACTTCGTGTTTCATGGTAGCAATTTCTAGATCGCGGTGAATATCGCTATTCCCTACATACCATGGAGCATTTAAGATTATTCTTAGCACTTTGTTTTTAAATTTCTCTAGTATAGACATACGTCTACGAAGGTTTCCGCACTTGCTTATACAAAAGCAGTTTGTTATATAAGCTTAGTTTTGAATATCTACCGATAAGCCAATTCATTTTTCTAAACTTGATTTCGGGCTTCTCTTAAAAGTGTGATTTTAAATTTCGCATCTAGAGTAATTTCCAAGTACTTTGCTTCGCTTGCATACGGTATTTTTACCGAGTAAATAAATAAGTGTAAATCGTTAAATCGTTTACCTTTCTTTATAGAAAATTGACATGTGTTGACTTGGTTTAGGACGATTAGCCAGGTGTTTGTCCACTCAAATATTGAGTTTAAAACTCGTTGGAGGTTTCCCGTCGAATATTCAACTGTGTGACCTATCGAACAGTGGGGCAGAATGCCCCAAAATGTGGTATCGAATTAGCCGTTACAGCTAAGAACCTAAGCCGACCAAACACGTCCACTAAAACGCCCACTTTTCTGAAATGTGCCTATTTTTCAATATTAAAAACTTAAAGAAGATTTATTGAAGATCTAATTTCTATCAACTACACTTACCTTCCCCACCCACTTTCACGCCCCCTTTTATCGTGAAGAAAAACAAATTGGTATTTATTGAGACTTATAAATTAAAACAAAACAATTAACCTTAATTTGTCCATTAACTACAAAACAAAATCAAAAATTGTTATTACATCCTTAGATATCACCACTATCAACTCTGTCATCATTATTATCATCAGACTCAGGAAGAGCGTTTGATTCCTGGACACTTGGGGGTAAAAAAGAAATTAAATACATCTTCATTCGTTTTTTCACGGCTTGATTTTCTAGAGAAGTTCTCTCGGGAATTTTTAAAACCTTTGTTCAGCGCTTCATGCGCTTTCTCCGAAAGTTGGCCGATCGGCAACAGTGCAGATGATATAATTTCTGGGCCATGAATAAAATGTTTATGCAAAGTTGGAGGCATGTGATGCCGGGGATATTTATTGAAGAAGCATCTCGCTGTGTCATGTGCAAATTCCCTGAACTTAACTAAATAAATCTCATATCCACTGGCAACTACAATCATTGTTGTGTGCATTTTTTTATGAGTTCTACTTAAGTCTATTTTTGTTATTTCGGCTGAGAGTTCAGGAATTTGGAAAAACCACCTTTTCGAGTAGCATCATTCGTGTTACCAAATCCCGCTTTTCGTTTATCGACAATTAAGCCACATCATTTTTTGAATTCCCTTTAAATTCGAAGCTTATTTGCTGACACGACTTTGTCACTTTCGAGAGCTTACCATTTTTAATGGGTAATTTGTATACTAAATGCAGAAGGCTTTCAAACATTCGTATCCAACCATATAAAACAGACATTCCAAAAGCTAAGTGTTCTGTTTTTACTGGTCGTGTAATCATATCTTCGACCTTATTGAATTCCTTCGAAGTTGCTCCACATAAATTACATTTTTGGGTTGAGGTGGTTTTAGTTAAAGCATTACAAACTTTTCCATCAATCATAGCGAAAATTAAAAAAGATATACTTTTACAGTCTGTTACCGATTACTACTTTTTGAAGCTTTTCAATCTGTGCATCCACTCGGGCTTTTTCAGCTTTCGAAACATCAGTTAACTCTTTAATATATTCAATTTTTAAAGGCCTGCAATAATTTGGCGAAGATGTGGGTTTTGCCAGATACTTTATATGATGAAAACTTTTCAGGATTAAGATTAAGAATCACATTATATTAGTGTTGTGATGGTTTCGCTGCGACTAATACTGCCAAAGCATCTTCTTCAGTCATACAACTTTTTTACTGTGACTTTTAAAATATTTTTCTATATTTTTCAGCTCTATTGGGGCTTACAGTTGCTTCTTTTAGGAGACTCTCTCAAGCCTTGCGTTTTGAACCTTTTTATTTGTTCGGAAGAAGTCTCAGAACTCACTTCCGGACGACCACGTTTGTTTAGCCATTTATCATCAGCTTAAAAAAATTTTTTCTTAAAATCAGTTTTGAAATGCGAGAGTGTTTTCTTTACAACTTCCATTTGGTTGTTTTCAGTGCTTTTTGAAATTTTAATAAGTTCTTCTTTTAAGAAATTGAACTGTTCTTCAACAGTTAAACTTCCAGGGCTTCTCATCACTTCAACTAGTTCACTTCTTGCGAAAAGAATGAAATTTGAAGAAAGTTATAAACAACGAAAAAAATGTATAAATCGGAGGGACCATACAAAAATCCAAATATCACGAAAAGGGGAGAAAAGTAGCAGGATTTTTTGACGGAAATACAGAATACACATCACGCACATTTAAATGACAGACACAAAAAAAAAAAACTTGGACAAACCCGGAACTCAACTAAGAGTTTACGGGATTTAGGAAATCCTTAAAAATACATCACACATCACATCTATTTTATTTTATTTTATTTTACTTTTTGGTAATGTGCCTTACACATTGTTACATACCCGAAGTTGAAGGCTCCATACCAAGTTTTCAAAATTATTTGTAGATTAACAAAAATTCAGGCCTCATGTGCAAAGAAGAAAAAACATCAACTTTTTTTCTGAGTCAACTGAAAAAAAAAATCATTTACATTTTTTTATAATGTTGATATTACAATAATTGATCGAAAAATAAAAAAATAGAGAAATTCTCAATTTAGTAATTTGAAATAATGTCAGCTTTTGGGCCCCACTGTGCCGCGCAAGTATAACCGAATCAACCTCAATCAACCTATCACAGTATCTTGATCACGAGGTAAATCTCTTGTATACAGTAAAAACAGGTATAGATCGAGAACGTTTCCTTGTGGAACGACGTGTTTTTCTTGAATTCTAAGTATTCAGTCCCATATCTTACGCGAAACAATCTGTTGGCAAGGTAAGATTCTAATATTCCATGCATTTTGTCAGGTAAAATTTATTGTAGCTTATATTTCAGACCTTCGTCCACAACTTGTCGAAGGCTTGTGATACGTCGAGAAAAACGCCAGAACATATCTTTTTTCTTCTACGGCATTTTCAATTACGCTTGTTATTTGGTAGATGAATCGATTGTGGAATGTTTAACCCTAAGGCCAAACTGGTGATCCGAGACCAATCTTTTCTCAGTTAAAGGTTTCAATCGTTTGAGCAGAAGTATCTCCTAGACTTTTGAAATTATCGGCAAGAGCGATATAGAGCGATATTTTTTTGTTTGTCTATTTTTGTGGTATCTAGGGACCCCTTTTGTGATAAGAAAGTCAACGAGGTCAGGCGTTTTGTTTGTTTCGATAGGCCAATATGTTGGTTTGCTCGCCTAAAAGTGTCCCCGCCATTTTTCATACTCAAAACCGTAACGGTTTTAGATAATTATGAGCTGTTTTTGGGAAAATTATAAAAAGTATTCTATTAAAGAACATATTAAAAACTTGTTGTATGTTATTACAGTAAATTTTTGGAAAAAAGAATGGCATGTACAATATGTTTTAAAAGTTATAAACAAATTGATTATAGAAAATTAATTTTGAGAGTCTCTGTTTCGTAATAAAAAGAATTTTCCTTAACTTATTATCTTTCCAAAAACATTTACCTGATCAGATTTTTTTGTTCGATAGAGCACTAGACTACTTCAAGTGATTTATGGGAGAAAACACTTAAATCCCCTATAACTTTGCAACGGGGGAAGTTAGACACCCCTTCGCATACAAGTTTTTTCTTATATATCCTCGTGCTATAGCCCACTGAAATCGTATTATTAGGTCTTGAATCAGGCTGTATGTAGTAGGAACAAACTCACATCAAGGTAACAACAGACAATAGGAAGTTCCATAAATCTAGGATTAAAAAAAAACCAAATTAACTTAAGCCCCAAAATAATTAAACCTCTTTACTCCGTAATACCATCTTAGGTTGATCAAAGCAAATGCGAAAAATTTGGAGACACGTGCCCTCACGAAAAACCAAGAGATTCTTCCCCTTAAGCTAGGAACTTAAAGGAACTTAAACTTAAGGAATTATAAATCAAAATTAATTCCTTGTTACCAAGTAAAAGAAAGAAAAGACAGGAAAAATGGACGTCTACGAAGCAGAAAAAGTAATAAAGACACAGAAAGTTTGACATAAATGCAAAATAAATTAATTAACAGAGTCGCTGCTTAATCAAAATTCAAGGTGATTCAAAGATTCAAAAATAATGCTGACCATATCAACTATCAGCAGATCCTCATTCAACAATATTTGACAGACTACAACGTCAAGACAACGATTATATTAGGTCTATAACTTATTTCATAACTTGTATTATTCCATTATAATTACTCCATTGGAACATGCGTTGAAAAGCTACTGTCATTTCAGTATATATCATTCATTTGAAACGTAAACAACAATAATTTTTTTTCACTCAAACATGTTGAACTTTGTGCCTGAAAAAGTGTTTTTGCGGGGAGTTCTTCTTCATTACTTTAGTGTGAAGAAAACTGCTGCCGAAAGTCATCGTGTTTTGGTGGAAGTTTATGGTGAACATGCGCTGGCTGAGCGAACGTTCCAAAAGTGGTTTGCACCATTTAAAAGTGGTGATTTTGGCTTGGAAGACGATTAACGTCCTGGGCAGCCAAAAAAGTTTCAAGATGAAGAACTGGAAGCATTACTCCATAAAGATTGTTGCCAAACACAAGAAGAATCTTTGGGTGTCACTCAAGCAGCAATTTCAAAACGTTTAAAAGCAGCTGGATTTATTCAAATGCAAGGAAATTGGGTTCCACATGAACTCAAGCCGAGAGATGTCGAAAGGCGGTTTTGCATGTCCGAAATGCTGCTAGAACGCCACAAAAGGAAGTCATTTTTGCATCGGATTGTTACTGGTGATGAAAAATGGATACATTACGACAACCCCAAGCGCAAAAAATCATATGTGAAACCCGGCCAACCAGCCAAATCAACGGCAAAGCCGAATATCCATGGCGCAAAGATAATTCTCTGTATTTGGTGGGATCAGATGGGTGTGCTGTATTATGATCTGCTAAAACCGGGTGAAACCATCAATGGACAACGCTACCGAACACAATTAATCCGTTTGAAGAGAGCAGTAGCCGAAAAACGTCTGGAATATGCGACTAGACACGAGGCAATAACTTTCCATCATGACAACGCTAGGCCCCACGTTGATATTCCGGTTAAGAACTATTTGGAAAACAGTGGATGGGAAGTCTTACCCCACCCGCCTTATAGCCCAGACCTTGCCCTTCTGACTACCATTTGTTCCGGTCGATGCAGAACGCCGTCACTAAAATACGGTTCACATCAGAGCAGTATATCAAAAATTGGCTTGATTCATTCTTGGCTGCCAAGCCGGCGCAGTTCTTTTGGGATGGGATCCACAAATTGCCAGAAAGATGGGAAAAAGTCATAGCTTCAGATGGGCAATACTTTGAATAACACTATCGTACATGTTTTTCTTAAATAAACGTTCAAATTTTGAAAAAAAAACCGCACGAATTAAAATATATAACCAATAATAATATCAATTATTCCCGCACAATACTTAAATCAGATTGATATCAATTTATACCTCTTAATAAACCGTACGCTTACGTGATATTGCGAAAGCAACAGTCCTGGCAAAGAATACTATGTTTTTTTTATGAAACTGTTAACAATGCTATGGAGATCGAAACGGACGAGCATTTATACGAAATACTCGAGCTACAGGCATACCATATTTCAACGATTCCAAAGTCGTTTTCAACATTCGTATTCTCATCCTATCCTAAAAAAAACTTTTCATTTTGCCATGTTATTCCTATAGCCAATAACAAAAACAAAAAAAAAAAAAAATTGTTAAATAATTATGTTCTACAGTATTTTGAAAACACATGTCCACGAGTAGAGAAAACATTGATTTTGCAAAGAATCTATCCATCAAGAACCATTGGCGCGGTCAACATGCGTTGGAAAAATTTTGAAAAATAAATTCGCAAAATTTTCCTACTGGAGGCATTGGTGAGATAAGATCAAATACTCAACTTGAGGACAACCACATACTTTTCGTATACCAGGTGTACCGGTATGAAGTGAGCGTTTTTTTGTGAAAGTAAAACTCAAAATTTTAATGGGAGTAAAAAACATTTTATTTAAAGTATTGGTCATTGCTAGCTACACATTTTTCCCATCTTTCAACCAATTTATGTATTCCACTTCAATAAAACTGTTCGTCTTTTGAAGCAAACCAAAAAGTCACCGACATCGACATCCTTGTAGGTTTCGAAGTGCTGCTCAGCTAATGCGTGTCCCATCGATGAACACAAATGGTAGTCGGAAAGAGCCAAGTCTGGTGAATACGGCGGGTGGGGTAGCACTTCCCAGTCAAGTGCTTTGGTTGTATCCTGAACCAGTTTTGCTTTGTGTGCAGGTGCATTGTCATGGAGCAAAATTACATTGCCGTGTCTTCTGTCCAATTCTGGTCCTTTTTCGATCAATGCATGGTTCAAATTGATCTTTTGTTGTCGGTAGCGATCTGTATTAAGGGTTTCACCAGGCTTTAGGAGCTGGTGATTTTTTCTGTTTAGGATTCTGAAAATAAATCCATTTTTTCATCGCCAGTAACAATTTGATTTTTTATCGTGTCTTTGAAGTAAAATTTCACAAGTGGTTTTTCGGTTTTCCATCTGTCTTTCAGTCAATTCATGTGGCACCTATTTTACAGGCTTTTGGATCTTTCCCATAGCTTTTAAACGGTCAGAAATTGTTTGTTGTGCAACATTTAACATTTCTCCCATTTGTTTCTGAATCAAAAGGTCATCTTCATCCAATATTGTTTGCAATTCGGCGTCTTCAAACTTTTTTAGTTTAGTCTTCCAGGTTCTTCATTTCTCACATCAAAATCGTTTTCTCTGAACCGTTGAAACCATCTTTTGCATGTTGCTTCTGATAGATGCGACCCTGCAGCACTCTTCTTCAAATGAAAACAAAAAAATTAATGCTTTCCGCAAGTCATCATTTTCTGATACAAAATTCTACATTTTTTAACACGATGAAAAAATATGATGTTGTTTGCTCAATGACTTGATGTCCAAACGAAAAAAAAATTAGGGCCCGTTCACAATAAATGTTCCCTATCGAGACATTTGAATCTTGACGCTCACTTCATACCGATACAACTGATATATCTCTACAACTTTTATAAACTCCACCTGTGACTTCGAACAAAACCTTAAAGGCTCAGCTTTCATTACGGTATCAAAATTGCGAAGTTATCATTAACAATGTAATTTGTAAACATATGGTAAACCCGTTATTTACTGGGACACAATTCACATCAACGTAGCAGTAAACAATAACATAACATCAAACATTTCAATACATAGAAGCTCTCAATATAAACAAATTAAATGATTTTAAGTTCCATCAACAGGAAAACCATCCTGGCATGAGACAGCACACTTAGAGATAGTTACATCCTCCTTATCCTGTTATCGACAGTAGAAATAATAACTTCAATATTCATATTCTTCTTCAGAATATATCATTTTTTCCCGGCTCATCAAGTTAAACCAGGCCATCTTCTTTTACTTAGAGGGGAGGAGTTACCTACGACACAAACACACGTACATATGTACTTTGCCACGAAGCAGTTATCTGCAGCTATATGCATGTAAATCGTTCCCACAATTAAAAACACAAAATAAGAATGGAATATTTACGTTTTGCTAGCATTCGTATTATTTGTTGTTTAAAGTTATTTTATGTTTGCTTTGCTTCTTTGAATTGCGTGTTGTCGCTTTTTCTGCAGAATGCATAAATGCAATGAATTTGAAGAATTGTCACAAAAACGGTTCAAGAGTCGTCAAACGGTTCTACCACGTTTTTTTTATATTATATATAATTTTTCGAACATTTGGGTTACGAGCAGGTAACGCAAATGTCAAAAGTTCGTGGCTGTGTGGATTTCTATAGTTATGATACCCCACATACTTAGGTAATTCGTTTATCTTTTTAGTGCCCATAGTATGGCATAATTCTTTTCCATTGGTTGCATGGTTTTTCTGTTGTATTTAATGTTTTACTTACAATAAAAAAAATAATGGATTTGTCCTTGTGACAATCATCCTTCAATTGCATCATTTGAAACGTCAGTAGTCAGTACAAATGTTTGCGTGAAATCTGGTTAATTTAGTTCTACTTAGATAATTTATAATTTCTTTTATCGGTAAAAGGCATTTATTCCATCATTATTGAACGTTATTTCAGTCTTTTTCGAGATATATATCATAGGGATACGTTAACGTTTTTTCCTTTTAAATAATTGGTCAGTGGTTTTCCTATATTTGCATAACCCTTGATAAATTTATAGTAATAACCAGTTGCATCATTCCTAGATAAATTCTAGTTGCCTAAGTGTTGTAGATATCGGAAATTATTGTATTGTTTGGATCTGTTTTAAATACATTTTAACTCATTACATAATCTAAAAATTGTACTTAGTCCTCATGAAATTTTGATTTCTCTACTGAAATTTTTATTTCATCTCTTAGTGTTTGTACGAGTACTATATGTAGTGCCTAAATGATTCGCGTGTTTCTTTAGAGTTTGAGTATATATAATGTTATCTATAGAGATGTGACACAATTTCCCTAAATAGTCTTTTTTTTGTTGTACCCATACCACGTTGAAATATTGAAAGTGCATTTTTTAAACCGAAAAGTAACCGTACACCTTTGTATGTTATTTGCTGTTATTTACTGAAAAACTAGTTTTTTCAATATTTTCTTATTTCATTATGGTTTGATGGGATCCTGATTTTAGGTCTAGTGTGAAAAAGTATATAGCTTTACCTAAATTAGATAAAAGCACGTGGATGGCAGGAATCGAATACGAGTATTTATCTGAAAGTATGTTTTCATTCAGTTTTTTGTAGTCGACGACTAGTGTATTTTTTGCCGTCCGTCATCATGTATAATGTATGCCTTTCTTGGGTACAACGTAAGCTGGTGGTTTGAGATCTGATTATTCCTTCTTTTAGTAATTTATTCAATTCACGAATGAATAAACAGATAGTTGGCATAGATACTGTTTACTCCATATGGCTATATCCATTATTGTTCCGATTTTAGCTTTGACATCAGATCCAAATAATGAATTTAAACCGATTTTAGAGTGCATTCCATTCACTTTCTGTGGCACTGATTCAATTAATTCATTTTTGGATTTTTCTTTAGTATTGCTGATATTATTGACTATATCATCATCAAAGAATATTTCTTCCCTAACTTATGTATCAATACCTTATTTTCAAAACCTTTTTTTGTTGCTGTTCTTTCTAATTTACATTTACATTTACATGAAAAGTAAATGGCAAGCACTGATTTATCAACAAAAAAAAAAAAACTGTGTACATTTTTGCAACTTTCCTGTCTTTTTTTGCCAATTAATAACTAAACGGTTAAAGAGTAATCCATTATATATTTGAATTAACAATATTGTTGTGTTGCACATATTGTATTAATTCTAATTCCTTCTTAAATCTATTGTCTTTCTTTATAATGTTAAGTAATTTGTTAGTAATTTGTTAATTTAGTCAGTACGCAGTTTAATAAAATTTACTTATCATTATTATCCACTACATCATTAATTCTTTTTAACATACATATATCTTATTGTTTACTATGAATGTATTTATCTATGATACTTAATGATCAAGGAGTAAGAAAAATGGATTTGTTCTGAGGATGAACGAATGAAGAATTAACTAGCATAGTGCGTATCTATTTATTTTGTGTATTTAGCCAAGTTTTTGATTGATATTAAATAACAGTCTTGTCGTGTTTCTATTAGAAAATACTTCGACAGGTTTACATCCATAGAATGTGCAGAAAAGTTATATTCCTAAACCCATCTTTCTAAAAGTTCAGATTAAGACATTCAGTATTAAGGTATTGCAATATTGCAGTTAAAATAGAGTGGAAACTTTCCTTTATTTGCGCTTTTAATATATAAAGTAGTGTTCTAAATATCGTAATTCTCAATTGATCTTCAAACATAAAGATTACGGATGCAAATTTTAGCGATTATTTACGAATATTTTAAGAATATGTTAGAATACCAAAAGATTCGCGATTAAAAAAAAGCAATCGTGTTATGGTGAAAAGCCTATAAAAAGTACAAGGGGCCCCTGAATAGCCCTACAGTGATCCAGTGAGAAAAAGGAACTTGTGACAGCTAGCCGCAACACCCGATCCCGGCCATCGTCTCCAAAGGAGATGCTTATATATATTAGCACTGTTATTTATATTTAAGAAATTTTTTATATAACAGTGAAGAAATCAAATAGGAACAAATCTCGATACTAAATGAAACGAAAATATTAAATGCGAGAAGTTGAAATTTGTGAAAATCCAAGAAATAAGATAAAGTAAATTACTCAATATATTTTTTATATTATTTTTCTTTGATATAATTAGTATTTGAAATATTTTTAATCATAAAAATTTTAGTATAACAATTAAATATTCAAAAATTTTTTTTTACCAATTTAAATTAATCATGGTTAATACACGGTCAGGTTCAACCGGTGAAAACCCCGAAAATCCTCTTGAAAATAATTTATACCCTCATGGGTCGTCGAACCTTAGTGTTTCCACTGTCTAGATCCCTTCCCAAGACCAAAATAATTCATTCCCATCGAGCACATCCCGTAATAAGGGAGCTCAAGAAATTCGATCGATACCCGAGTTAGACGCTCTAGTCCCTTCGATCGTAAGTCGCGTGCTTGAGCAGTAAGGGAGACGCATTGTGGAAAGCGTTATGAAACCAAATACTCTTCGTTTTTCTGATGTAGACCAGGCAATATATCCGCAATTCGCAAACAAATTAGATGGACTAGAGAAAGTCCAAGATATTGTGAAATGCTTACGGAACTTTTCCGGACAGGCAAGCGAGCTCTCCTCATGGAGAAGAACTTAGAACGGGTACTTAAAATATACAAAAATATTAAAGGAACTCCCAAATACTACAGGCTACTCAATGTTGTACAAAATTGTTGCTTGAAGCTTAAAATACGCCTTTAGATTGGGACAGCATTTCGCATTGTCATACAATGCGCTACGCCGACAAGCGTGATATCACTACGCTTGAGTACCAAATGACAATCATGTTACAGGGAAATCTAAGTATGGAGCAATTTTACCATTGTCGACTCACAGTTGACATCTATTATTAATAAAGTATCTTATATGGAAATCGGTCAAGAATTGATGCGACTTCTAACCAAAACATACAAAGATAAAGCTCTCGAAACATTCATTAGAGGTAATTTGTCCGACCTATTGGGTATAAAAGAACCCGCGGACTTACCTCAGGCACTTCATTTATGCCCGAAATACAATAACCAGCACTTTAGGTCTCATTTTACGCAAAACAACAACAGCCTCCAAACCAACAAGGTGTGAGTTAACAAAAAAATCACCAAATTCAAAGTAGAAATCCTAACGCGCAAGAGCAAGTATATCCTTATAATAACCAGCCGATACGACAAGCTCCACTTTTAGGCAATCAACCGCATAATAATTTTACTCCTCATAATTCAAATCCTTATCCACGTCCATTTTAGCATTATAGACCCCTTTGCCAAACCAACCGCAAATCAAAAATGAGCCTTTAACCCAAGGCCGTAGTAACCAGTTCAAGGGTGTTATAAACCAGAATCACAAAATTTTTCCTGCCGCAAAACAACCTGTTCAAAAGCAAATCCCCATACTCATTCAATTGCAACAGCAAAACTATCATATCGATTCCCAAGTACAAGTAGAACCTTTTGAAAATTCCTGATATTCTCATTTCGATAATAACACAGACCCCGAACAAGAAGCCTATGACAAAATGTGTTCCGAGTTCACACAAAATTTAAATTTTACAGCCTTAAATCCCTAGGTGCTGTTATCCACACCCAAGGTAGCTTCATGACTATCTTACATAAAATTAAAATCAAAATTAAACAGCTTGATTCTCAAGCAGTTAACACGATCTCTCTAAACACTGAAGGGTTGACTAACTGTCAAAAATCCATTCTAGCCATAAGCAAAAATTTCAATTTATTTTCCGAACCTGAACAAAGAGTTAGTTACACCACAGCAGTAGTCGCTGAAATACGAACTTCGACTTCCTTTCAAGGAATTTGATATTGAGAAAACAATTTTCTCAATCAACAACGGGAATTATGAATACACAAGGCTCCCACTCGGTCTTAAAAACGCTCTTACAATTTTCCAACGAGCACTTGACGACATCTTACGAGATTTCATTGGTAAGATCTGTTATATGTACATTGAACAAACGATCCAGATCAGTCAATTCCACAGCGTTCTCAAGAATTGGGCATCTCTCAGACTACATTATGGCATATTTTGCGTAGGGATCTTGGTTTATACCCATACAAGATCAAGCTTACTCAATAATTGAAGCCGATGGACCATTTAAAGCGACGTACGTTCTACGATTGGGTTCTGGCGCCATGATCACCGATTATTTTTGGCCCGAATTGGAAGATATGGACTTGACTATTTTCTGTGGGGCTACGTTAAGTCATTGGTTTATGCCAACACGCCGACGACGTTGGAAGAGCTCAGAGCCAACATTGAACGCGAAATAGCGGCCGTTTCGTCCAAAATGTGTGGCCGAGTCGTTGAAAATTGGGTCCAACGAATCGACAGCTGCAAACGTGCGCGAGGTGGCCATATGAACGAAGTCAAGTTCCATTCATAAATGTTTTGATGTACTTCAAGTCAAAAGTACAAGTACAAGTACTTCAAAAGTTTTTGAAATATCTCAAATAGTTTGCCTTTTATTTAAAAAAAAAGTTGTCAAGTCGTTATTAGAAAACCCTATATTATCTTTACTAAAAATGAAGATCAGCATGTCGAACACATAGAGCAAATTTTTAACACACTTTGTACACCTAATAGGAAAGTGCAGCTCGATAAGTGTAAATTTTTGAAGTCAGAAGTAGAGTGTCTCGGACATCTAATCACATCCGACGGAATAAAAAAGTGCGCGGAAAAAGTAACGTCCATTCTAAATTTTTCAATCCCAACAAATTTAAAAGAAGTAAAATCTTTTCTCGGATTGTCCGGCCACTACCACCGCTTCGTAAAGGATACGATCAAATCGCTAAACCTTTAACAATCCTTCTCCAAGAGGAAGAAGAGCGTGTATCTTAATATCAATCTGTTAAAATGGCAATTAATCTAAATGAAGAAGCCTTAAACGCGTTTAATAAAATAAAAAAATCTCTTGTTTCTAAAAAAGTAATTTTGGCATAAAAACCTTTCTACCTTACAAAAGATGCATCCAATTACGCTATCGGTGCTGCCCTAGAGCAAGATAGGAGACTTTAGCATTCATTAGCAGAACACTTAGCCAAACGGAGCAAAATTACGCAGCTAACGAGAAAAGAATATAAGCTATTGTATGGGATTTAGTTATACTGCGTAATTATGTATACGATCATGCTAAGGTTAGAATTTTAACGGATCATCAACCTTTAACATTTGCTTTAAGCAACAGAAATAATAATAGCAAAATGAAAAAGTGGAAAACTACACTCAAAGAGTATAACCACCACATAAGTTAAAGCCTAGAAGTAAAAACGTTGTCGCCGACGCTTTATTCAGTGCTCCAAAATTATCTGATGTAAACACCTTATCCTGAACCCAGAATAGTGATGCAAGCTCATCGCACAATCTTATTTCAAGTATTGAGATCACGATTTACGCATTTAAAAACTAAATCTTTCTTCAAATAGGCAAAATAATATTCCCCATTAACCACAGACATTTAAACAATGAGCCAATATTCAATCACAACAATCTCAAAACTATTCTTAAAAAAAGAGGAAATAATTATTAACATATAGGCGAACGCATCGTAATGAGAGCAAAAATAAAATGCAAATTTTATCCCAATTTTACTTCCCTTCCATGGCAACTAAAATTAAGAAAATAGTAAAAAAAATGCACAATATGTAGAGAGAACAATATGATATTCATCATAGTAAGCCAGAAATTCAAGCAATTCCTAAATATCCGGGTCAAATTGTTTATGTTGATATTTTCTCCACCCAAAAAAACCTTGTTTTAACTTCTTTTGACAAATTCTCAAAATACGCTTAAGCCAAAATTATTAAGTCCAAAGCTGTAGAGGACGTGCGGCAACACCTAAGAGAAATTCTCTTTCTTCGGCGTGCCAGAAACGATCGTTATAGACACCGAAAAAGCTTTGAATTCAATTTCCATTGGATTTATTTAAGAAGAAGAGCTAAAAATTAAAATATTAACAACATCGCCACACTGCAGCAGTGTTAATGGCCAAGTCGAACGCTTTCATTCAACATTTATTTAAATAATGAGATGTTTGAAACCACATATTGAAGAAATGCTGTCACTAGAGATGCTTAAGAAACTACAGATTAACAATACCAACTATATTGAAGAGTTTAAAGCATCCAGCAAAACGAAACAATAGCCTTATTCTCATTTTCAACCCTAATTTTGGCAATTTTCACACTCACGTTACTAAAATTAAAACTCAAAATAAATTAAATCTCATTAGAATAGCGAAACTGTGAAGTAAAATCATCTGAGAATGAACCTATCTCAACATGAAGAACTATAGGGGTAAATGACCTTCCAGATTACCTAAGACTGGTGGCATCGAACGAGGGCGTTCGATTTTTAAAGGCGAAGGAGTTAATGCAAACTGGACAACAAGTGCATGGGCACTAGGTTAGATTATAAGTTGAATTCTATTGTGAAGTCGGTCAGAATAAAGAGGTGCCAACCTCCATAAAAAAAAAGTTTTTTTTTATTGTAGTTTATATTATAAGTTTATACCCTGGATATTGCGGAATAGACGTGACTTGCAAATAAAGTTTGTAAGAAATTCGATTATATGTATATATTTATATTCTTTCTAATAATAATATGTTTCTATTATTTTAGAATTCAATAGAGGGAAATAAATTTTTGCAAGAGTTATGATTTTCTTTCTTTTTTTTAACTAGAACTTAGCAGTATGAATAAACTCAAAACATATTTTTCGGAAAAATGGGATAGAGAGCAAATATATTGCCGCTTGAGCCGCGGCTACCTACGAATGATTTATTTTCGCGAGCATTTCGATTTGCCCTTTATAAATCCTTAAAATTTGTTTGTCCTATTTTTATTCGCTTACCAAATCATAGACTGTAGTCCTAGTATATCGAAACTTGTAATTTCTGAAATACAAGGAGTACAATAACAAAATTATCGTTACTTCGTCAGTTCCGTTCCGTTCCCGTTCACTTTTTTTTTTTTTTTTAATATAGAAATAAGGTTTCTTTCCTAAGTCTCCTTCCTGTGTGCAACCATTTTTGGGGAACAAAAACTCCTTAGGCTCGCGTTAATTATAACAAAAAATTAAAAAAAAATTTGGGTTGGGTTTACGAAAGTCGAGGAAAGCTAAGAAAAATATAACCTTTTTTGCAGATTAAATATTTTTTGAGTGGTCTTTAGAAAAAAGATAAGCAAATGCTCCAATGATAAAGTGCCTACAGTACCAGCACCCACCAAGTCAACGCCGAGCTTGATGCAAGCCATAAGCCGACAGCATCTTCCAGACCTTGGACATAACATGTTAAGTCCATAAGTTTGTTTTCCATGATGACACCCAAATACATAGAGAATTGTATAGTGATGCCTTTAAGAACTGGAAGAGCCAGATAAGACAGCTTCCTCCTTTGAGGAAGTATAGATTAACTGAAAGCCTATTTCTGGTACCTCAATCGTCGATCACGTCTAGGGAAATCAATCGCGTCTAAGGCAGTCGCTAGACACGATCTAATACATAGTACAGCTACATAAGGTGGAAGCAAAACTCCGCATTGCGGGAAACCCCTGTTTATCTCCAATATCATATATTGATCACAGCCAGTATTCGAAATCAATGTATTGTATTATTCACAATATTATTATTTTTATCCACACAACAAGTGATTCGTCTACTCGGCGTTCACTTGCCGTGTGTAAGCATGCCGTAAAAAGTTGCGTTGTCGAAAGCACCCTCAATGCCGGATTCATATACCTGAAAGCGCCAGGCTATCATTGAACATTTTCTTCAAAGTTACCAGCAGCAGATCTATATTTTTTTGTGACATAACTGAGTATATACCATCGGAAGCCAGCAAAGAAAACAACAACATGTTTAATGGCCTCAACCGTCACCACAACCGATTAGTTATACCAACTAGGGCGTGTTGTGCTATTCAGTTCACTAGCAGCTTTGTTAATTAGAGGTGTTTGTGAGCTGGTTCCAATTAGGTTACCTGGAATAGGCCTCATTAATTCTTTTTGCTTCAATCTGTGATGGTTCCAGTCTTCCTCCAAATTAGTCTTAAGTGACCTGTTTAGAAGTTTTCTCTTTTCTTAATGAAGACGCTGCAGATCTGCGTTCCACCAAAGAAAGGGCGATATGCAAGATTGCTTATTCACTGAAGATGCCATTTCAAAACTTTCGGTGAGGGTATCTTTCAGGTTCTGAACAGCTTGCTCTAGCTTTTGGTTTGCCCTGAGCTTAGGGGGAGCCCTGTTGGACTTGTTGAACTGCTTCTTAAATAGTGTCCAGGTGGTTTTCTGCGAATTCCTCCTCTT
This sequence comes from Volucella inanis, assembly GCA_907269105.1. Taxonomy (NCBI): domain Eukaryota; kingdom Metazoa; phylum Arthropoda; class Insecta; order Diptera; family Syrphidae; genus Volucella; species Volucella inanis. Next base: position 77,960,640 of record OU026153.1, read on the forward strand.
CAACCAGGTCGATACCTCGCACCCGATTTTGAATGCGATGTACTTTTGGTCTGACATCACCAATAAAACTTTCCAGCCAGTAATGTCCTAAGCATATCTATTGAATGACGTTAAGTCGATTACCAGCTATCGATTCTAGCTATCACCAAAAAGTATTATGAGCATTAGCATGGTGGCGTACGATAAGTCCCATTTTCTTGGAATCACAGTATTCAACGAGTATGGATACCGCTTTCGGTGGAGGTGGTAATAGGGAATCATAGGAAGAATTAGCAGACGCAATGATGAATCTGTATCATTCTCAGTTGCAAATTCTTGGTTGCAAAATTGCGAAAGTTTGTGGAAATTAGCCCTTCCAAATTGCATATAGGGACGTGAGTCATATCTAGACTTTGTCTAAACCCACAATAAAAAAGGAGCCGTCATTGTTTTCTCGATTCTTTCTTTTCTTTTCAATGTCGGACTAAGTTTTTTGGTATAAAGGCGCATATCCCGTTTTCCTGAGTTGTCTTAAAACCCAGAAAATGGTACGAGTTTTATTTTTATATGGGAAGGGCGCTTAAAAAAGAACACAATTCACTTTTCTAAAAGAAAACATATCTTAATTCACTTTAAAAGAGACACTTTATCACCGTTTATCTTAGCATCTAACTCTCTTTTTTCCACCTATATTTATTTATTCGTAATTTGATATGTAATCATACCGATTTCCAAGAATGAATTGTATGAATGATTCTATGGAATTGGTCAAAGAAAAAAAATTTGCTAATTAACACGTTGGCTGCCAGAGTATCACTGGTGATCACAGCAAAAGTTATTCCCCAGAGGCCAGTGCATCACCGTTGATCACAACAAATCTTCCTTTAGGTGCCAATGTATCACGGGTGATACACTCATAGACCTCTAGATTTTTGGTTCTGCCACAAAAGCGAAAAGAAATAAAATAAATTTATAAACTTATTTTAAAAGTTAACATATTTTATTGCATATAAAAAGAAACACTGTATTCCATACTGTTAAAATAAAAATAATAAAAAGTAATGAAGATCGATAAAAAAAAATCTGGCCTAATAAGCCTTAATAGTTGTCTTGAAAATGATTGAGACATAGAAATCGATTGTGATGGCATTCTGAACAATATGTATCTGCAGACTTTGCCTTCTTCCTCATCAAAAAAAAAAAAATCGTTTACAACAAATAACAGAACTTATATAACTTCTCTACCTACCTTGTTTGCATTTATTGTATTCCAAGATTATGTCAGGTTTGAGAATATCCTCACCGTTCTTGTTCTGTTTTCCTAAGGGCACAAGTGTACTAGTATTTGTTGCAGATAAAAAGCGTACTTCTCTTTTATCTCTCCAGCATCCAACTACTATACCAGACTTTTCAAAAGTAATAAATTCTTGTTTTTTCAACTTTTGAGTTGATTTAGATAAGCCTTTTCTATTCCTTCGTAATGGTTCCTGTAGATGCGTTTTCCTATTTAGACAAGAATTAGCCAATTCCATAGAGGCATACAAATTGTCGACTGTTAGAGTTCGGTTTTCCAAAGTGTATGCAAACATTGGTTGAAAGAGATAGACCTGTTGTTCTATCTGACTTTCCAGTGTATAATTTCCTTCTGTTGCATTATCAGTTTCCGCTATTCGGACTTCCCGATTTTCTTCCCAATTTTCTTCAGAAATGCTTTCATTTGTATCACTATCGTAATCCGGGATGTAAAGGTCGTCTTCATCTGCACTAAAATCGACGGAACTATCACTACTACGACTTTCTGGCGCCTCCAGCATTTTTTTTTTTTCTTTACTACTTCTTAATATAAAGCAAAAAATACAAAAGTACATTCACTCTGAACCCTAACTTCGTACTTAATAACTTCTTTCTTCTTTAGATCAAGGGTGATACACGCGCAAAAAAATAAAAAAAAATTAGTTTTAAACGCAAATGATACAAATGATACCGGTGATCACTATGAAAAAATATGTTCAAACATATGATAACATGCCTATTATAGGGTGATTCATCGTAAGGTTTGATTTATAATGTAAAATAAAACACATAAATTTGAAAGCGAACTAAAAATTTTTACTATCGTTTAAAAGAAGCATTTTTTTTTTCAAAACTTCAAAAGCGTCAATTGTAGCTGGCTTATTCCTGAAGACCTGAGAATTTCCATTTCCCCAGAGAAAATAGTCGAAAGGTGTGATATCGCACGATCTAAGCGGCCAATTTACCGTAGCACAATGTGAAATCAAGTGCTCACCAAATGATTTCTCAACAAGTCCATTGTTTCACGCGCTGTATGGCTCGTAGCGCCGTCTTGTTGAAACCAGAGCTCACCTGGTGCTTGAATTTCAGGAAGCACATAGTCCGTTAACATGGCGCGACAACGGCTACCATTGACGGTAACATTCTGATTTGCCTCAGTTTTGCAGAAATATGGATCAATGATTCTACCAGTCCATAAACCATAAACACCATACCGTTATTTTTAATGGATGTAATGGTAACTCTTGATACTTTTCGGGTTGCTCATCAGCCCTAATACGGAAATTTTGTTTATTAACTTATCCATATAGCCAGAAATGGGCTTCATCACTGAACAAAATTTCACGATAAAACACCGAATTTTCATTGAGTTTTTCCAGAGCCCATTCACTGAAAATATGACGCAAATTCAAGTTGCCGAGCTTCAGTTCTTGCACAAGTTAAATTGTTCATGCTTTTAGGTCAAGATCCTTACGTAAAATACGCCAAATTGTCGAATACGCCAAGCCAAGCTGCTGAGAACGACGAGGAATCGATTCATCACGGTCTTCGCGTACACTCTCAGCTACAGCTGCTATAATCTCTTCACTACGAGCTGGATGTGGTTTAACCGGTCGAGTTTCATCCACGAATGAAAACTGGGACTCAAATTTCCGAATGGTATTGGCAATAGTGGTTTCAGTAGGTCGATTATGCGCACCGTAAGTTCCTCGAATCGCACGAAAAACATTTCTCACATAATGCTGATTTTCGTAATAATGCTGAACACTTTGGAGACGCTGTTGTAGTTTGAGTCTTTCCATGATGACTTGCCAAGTAATACTGAACAAAAATGACAAAGCAGCTTGATAGGAGTCACGCGTGATCTGTCAAAAAAAGCCTGTTGAAAATCAAAGCTCACGATGAATCACCGCATTACTGGTGCAAAATATCCCAGCCGTTAATTCATTCTAACTTGTATATTTTTCGCTTGGCACCTGGGGCAAGATTTCTGTTATAATCACCGGTGATACACTGGCCTACAATGATACACGTTTTGCCAAACGTGTCATATTTGCCAGGTGCAAAATAATATGTTACTTCTCCGCCCTTATGATTACAATTCTCTTGAATCCTATTAGTTATTGTATATTAATTTTAAACGTATTCTTTTTTATTGAGTAATAAACTTCATAGTATTGCAAACTTAATTAAGATGGCAATTACAAACATTATATTAATTTTGTAGAGCGAGACTCTTCAATACAGGAATGTTTTCTTGACCAAAAGTAGTTCCCTCGATGAAAAGAGAATTAAAAAAACACTCCGGTTCGTTTTTTTATGTTTTTTATTATGACGGAAGAAGATGTGAAAAAAAAAACAAAAAAATGCGTACTTGTTAAGAAAAAAAAACATGATCAAACAGCTGATATTAAGCTTTTACGGAAGTGTACAAAAACTTTAATATAGGCTAACTAAGCAAAAGTTGCCAATACAATTATTTAAAAAATTTAAACCTTTACAATTTATAATTTAATGCAAACATTAATTAAAGCTCTGCTTCATTCTCCCCCTTATGGTGTCTGCCTGGGTCATCCTCGCCTTCTTAGGGTCATCAGTGGTCTGTTGTTTGTGCCACCTAGGAATTGGGTTATATTGGAGGAATGAAATATACCAAGTGGGATTAGCGGTTCATCTTCTTTGGCAACTTCATAACTGCAGGAACCGATTTTCCTGGTAATAATATATGGACCGTCTCTTTTTGGAAGAAATTTGAAGCTGATACCTTTTGAAGCGTTGCTTAGAATGTGGGTAGTAATCAATACTCTACTACCTACATCTAGTGGGGGTTGTCATCGTCGATTTTTGTCAGCATACTTCTTATTTCGATCTTGTTGTTGTATTTCTGCTTCTTTGGTGGTTTTGAGTGTTTCAGCTAGAGATTTTAAATATGGCGTAATTTGCGGGACGATATTTTCGGATTCAACTATTGTTTTTAAATCATGCTGGACATCATCCAAAGTGCGAGGTTATCGGCCAAAAGTTAAGTAAGCTGCAGAGTAACCCGTGCTGTGACATAGTGAAGTGTTCATGGCAAATCGCTGCAAGATTCTGCGACCATGAAGAATGATCTTTCCTTACGAGAATAGAGAGTTGAGTCTTAAGGTCTCTATTTTTTCTTTCCACCGGATTGGCTTGTGGATGGTACACTGGAGTATAAGTGTGTTGAATGTTAAAGCAAAACGTCAGTTTTTGCATGATAGCGGATATGAATTGGACACCATTATCACTGATTAAACGTCTTGGAAGTCCATATCGAAGAAAGATTTCATCTGTGGCTTCTTTTAATTTGAACAATTCTATCCATTTACTAGTTATGTCTTCTACAATGAAAATCAATTGGTATCCATATTCTGTTATTGGGAGCGGTCCAACCAAATCGATCGCAATGATCTCGAAACGTTGAGAAGTCCTGACGGTTTTAGGTTGTTGATCTTGTAACGTTAACACTCAGTGCAATTTTTAATATGGATGGCTATGTCCGATCACATACCTGGCCAAAAATATCTGTTAGCGATTTTAGCTATGGTGCATTCTACTCCGTAATGGCCGGCAGTAGGGTCGTCGTGGTATGTTTGTAGAATATATCCCCGTTCTTTTTCTGGAATTACCAGCTGAGCATCTTTATTATCTGCATTACTGTCATTGTGACAGTACAAAACACCATCATTTAGAAGATATCCGCGTTTTGACCATCGGATGACGTCTTTGTCCGAGGTTTCCAATGACTCAATAATACCTTGAAGCTTTGAATATTGGAGTTGAGATGCACGTAGTTCCTTAGATCCATTCCTCGGCATATCAACTTGATATGAACAAATTTCAATTGGGGACTTGAGAGTCATGAGCCATTTTAAAGGCTGATCCTTCTGATCCTTCGATATATCCTCGAAAATTCAAAGTTGCCCATACGATCGCCAAAGCTTCTCGTTCCGTAGTGGAGTAGCTTTTTTCGCTATCACTCAACAACCTACTAGCATATTCAATTGGGTGTTCGTCAGCTCCCTCCCCCTGGAGTAAAACTGCCCTAACGCGTAGTTGCTAGCGTCTGTCTTGAGGAAAAAAGGTAACATTGGGTTGTCTTGTTTGAGAATTGGTGCGGTTGTCAGGAGGTCCTTAAGTGTAGCGAAGGCCTTTTGTTGTATCTCAGTCCAAGACCATCATCTAAGTAAGCTGGCTTAATGGCTTTGATACATCGGCAAAATTAGGTATGAATCGTCAGTACCAGGAACAAGTTTGAAGGAAAGAAAGCACCTGTTTGACGTTTTTTTTGGCTCGGATCGGCTTTTGTTTGCTATTACTTTTACTGGGTCCATACTGATGCCACTGGAATTTAAGAGGTGACCCAAGTATTTCACCTCTTCGCAGCAAAATCGGCATTTATTCCTGTTCACGCGAAGCTCGAACTTTTTTAGCCTAACAAAAACTTTTGCGTGGTCGTCAATATGTTGGTTAAACGTCGGGGAGCAAACAATGATATCGTCCAAATAGGCCACAATAAGACTATCCCCGAGTTCTGTCCTAAATCGGTCAATTAGACTCTGGAAGGTCGCAGGAGCATTTCTCAGTCCGAAAGGCATGCATATAAATTGGTACAAGCCAAAAGAAACAATGAACGCTGTGTTGGCTTGATCGTCTTCATGTACCCCTATTTGCCAATATCAGGCTTGTAGATCTAAAGTTGACTTGAAGTTAGTGCTTTTTGCTTCGTGGAGTAGATCATCAATTATTGGCATCGGGTATTTATCAGGAATCGTTATCGAGTTTAGCTGGCGATAGTCAACACAAATTCGTACCACTCCGTCTTTTTTGGGGACCATTACCACTGGTGCAGCCCATATGGATTCACATTCCTCAATTATATCGTCCTCGACCATTGTCCGTATCTCTTGCCTGAGCTGATCTCGTTTTGGGGGCGAAAGTCTATGAGATGGCAATGAGGTTGGATCGCTGCCTCCGGTGTTGATCCGATGCTTTGCAAACGGAGTGACCGTGCTTGCTGTATTGAACACATACAAATTTACCTTCACCAATTTCTCCAATTGGTTTCTCTGATTAGCTTCAAGGCTGATTCCATCAGAAGCCTTTAGGATTATGATATCAATTGAATTCAATGGTAGAAAAAAAGCCTGGGAGTATTCTTCGTCACTGGGTTGCGTCCTTGTGCATTTTCCAAAAAGATGTTCAGTCTTTCTACGTTTCGGGGTTACTTAATTTTTTGGTATAGCATCCTTGAAAATGGCTTGTATAGAATGTGGGGAATAGTCATTTTCTCTATTTCCCAAAGATTCAACACCTCGCCCATAGTTTTCGACATTATGTTGTTTTGGTGTCGCGGTAATAGAGCTTAGTAGTTCAAGTTCTCGCAACCAATGGGAAAATGCTGTAACCTCTTGAAGCATATCGGGTGAGTTTCACATTTGACTTTTTCAGCTAGAAATAGATGCTTTTGTAGCTATTTGACTCGTAGATGGTTTTGGAGATTCTATATCCTGGATGTTGTCACATTCCAGTTGCACACTATTTAAGTGCATAGGCAACGAGTCCATAAAATCGAATCTGGTTTTAGGGTCATCTTCGAAATACCAGTACTTTTGCCCCATGTTTAAAATTAACCCAGCCTGTTGCATAAAGTCTGCACCAATAAGCGTTCTATTCTTCGTAGCATTTGAAAGAGATATGAAGCGAATCCTCCTCTCTCTGCCGCCAATTTTTATATTGCATATAAATAAATTTTTTTTTATTTATAAAAATATAAAAATATAAAGTCATCTTACTTTTCAAACACACCTCGTATGCAGGGCTTAGAATAGATTTTATCACGTTTTCGCAGTAAGTACGTGGTGTCTATCGAAGAAAGTGATTTCTAATTAGAGTTAAGTGACCTTTTATAGTGAATAGTGAGAGAGATCTTGTATGAACTTCCTTATATGAACAGGCTATAATTTAATTAAGTTACACTAATTTACATCGAAGTTCCACAGTAATGGTCATTTTAGTATAAAATAAAAGCAATGGTTTGGGGACAAATCGTTTAAGTTTCCAATATAAATCCAAGCCGAAAAGTAATACATATGGGCGATATGCTATAATGGCAAAATCAACGTTTAGCTTTCTATTAGACAAGACAATATGGTCTTTATAAGAGCGATCTGTGTTTAATTACAACCACTTAATAAAATATATTTATAATCCCTTTCTCAGGCTCAATGAAAAACGTTTGCCAATATTGCAATGTACTCAAATAGAAACCAGATTCGATCGGGATATGTTGTTGAAGCAAAAAATTAGATAAGAAGAAAATCCTTACCCACCTGGCCCACTTTTTCCTTTAATATCTATGAAAAATACCTTACCCGATCTATTCATTCAGTCTACCTCACGATCCTATAATACTGCTTTCCAAATGATGCTATTTGGTGCTAAACTAATTATAGATGCATGCCTACTTTTAAGGTGCAAGGACAAGTGTACCATTTAGTTAGAAGTTTCCTTCTCCCTTTCTATTAATTCGTTCAAATTTATTTTGTATCTGACATAGACAACTAAGAATGTGAACAACCACGTGGGGGGGGGGGGGGGGGGGGGGCTTAAATATCTGATTTGTATTTGAGTTACAAGAAGTGTTACATCAGAATAACGAATATATTAATGCTCTAAAACTGCAAAAAAAATCCAACCAAAAGTTGCAGCAGCTTCGGGTAGCTATGTTACTCATGCAAATAAATAATTATGGATGGACAAGAATTTAAGAGTATTTCGCATGGTCGAAGTGAATCGTTACGCAGAATATGTGAAATGCATGGATCATATGTTTTAAAATATTAACTTTTATTTTGTAAAGGAAAAAATAGTTATTATATTACAATAACATTCCTCAAATAAATCCTACTTCAAAAAACCCAAGGCGATAAAAACTGTTTCCTGTATGAACTTTTATGCTTATTGTATGATGACACAATAAGTTTAATTCACTCTATCAATTTGACTAGTTGCTCAATTAGTATTGGGTTAATATGGTATATTCTGCAAAATTGAAACAGAATGGCTAACTTGTATTTGCCTTAGCCAAAAAATGATTAGATCTGAAAACTTTTTATATCTGCGGGATGCTTTGGCTGCCAACGAAAATCTTTCAAATATTGGTAAGCTTTACATTTTACCTTCTACCGTCACTGGTAGTCCCCGATATATGCAGGATCATACACAGGATGCAATGACACACGTTTGAGGTAATAGGCACCCTAATGTCTTGATAACAAAGATATGCAACAATAAAATCGTCGGAAGTAACAAATAATTTGCTTCCAGATAATAAAAATTATCATCGGCATGATATCATTGCGAGAGTTTTCCAAACAGAAGTAAAGAAGCTTATGAACCTTTAAAACTAAATAAAAGATTTTTGGAAAATGCATATGTTATATGTACACTGTACAGCAATAAGTGGCAAAGAGAGGTCTGCCATGTACATTCGCTACTCTGGCTTTCAGAATAAAATTCGGAGTAACGACATAGATTTAGTAATAAATGCTGAAATGCTCTGAAAAAATAAAGTATAACACGATATCATAATAATAAATATGATGCATTTTCGATGTGGCACTCTTAACATAGCGTCGTCATACAATATATGAAGGCAAAAATTTGTATTGAAACTCATTTAAGATACTTGTATAAAAGAAATTTTTTTGGCTTGAACATTATTGGAGATAATTAAGACGATGTGCTTCATCAAACGGTGGGAGATCAATAAATATAGTACACTCAGAAAGATAAATTTATAGATTGTTGTACCATACAATCCGATTTTGCTCCACACTTTCAATGCCCATTATAATGTTGCGTATTCGCAGCGCAAATCTATCTAATATATTTATATGTTTACTATAATTTTATTTATCTATTAAAACATTTGTAAGTATGTTAATAAAGGAAGTGATCAAGAAACATTTTCTCAGCAAAATCGACAGGATAAGGTAGATGTGTATTAAAAAGTGCACTTCGGAGAAAGTTTGGAGAATATTGTCCTTATTATTGATGAACACTCGCCTACTGCTGTCCACATTGAAATACATCTTAAAAATGCCGAAAATGTTCAAAATATTCTCACATCACCCCTCGCTTAACCTTAACAGCTTTTTTTAAATTCTGCAGAGAAAATATTTGGAAAATAATTTCCAAAAACGAAAGCAAGTTTCAAAGACGAATGTAAGTGGTTACGTCGGTGTAAGGGAAGCATGTGCTATAAGACGTATGTATTCAGTACATCTTTTGCTAGCTTAAAAATAGTAATCGGCATATCGCATCGCAGCTACCAATCTGCTTGCAAGATGACTTGTATTGGAATGAATGCTTATCGGATGCATCTGCCTCCAAATCACCAATATCATTACGGTATCTTTTCGCTTTTATTTTGTGTTTTTGCAATGTTTCCGAACCATTGTGTCTTTGGCAGCAGTTTAAAAATAATTTGGCCAAAGGCGTCTTAAGTCGCGTGCGAAATATTCATTCAGATATTGTTTATAATGAAATAATATTCAATTTATCATTTGATTGAATTGAACAAATGGTTTTATCAATAAGAAAACAAAAGTATAATTTAATTCATTAGAGAAAACCCATACAATAGAGGGAGGCTTCTGCAACATGGAAATAGTTGCGAACGCAGTGTGCAGCAAAAATTGGTATTCAACGTTATTAACAGCATTGAACAAAACAAAAAACAGATGTTCTTTGCAGATGCTTATTTTTTAGCAAAAAAAAAGATCCTCGGGAAAAGTTGCCATTGCAGTTGCAGCTTCTGATATTGTTGATACTCGTTTACAAGGTGAACGAACAGCACATACTGCATTGAAATTACCACTAAACAATACCCAGATCAGTAATTCGGTTTGCAATATTTCTAAGCAAAGCGCGAAGCGAAGATATTGCAGGAAAAATTTTTAATCGTCTGGGTTGAATGTATTATGGCTCACAAAATGTCACTAGAAGCTGTTGGCAGAACATTAAGGGACATAAGATAGATGGATGTGTCATTTGGAGGAGATTTTCGCCGAACATTGCCTGTTATATACTCGCGGAACTCAGAACGAAGTAAATCATTGCCTAAAGAAATTCATATTACGGCAATTTATTGAAAAAATGTCTCTTTCAAAGAACATAAGAGTTCACCTAGAGAACGATGCCAATACGGGAGCACTTGCACTCTGCGCTTTGGAAATAAATATATCCCTCCATTCAAGACATCGAGAGCAAGGCATAGAATTAATTCTGTGGCAAAACGTAATGAGAAAATTACTAGTATGAAAAAAGGTTAGTGGTGTCCCTCTTAAATTTTTCAATTCCAAACCTGGTGGTTTCGTTGATTTTGTTAAAAGTTTAAGTGTCAGTAATTTTATTGGGAAAACTGTGCAATACAACAAATGTACTGGTTAAAGTTTTGCGACCCAGTGTTATTAAAATAACTTAAGAGTGAGCCGATCTCTTGGTGTGGAACTTTTTATTGGATTAAGTACATATTTGTTATGAAATAAATGTACAATTTTATTGATTATTAAAGGCTGGCCTATGGCAATTATGAATGGAACAAAACGTCGTCCATATAACCACAATGGCTTCTTTTGCAAGCTCCCATCCGAAGGTCAAAATTATCGATAACCTTTTAATGACTAAGTGAGTCAATGGCCGCAATTTCAGCTATCGACGTCCTTATATTGCGCTGACAGTATTGCCCATTCATTAATCCAATCGAAATTTGATTGATAATTTTGTGCAACGCCAGGGAACACTTTGGTGATGAGTTCCTCCTTCGACGATGTGAACTCGCAAAAATTTGCCAGGAACAATATCAATCCAGTCGAAACATCAACAGGAATTCGGCCATTGTCAAGCGCCAGAAGTTGTCTCGAAAATTCAGCAACCGATGGGTCGTTCTGCAACGCAACTCTCATGTTCGTGGTCAATTTCAACTTCTTGACATGCCGCCACAAAGACGACGATTTCAGGCATGCATTAAGTTCATCGGCAGCAGAAGATTTCGGGATGACGGGAAGCGTTTGACGAAAATCTCCGGAGAGTAATATCATAACCCCACCAAATCGTTTCGAATCACCTCCTAATTCCTTCACCGTTCGGTCAACTGCCTCCAAAGCTCGTTTATGCGCCATCGTGCATTCATTCCAAATGATGATTTTGCATTCTCGCATCAATTTCGTTGTCGCCGAATTCTTTGTCATTGTGCAAGTTGGCTTGTCAGCCGTGACAATATATATCAGGAGCTTCAAAGCAGAATGTGCACTTCGATAGCCTTCCAACAATGTAGCAGCAATGCCAGAGTATGCAACAGCCAACGCAATTTGAGATCTTGACCGAATTGTTGCCAGAATAAACGAAATGACGAATGTCTTACCTGTCCCAGCGGGAGCATCGAGAAAGTAAACGCTTCCCGTTCCAACGTCAAAAACCTTCATCAGCGAATCGTACATATTTTTCTGCTCGGCATTCAACAGCGGCCAGCTCATCTCGACCATAGTCTTGCTCCCCTTGCAATTCTCCTAATTCCTAATGTCGACAGCTGACTGCCGCACATGAGCACGTACATGTCTTCGATCAGAACTAATGCTTCGTTGGGCACCTCTTCGTTAATTTCAAGATCGAAATTCGAAGTTGTCGTGCGAACTCTGTGCAAAATGTCGTTAGCCATCTTGTTCTTGCATTCGTCCCACAATGCAGTCGGGTTCGATTGATAACATGTGGCTATGATGCTCGCAAACAATGTACGAATTTGATTCGCTAGCGCAGAAACAGTTGCATCGGCGAGCGTTGAGTTCAAATATGTATTGTTTTTGAGTAAATTCAAACTTTGGCAAGCCTTCCGAAAAGTGACGCACAGCACACCATCCACAGTGAATCGAAAGATGTAGGGCCTCTTATATTCACCAAAAGCAAGCGAGGCAAGAAGCATTCCTCTTGGCGTGGGTGAACTGTGTATATCCGTCCGAGGGCATCAGTCGAATAGACATTAGCGAAGCCAGTAACAGCATCACCTTTTTTCCTGCGTTGAAATTTCTACGATGAAGTGTTTCATATATAATAGCGTTTCATTTCCGAATAGAGTAGAGTCCTTGCAAACGGATTGCTTGCGCTTTTCGAAATGAAATTTATCAATGTTGTCGCTGGTGGTTGTTCTGCTCTTTGCACTGCATTTGCATCCGTAAAGTAGTCACGCTGCCCGTTCTAAAAGTGAACCGTTCAGTGAACGTTCATGAATCGGAAATGAAAACAGCCGATAAATTGCCTCGTTACAACTCACGTACTGTCCAAGTTGAAATTTCGTCACCTCGTCACTTACATTTGGATCGGCAATGCCAAACACCACAATGTCGCTCCTTTTGTTCACATATTTGCAAACGTATTTGATAGATTTGATGGAGTTGCAATACTCAAAATTGCAGTGGGTTGAGAACGTGTTCGACAAAAACGGACAATGTGGAACGATCCAGCGGTTATTGACGACGACATAGTTTCCTTTCACTATCCGCCAACGGACGGGGAAAACGCTTTGTACATAAGTGTGGGTTGTGGACTCCGCAAGGGCCATGGATCATGTTCATTGTCACAACGTAATGCTGCTCCGAATTAGTTTCTGGATCTGGTATTTTGGCTGAAATGATCAAATAAATATGATTTGGTCGGATCTTGTCGAACATCTAAAGCAGAATATGTGTATGTGGTAAACTACGTTTTTAAGACTTCCCATCCACTGTTTCCCAAATAGTTCTTAACCGGAATAGCAACGTGGGGCCGAGCGCTGTCATGATGGAAAATTATTGCCTCGTGTATATATGTACGCATATTCCGGGCGTTTTTCGGCTACTGCTCTCTTCAAATGGATTAATTGTGTTCGGTAGCGTTGTCCATTGATGGTTTTATCCAGTTTTAGCAGCTCATAATACATTACACCCATCTGATCCCACCAAATACAGAGCATTACCTTCGCTCTATAGATATTTGGCTTTGCCGTTGATTTGGCTGGTTGGCCGGGTTTCACATATGATTTTTTGCGCTTGGGGTTGTCGTAATAGATCCGTTTTTTATTATCAGTAAAAATCCGATGCAAAAATGACTTCCTTTTGTGGCGTTCCAGCAGCATTTCGGACATGCAAAACCGCCTTTCGACATGCAAACCACTTTTGGTACGTTCGCTCAGCTAGCGCATGTTTACCATAAACTTCCACCAAAATACGATGACTTTCGGAAGCAGTTTTCTTCATATTAAAGTAATGAAGAAGAACTCCCCGCAAAAACATTTTTTCAGGCACAAAGTTGGACATATTTGAGTGAAAAAAAATTATTGTTGTTTACTCTTCAAATAATGACATATACTGAAATGACGTACAATGACAGTAGCTTTCCAACGCATGTTCCAATAGAATAATAACAATGAAATGATACAAGTTACGCCATCTCTTAGCACAAAGTAGCCAACATCGTGAAACTGATAGCGATTCAAATCCAAGATTTTGTTGTAAAATGTTGGTTATTACTCAACTCTAGAAACATCCACAGCAATGAAGAAAAAGATCTGATATTTGCCGTAGACAGGCAGATTGTGCAGGTCTTAAAGGAAAATTCTGGACTGATAAAATATTCGTATGGGATAGGTTGTCTAAAGGCAAAACTACCTAATGATGTCAAAATTGTCAAAGAAGCTGAAAGTTGTGCAAATTAACTTGCAAAAGCTCTTGTTTCCTTCTCTCTTCATTTTTCCTCCTTATTTCTTTTAAAACTGAAGTGCTTCTGTATTTATTAAACTCTATTTAGTTATTTATTGCAGTGGAACTAAAGGGTGATTCATCGTGCGGTTCGATTTATAATGTAAAACAAAACACATAATCTTGAAAGTGAACTTAAAATTTTTATTATTGGTTAAAAGAACTATTCATGATGCCATGAATACTACTTTTTATACTTATATATACTTTTATACTTTTAAGAAATGATATCATGTAAATATTGGGCACGACTACGTCTGAGGTGGTCCATTCTGAAAGTCTAATTTTGGGCGACCCGTTCGAGCATAGCGAATGATATCTCGCGGATAACACGAGTAATGTTGGCTACCAAAACGTCAATCGTAGCTTGCTTATTCCTGAAGACCTGAAACTTTACATATCCCCAAAGAAAATAGTCCAAAGTTTCATTTAAATATAGGGTGATTCATCGTGAGGTTTGATTTTCAATAGGCTTTATTTTGACAGATCACGCGTGACTCCTATCAAACTGCTTTAGCGTTTTTGTTCTGAGGTTTTTCGTGCGATTCGACCTACTGAAACCAATATTGCCAATACCATTCGCATATTTGAGTCCCAGTTTACATTAGTGGATGATACTCGACCGGTTAGACCACATCCAGCACGTAGTGAAGAGACTATAGCAGCTGTAGCTGTAGTGGTGAATCGATTCGTCGTCGTCGGGCTGGTAGAATCATTGGTCCATATTTCTTCAAAAATGAGGCAAAAAACATGTTATCGCGCCATACCATATGTGCTTAAATTCAAGCACATGGTCTCGGTGAGCTCTGGTTTCATTAAGATGGCGCTACGAGACATAAAGCGCGTGAAACAATGGACTTGTTGAGAAATCATTTTGGTGAGCACTTAATTTCACGTTTTGCTACGGTAAATTGGCCGCCTAGATCGTGCGATGTCACATCTTTGGACTATTTTCTCTGGGATTATGTAAGATCTCAGGTCTTCAGAAATAAGCCAGCTACGATTGACGCTTTGGAAATCAACATTACTCATGTTATCCGCGAGATACCAGTCACTATGCTCGAACGAGTCACCCGAAATTGGACTTCCGAATAGACCACTTCAGACGAAGTCGTGGCCAGCACTTATATGATATCATTTTCAAAAAGCTTACTTTCAAATTTGTGTTTTATTTTACATTATAAATCGAACCTCACGATGAATCACCCTATATAAGTAATATCGGTCAGATCGGGAGCGCAGTTGTACGCTGCGCAGGAAGAAGACTCACACTATGGGCCTGGTATCGATGATTCCAAGTATGTAAATTGACAAATTCAAACGCGTTTTTCTCAAAACCACGTTTTTCAAATCGGTACCCAAGATTTGGTTATTCTATACACCATTATCTAGTACTTATTATAAGTTTTTTTTTCGTTACTTTGTTTTTGTTTTAATAACTAATTTTTGGTCCACATATCACTATTTATGTCCAAATGTCCGCCATTTTGTCATAAACCAGTATTTTCAAAATCGGCTATGACAAGTACTAGATTATAGTATCTAATTTAATAATCTTTTTGGTTTTTTTTCACATGATTTTTGAAGAAACGCCAATTGGTATGTTTATGCAAATTTTTTTACGACGCTCCAAGAATATACAATATTTTTGTATGTTTTTGATATTTTTAAATAAAAAAAATTAAATATATTTCTGAATGTGTATGGTATACTTTTAGATACTTAAAACTTTTCTTAAAAAAAATACACAAAGTATATGGTATATCTTCCCTTAATAAGTCGCTCAATATAAAACATTGAAACAGTTCGTGAAAGTATTGCTGAGGGTCCAATAACTTCAATTCGATACCGTGGTAAAGAATTGTATATTTCGAGAAGCTCTGTACAGCGTATTTTCACGAAAAGTTTCCATCTTCAGGCACACAAAACGCAATTAACACAAGAACTGAAGCCTACACACGGTACCGTGGTCACACGCTAAAGAAAGTTCGTTAAATGGATTTTGGAACAACAAAAATGGATGCTGATTTTTAAAACAAAAGGATCTTCAGCGATGTGGTTCAATTTCATCTTGATGGCTTTGTTAAAAATTTCACGAGTGATTGTTGAGAAACAAATACATCCACAATATGTCACTGTTTAGTGCGGATTTGGACTGGAGGCACCATCACACCATTCTTCTCTGAAAATGTGGCTGGTTAGGTAATAACAGTTGATGGTGCTCGCTATCTCGGCGTTATAATCTATTTTATTGTGCCTAAATTGAAAGACATGGATTTAGACGACATGTAATTTCAACAAGACGATGCCATAAGCTATACAGCCCAAGAAGTAATTTAATTACCGCTTCAGTCATTTCCTGCTTGTGTAATTTCCCGTTTTGATTATCAGAGTTAGCCGCCCAGATCATGGGATTTTACGACGTTGAACTTTTTTGTTTGGGTTTTTTTTTAAGTCTGAGGTATATGCCAAGTAGCCCACTGCCACCACCCACTTCTTGAAGGATTAAATTAAGCCCTGTATCAACGAAATTCAGCCACATTTATGCAAAAGAGTGCAAATCCGTGGAAACGATATGCTATTTCATACAGCTTATACAGCACTATACAGCATACTTTATGGATCCATCCATCCAGAAAATTAAAATTTATATGATTTTTTTATGCGTGTAAGTATAAGGTGGGAAAAACGTTATAATGTGAATTAGCTGCCATTTTGTTAGAAATGAAAAAAATTGGGCTCTTTTTTGAGGGTATAAAATTAATGACAATAAGTTGAAAAAATTATATCGGTTGATTCCTGAGTTGATGCACATTTGTGCTCGTTTTACGGTATTTTGAATTATTGCTCGAAAAACATCTGGATCCAAATTCCTGGATTTTTCTTCAATTTTGGCTTTCATGACTTCCAAAATTTTGGATTTCAAAAATCTGGAGGAAGTCAGGCACTGTCAGATCTGGCGAACTGTCCGGCCAGTTCAAGTCGCTAAACCGGAATATCAAACGGCCTGGAAATTGGTAATTCAAAATCTCAACTGTGTGAACGGTTGCTCAATACTGCTGGAACAAACAATACTCGAGTCCTAATTTAGTAACTTGCGGTAAAAAAAACTCGTTCCATATCTGTCTTTAGTCCTCAGTGTCCTCAAAATTCATATAAATGCTAATTTTGCATCAAACAAACACTTTGAAGAGATACAATGGCTCTTCGTACATTTCATGTTTATTCTCCGTGCCTTAGAAATGCAAATTTTATTTATTCACGTAACCCCACATCACATCCCGCATCCATCAGATTCTACGTTCGATCACCTGAGTGAAATTGGCTTCTCACAAAATCAATGGAATACCCGATCAATTTCAAATTCAAACTAGTTCCCCGAACAATGTCTTAATTCATGATGAATTAGTAGACACGGAGTCTCAGTTTACATTATTTTCAAATACTCCTCCCACCGCCCTAACAACGAAAATCGAAACTGCGCTGCCTTCTCCAACTCGCTTCCAAATAAAAAACATACCAACAAAAAACGAAGCTCTAATATCGATCCTAACTGAAGCTTCAAAACAGACTTATTCCTAATTTTATTCCTCCCTTCTCACTTATCCGACACAAAGCCGTTACACACCAATCCTCTAATCCCCTACTTCCCCCCGTTCCATCCAACCCCCTGTGCCAACGCGTCTCTTTCAACTTAACTCCTACCGTATTATCCCTTCTCAACCTTGAAACTGGAGTTAAGTACCCTAATATTATTAACTCCCATAACCTAAGCCCCACATCTCATCCCTCGTTCAATTGCATATCTAACAATTATTGATCCCCTTTTTCCCCCACAGTTAAACTAACACAGCAAAGCAATATCACTGCAGAAAGTCGCTATGCACGCTCTATGCTTAGAGAACGAAAGATATAGGAAAATATTCGTCTCTTTCTTGCCTATCTATATGACAAATCGGATTCGGTCTGCTACAAAGGGGAAGACCAAAACCAGCGTCATGGTTTCTATCCAGCAGGAAGGCCTCCCTACCGCCGCTATCAGTCTCAGGAACCTTTTTTCAGGTAACATGAGATTTTTAGCATATCCCCTCAGAAAGTAGCAGGCAACTTTTCTGTATTCGGCCACTACGTTCACTTTAAATGAGTCTCACACCTAGAGCGAAGCCGAGCCGATCACGATAAATTTTTTCGTCCATAACGTGACTCCCATGCTAGCACTTAAACCATCTATGGTATATAGGCAGGCAATTAGACCTTATATTCACTAACGTTTCAATTACTTCCTCAGTATCACATTGTCTAGTATCTTTCTCAACAATCGATACCTCATTCCCCCTTCTAGTTTCATTTTTTTATAACTATTCATTCCAGTCCACTCTCCCACGACTTTCATAAAGCAAATTTTCACAAAATTAGTGACTAACTCAGCAGACCTCTCTTTAACTTCCACAACCTAAGTATACGATTCCGGTCATAAAAACCGCACCACCAAATGAGTTCTCAAAAAATGCCTAATTACATCAGATCGTAAGGGTTTCTCCCATACTAATGAAGGGTATTCCCCATAGCGGAGTTCGGCCTCGTATTCAGTGCAAAAAAAATCAATTTGAATTGAGTTGTGACGGTGACAAGTAAAAAAAAGTGAAATGTCTGGTAAATATCATCAACTGACTAGGGACGAAAAAGTATAAATATTGGCTTTAGTCGAAGAAGGGCTTGGCTATCGTGAGATTGCGGTTAAAATAGGATGCTGTTATTCAACTATCGTACGACTGATGAAGAAAAAAGAAAATTTGGATCCACTGGAAAGAAACAAAGGATCGGGACGAAAATGTAAAACAACCCAGAAGACGGACAATGTATTACAACGAATTAGCATGAAAGATCGCTTTAATAGTGCTGTCCGTATAAGAGCAGAACTGAGTGAATTTCATCAACTTGATCTTAACGCCGAAACCATACGCCGACGACAACGGGAGATAGGTTTATATGAAAGACGACCAGCGAAAAAACCTCTCCTAACCACAAAAATAAAAAAAGCTCGCTCGACGTGGGCAAAAAAGTACGAAGATTGGACGCAGGATGATTGGAGATGTGTGATATGGTCCGATGAAAGTAAATTTAATTTGTTGTGTGCCGACAATTTACCATACGTACGACGGTCAGCAGGTGAAAGTTCAAGGACGAGTGCATAGTCAAAACAGTTAAGTTTCCTCAAAGCCAGATGGTTTGGGGATGTTTTTCTTTTTATGTTTTGGGCCCTTTGCACTTTGTTAATGAAACTATGAGCGCTCAAAAGTTTGGAGAAGTAGTAAGAGAGTTTTTGGTACCAGCAATTGATCAGCATCATTTGTATACTGACAAGTGCATAGTTCAAGATGATTCTGCACCTTGCCACCGCGCCAAATCCGTAAGTAAAGTGTTATAAATCAACTTCTAAATGTATACTTTATAACTAATAAACAGACAAGTAACTAGAGTCTTTCAATAATTTTCAGCTCAAGACAACGTTTGATGACCTCGGAATCACAATCAGACTGCCCAGCTGATTCGCCCGATTTAAACCCAATCGAACACTTGTGGCATGTAATGAAACGTAAGGTGGCTGAACATAAACCAGAGAGTAAAAAAGAGGTAAATGAAGTTCTGGAACATGTATGGAATACTGAAATTTCAAGGGATATTACTGAACTTCTAGTAAACTCAATGCCTTCTAGAATAAAAGCGGTTATAACCGCTAAAGGAGGAGCAACTCGATATTGATAATTTTTTTTGTTAAATTGGCATATCTAAACACATACATAAAAAATGTATCGTTTGATTTTGTTAACCAATGACTGTATTAAAATATCTTAAAAAAATAAAAAAATTAACTGGTTTTTCTTTCTTTGTTAATATCTTTTTTCAAATATTCAATAAACAGATGGAAATTAGATAGAAATGTTTATAAGGTACTGCGGAGTACTCAACAGAAATTTCATTTCATTACAAAAATCATTATCGTAGTTGTTAACGATTTTTCAATCATTTTGATATGATGCGGTTTTTATGACCGCACGTGTAAATGATGCTTTATCCTCTTAAATATATAGGGTTTTCCAATAGGGACTTGACAACTTTGAATTTAATTTGTGAACGCACTCTTTCACTAATCATCAAACTGTCAATTTATTCAGTAAACTCAACATTTTCATCATGGTAAAGTTGCAAACGAGCAACGTCTGCAAATTATAAAAATTTTCTACGGATATTCCGAGTCAGTTACTGCAACTTTAAGAGCGTTAACTCCAAACTCCAGGCAATAACAAGTTTAGTGCAAAAATTTGAGTCTACATATTCGTTGTGTGCTGTTACCGTGTCAGTGAGACAACGGGTTGGTCGAAGTGTCGAAAATATCACTGCCGTTCAGACGGCCGTAGCAAACGATCCAAATCAGTCAATTCCACGGCGTTCTCCAGATCTTGGTTAACACCCATACAAGATCAAGCTGACTCAAGAATTGAGCAAAATATGCGTTATGAGTCGGTTGAAAACCCACATGTGCTTCATGAATCACCACTTCATCTACAAAAAATAACTATTTGGTGCGGTTTGCATGCCGGCGGCGTTATTGGGCCATATTTTTCGTCACATTACTGTGAATGGTCAGCGCCATGATCACCGATTATTTTTGGTCCGAATTGGAAGATATGGACTTGGACGACATGTGGTTTCAACATGATGGTGCCACAGGTCACAGCACACGCTACAATCGATTTATTGAAGAGTAAGTATGGTGAGCATGTTATCTCAAGACATGGGCCAGTCGATTAGCCGCCTCGTTCGTGCGATTTAACGCCGCTTGACTATTTTCTGTGGAGCTACGTTAAGCCATTGGCTTATGTCAACACCCTACATTGGGTCCAACGAATCAACCGCTGCAAACGTGCCCGCGGTGGCCATATGAATGAAGTCGAGTTCCATTCATAAATGTTTTGATTGTACTTTAAGCCAATAATAGAGATTTTTAAATATCTCAAATGGTTTGCCTTTTATTTAAAAAAAAAGTTGTCAATTCGTTATTAGAAAACCCTATATAAGAGGAGAGTGACATTAGCTATTACGCTTATAACTCAAGCACGCCTGAACCCATTTCGATGATTCATAGCAATTCGGATTAGTCTCCGGCCAAACAAGAAGAATACCCAAGAATATTCCCGAAAATCCCCGAAAAAAAATATGAAGAAAATTCATTTTCTCATACATTTTGTATGGAGCGATTTTACAACGTCATCTTCATGATGTTTAAGTTACGTTGTGACAATTTTTTGCAACAATTGTTTTTGCACCAAACTTGTGTGATAATTGCTTTTGTAGCAATTTTTTTTATCACACATTAAAAACGAACATGATTCCAAATGCTGGTTCCGGTATTGCCAATAAATGGCGTTATGTGCATCAACTTTTGACAGCTGATTGATTTGCCTTTTCATCGCATACTATATTGCAGACGTGTGTTGTGATTTATCAGCATTTTTTCAAGTTTTATCAATTTTTTATTTGTTTTCGACAATTATTGTAATTCAATTTGATTTAATACGAGTACATTGATTTGAAACGATTTTTTGTGAAAACTATCAGCGAAAAGTGATTTCATGTATGTGAATTTACAGTGCACAAAATATGTATATAGGACAAACTTTTTTTTTAAGCTCCATTGCAACCGGTTTGCAAAACCAGTTCTGTTGAATTTCACAAATGTATGCTTCTACTGTAGTTGCGATTGTACCTAAGAATTTTTGTAACTCTCTGTATTGGTACCGTTATTCACATAACTGGGTTGGTAAAAATGCATGTCAAACGAAATAAGTATACAGGAAAAATCAGTTGGAGTGTGATTTTGCTAGTGGAAATATCTGCAGTGGCGTTTGTTTGAATTGGGTATAAAAGTAAATTTGGAAAATAAATAATTTTGAGTTAATAAACCAAAATGCCTCGAGGAACCACACTAACAGCGGAGGAGCAGGCTCGCATTTTAACTTATAGGGTATGTGGGATGAAAATTAGAGCAATAGCGATAAAGGTTAAACGAAATAAAAATACTATTCACAATTTCTTAAAAAATCCGGAAAACTACGGTAAAATTAAAAGAACTGGTCGCACGCCGACTTTCAGTTCCAGAGATAAAAGGAAAATAAAGCGTTTAGCTGTTTTAGCCCATCACAGAATAAGTCTCAACTGTCTCTTCCTGTAACTCTTCGATGAGTTCAGCAGATTTTACATGAAGACAAGAACATTAAATATCAAAATCGGTTGCCACAGCCAAAACTTCTACCTCGGCACAAGAATGCACGTCTTCAATTCGCGGAACGCTACAAATTTTGGGACAATGAATGACGTTCGGTAATATTTAGTGATGAGAAAAAGTTTATTCTGAATGGCCCTGATGGCAGTTACAAATATTGGCGAGATATTCGTCGTGATCGCGAGACACGCCATGCCAGAAATTTCCAAGGGGGGTCCGTGATGATATGGGCAGCTTTTTGATAAAAGACCCCAATGTGTTTCATATCCCATAAAATGAACTCTGCAATGTATGTGGAACTTTTGAACAATATCTTGATTGATTTTGGAGACGATTTATGGGGAGAGTCATGGACATTTCAGCAGGACAACGCCGCCATCCACAATGCAACAAAGTCCAAAGACTTCTTTTTAGAGAAAAATATTGATTTATTGCAATGGCCTGCTATTAGTCCTGACTTAAACCCAATCGAAAACCTCTGGGATATATTATCACAACGTGTTTATGCGAATGGGCGGCAGTTCAACACTTTGTCAGAGTTGAAAAAAACAATTAAAGAAGAATGGCAAAATGGCTGTCAAAATTCCAGTCGTTGATTAATTACATGCCTCGGCGCTTAATCGAAGTGATAAAGAAAAAAGGAGACCATATAAAATACTAAAATTAGTTTTAATTACACAAGTTTGAAATGTTAAGCACTTTTAAGTTTTGTACGCTATAATTATTTCGTTCTATTTTTCTTTTTAATTGATTAATTATTCTAAAATGAAATATAATGTAAATGTAAGACGTTTTACTTTTCTTCTTATGCCTTATATTTAATAAAAATCTTAATATTTTAAAATTTTAATTTTGTATTCGCATATTTTAACAATTTTATCTGTCCTATATACATATTTCGTGCACTGTAGTTTGATGAAGTGCATATTGTGAAAGGTTATGTTCTTTGTGATTGCGTGGGCATCGACAATCAATCCAAACGTTGAATTCGGATTGTTAAACTAATTTTTAGGTAGATTCCTGTTTATTTCATTCTTATTGATCATTTCGGTATGGAATTCTATTTTTAAACGGTAAGTTGCCAACGAAGGTGTGAGGGTATGACATTTGAACATATATTTGCATAGATGTTTATTTTGTGAGGTTAGGACATTTGTGCACATGTATGTTATATATCGAGAATTCCTTAATTGCTTTTGTGACATTCATTTCTCATTCGCCAATCAATTGAATACGGATGAACAAGAAATCGCACGAGAACAGCGTCGTGTTAGTATGGCCCGACTTCGTGCGACACAAACGCAAGAAGAAAGACAGGCGGAAAATAAAACGGCTAAGCTAACAATGAGAAATCGTCGAGCAAATCAAACAAGTCAACAACGTAAAAATCAAAATCAACACGTAAGAAGAAGTACTTCAAGTGTTGATTTAAATCAAGGAGCGTTTCATTACGATTACACAATTGACTACAGCTCGCATCCTTCCGTTCAAATTGACCCAATGGAGGTTGTGTGCAACCATTGCGGTGCATTAAAGTTCGCTGGAGAAACGCCTGGATTGTGCTGTCTCAGTGGCAAGGTTAAATTACCACCATTGACATTGCCTCCAGAGACATTGCATTCTTTGCTTCGTGGTGAAACACTAGAATCATGTCATTTTCTATCAAAAACTCAGAATTATAACGAATGCTTTCAAATGACTTCATTTGGAGTAGATATTATTGATGAACGCGGATTCTATCCGAAATTCTAGGTAAGAAAAGATTAAAGAAATTAAATTTACTTAAAAGAAATTAAAATCAAATAGTTAAATAAAATCATTGATTCTAATTTAGTCATCGACTCTACAGATCCGAGGCTAAATTTACCATCGAATTGGATAATTGCTACCGCTTGAAGATGCACAACATAAATTCCTCCAAATCTACTTCATCGGCAATGTGTAAAACCAACTTGATCAGCGCCAATCAATCAATACGGCAATAAGAAAAGGAATCTGGAGCAGCTACTTTATGAACATCATGCATTGGTTCGGTTATTAAAAACTGCTTTGGATTGCATGCCAAGTGATGACTATAAAGTCGTGATCAGAGCCGATAAACGACCTGCTGGAACGCACGACCGCCAGCTTAACGCTCCAACAATAGATGAGATTGCAGTTGATTATTGGCGAAAATTTGGAATTACGCAATTGCAACAAATATCCGAAACACATCGTTCATACGATACATTGCAATACCCACTGATGTTTTGCCAAGGAGACAATGGATACTATATCAACATCAAGATGATAAATCCATTTACCCGTGAGTATCTACGAGTACATCATAATAAAGTTCTTTTCAATATGACATTAATGTCACTGATATCATTTTAGGTAAGGAAACCACCAGGAAGGATACTGCAATGAATTCTTACGCGTATCGTTTGATAATTCGCCAAAATGTTGATAACTATTTGCTACGATTTCACCGAATGTATGCCAAAATAGAAGCGGAACACCTAATTTTTATCAATTTAAATTAAACTAATGCGGCTGATATTGGTCGGTTGACCATTTTACCGGCGACGTTCGTTGGCAGCCAACGTCATATTCATGAATATGCGTAAGATGCAATGACATATTCACGTTATTACGGCCTGTTCATCATCTTCACCTGCAATCCAAAGTGGATAGAAATTATTCAACTGCAGCTTCCTGGAAAAACATCAAGTGATCGGCACGATTTCACCGCACGTGAATTCAGGCAAAAAATCCGGTCGCTAATGGACTATATTGTTAAGCATCGTGTCTTTAGGGATACTCGATGTTGGATGTATTCGATTGAATGGCAAAAAAGAGGCTTGCCGCATGCCCACATACTCGTTAGTCGAAAGAATGCAACCAGACCAAATTGATGACATCATATGTGCCGAGATTCCTGATTCCGAAACCGATCCAGACCTGCATGATGTCGTAATTACAAACATGAATTATGGACCGTGTGGCGCCATTAATCCATAATCACCGTGCATAGTTGACGGCAAGTGTTCCAAGCGTTATCCCCAAAATTTGACTGATGAAACCATCAATGGTAATGATGGTTATCCAATGTATCGGCGTCGATCATCTGATGATGGCGGTAGAACAATCACAGTCAAAGTGAAAGGAAATGATTTCGTAGTCGACAGCTGTTGGGTTGTTCTGTATTTGCCACTTTTTTCAAAAACATTCAAGGCGCATTCTAATGTGGAGTATTGTAATTCAGTGAAGTCCATCAAGTACATCTGAAAATATGTCACGGAAGGCAGTGACATGGCGGATTTTGGTCTTCAAGCTCCTGATGCTAATGATGAAATCACGTGCTATCAAGATGGTCGATACGTAAGCTGCAATGAAGCGATTTGTCGTATATTCTCATTTTCCATTCACGAACGCTATCCGATTGTTACACATTTGGCAGTGCATCTGGAGAACGGTCAATGGTTTATTTCACTGCAGCAAATGCCGCTCAAAACCCACGAGCGACAACATTGACCTGTTTCTTCTCGATTTGCCAAAGTGATCCGTTTGCACGTACGTTACTTCACTAAGAAATGCCGCGTTATTACACTTGGAATGCTTCATCAAAGAAATTTCAACGTCGAAAGCAAGGCGATGTAGTTCCTGGTCATCCGAATGTGTGTTCCACTGATGCACTTGGCCGTATTTATACAGTTCATACGAAGAATGATGAATGTTTCTACTTGCGACTATTGCTGGTGAATGTTCGTGGACCGACATAATTTGAATCACTTCGAACTGTCAATGGTGTTGTGTTGCCAACATTTCGTGCTGCATGTCAGAAGCTCAATTTGCTTGAAAACGATATGCATTTGGACACGACAATCTCTGAAGCAACTGTTTCCACATCTCCAAGTCAGATACGCATATTATTTGCGATCTTTATTTCCACATGTTTTCCATCAAATCCACGTTAATTGTGCGACAAGTACAAGAATGACATGTCAGAAGACATTTTGCATCGAGTTCGTATCCATTCAGAGAATTCCCATCTTGAGATGAATGAAGAGATGCACAACCAGGCTTTGGTTTTGAAAGAAGACATGTGTTACCAAATGTGTGGCAGTTTGTTAGTCAGGTAAGGACTGCCATCGTCAGATCGTGATATAAACGACGCTTTCGAACGAGAATTGCAGCGTGAACGTGAATACGATACAAATGCATTAAGCCAATTGGTTCGAACGAATGTACATTCGTTTAATCCCCAACATAAAGAAGTGTACGATACAGTGATAAAGGCAATTGATGTTGGAAATGTTGGCATGCTTTTCCTTGATGTGCCTGGTGGCACTGGCAAGAAATTCCTCATATCATTGATTTTGGCTACAGTTCGTGCAAGATCAGAAATTGCTGTAGCAGTTGCTTCTTCTGGAATAGCGGCTACGCTGCTGGAAGGTTGCCGAACCGCTCATTCATTCAAGCCAAAGTTTTGGTAGCAAGAAAAATCATTATCTCGGACGAATGCACAATGTCGCATAAACGTCCGTTAGAAGCTCTGAATCGCACTGTGAAAGATCTGCGTAATGACGCCAGACGTTTTGGGGGTGCATTGATTTTACTCTCAAGCGATTTCCGGCAAACACTACCAGTAATACCACGATCGACCGCTGCCGATGAGATCAATCCTTGCCTTAAATCATTGACATTGTGTCGTTATGTGAGAAACTTCAGCTGACGACAGACATGTGAGTTGCATTGCTAAACGATCCATCGGTCGAAGTGGTCTCCAATCAAGTGCTATCTATCGGTAATGGTTGTGTTCCTGTCGACGCATCGAATGGATTGATTTCATTCCCGCTGAATTTATGCAATTTCGTCTCAACGAAAGAGGAGCTCATCAACAAAGTGTTTCCAAACATCATTGCTAACTACAAAAAACTACGATTGGTTGAGTGAAAGAGCAATTTTAGCGGCAAAGAACAAGGATGTGGATCATTTAAACTGTACAATTCAAAATTAAATCGTTGGTTCCCCGCATTCTTTCAAATCTATCGACTGTGTAACAAACAAAGAAAAAGCAACCAACTATCCAACTGAGTTTTTGAATTCATTGGATGTGCCTGGCTTGCCACCGCCTAATTTACAATTGAAGGTTGGTTCAGTCATCATGCTTCGCAATATCAATCAACCAAAATTATGCAACGGAACGCGTTTAGCGGTTATAAAACTCACGAGTAATGTGATTCACGCAAGAGTACTATAAGGAAAGTGAGGAAGGTGAGGAAGTTCTCATTCCGAGAATTCCAATGATCTCAACCGATATCCAATTCGAGTTTAAGCGAATCCAATTTCCAGTTCGTCTCGCATTCGCCATGATAATCAATAAATCACAAGACCAATCATTGAGTGTTTGTGGCCTGAATCTGGAAAATGAATGTTTTTCACACGGTCAACTGTATGTAGCATGTTCCCGTGTCGGAAAACCATCCGCTTTGATCGTTTTCGCACCCGACAACAAAACATTAAATATCGTTTATCAAAGAGTGCTTCAATGAGGGAAATACAATTCAAAATCGACCTGACCACAACCCATCCAGCAAATATTTCAACACAAAGCATCAATTGCAATGGAAAATTGACCACAGATTTTCTACAATTTGAAATGACGCAAGGCAACGCCTGCGGGATCAGCTAGTTTTTTATAAAGAAAGTCATCAATCGATCCACTTACCATTGCAAAACTATTGGCCGCCTTTTTTAAACAATCCTTTACCAGCGACTCTTTTGTGCCAGATCCATCCCATTTAAGTTACCTACTGAACTTCTCCAAGGTCCCACTTCTCTCTCATATCATTTTCATTTCATTTCATTTTCACACCGGCCCGAGTGGCCTCCCTGCCATATTTCTTAAAAAAGGTACTTCCTCTCTTTTCCTTGCCCTTTCTAATATCTTTCGTCTATCCCTTTCTCAAGCAGAATTTCCTCAAGCCTCGAAAACCTCCTTCATAATCCCGATCCACAAAAAAGGATCAAGGAATAAAATCACTTATTTCCCCTTGACAGCATGGTTTCCTAAAGGGTAAGTCAACCATCACAAATCTCGTTAAATTTGTATCCTTTGCCCTCTCTGCCCTAGAGAAAGGCAACGAAATCGATGTATTTGCAACCGATTTTAGCAAAGCCTTAGATAAAATCTCTCATTCGCACCCACCAAAAATCGCTGCTCGTGGAACTGTATCATGCGTTGGGCGCATGATGGAATTTTTTTGATGTATTGGGCGCATGATGGAATATATTTGACGTTAACTGGAATGTTGTTGGCGTTAACTTATACATTCCCCTGAAGTCATTTTCAGCTGTAGTCATTGTTTACTTTGTCTGTGAGCTATGAGCTCAGCGATTTTCGTTTGTTAAAAGGAATAGATCAAATAATTTGTATCAAATTTTATGTAAAAACTGGAACCAAGTGCTATAAAACACATGAAATGTTGATAAGGGCATACGGTGAGTCTGCTCTAAGTAAAAAAAAAGTGTTTACAAGAAGTGCAAGCTCTTCCCAGATGGCCGTGAAGATGCCAATGGCGAACCTCGCTCTGGACGCCACAGCACATCAACAAGAAATGATAACGTCGAAGCTGTGAAGAAAATTGTTTTGAAAAATCATCGAATTAACAAAAGAAAATTTCCTGACGATGTTGGCGTATCGGTCAGCTCGTGTCATGCATCGTGAATAGGCATCGCGCAGGTGCTCTTGAATGACTTCAATGATGATTCTGACTTTCTTAAAAGGGTCATAATTAGTGAAGAATAGCTGGTTCTGATCTCAAAACCGAAGAGACCTATAAAAGGATGGAGATTTGAACGGAATCGCTGGAAGAGCTCAAGGCTATCCCAAAGATCAAGTTTGAGAACTGTTTTGAGGATTGGAAGAAGGACTAACACAAGTAATTAATATCTAATGGGGATTATTTTGAAGGCGACAACGTTAATGTAGACGAATAAATAAATATTTTTTCAAAAAACTAACATACCCATACAGTACAATATGTATGTTGCCTTCTGCTTTAATCAACTTCTACTACTTTTCATACATTGTATGGTATATACCGTTCAATAATCCTGAAAAAGTTCCGTTATAGTAGTGTGCAGTACGGACAAAAGTTGTTTATATTTTGCAAAGGCAATTTCAATTCGTATCCTTATTCTTTTTTGGTATTAAGACTTTCAGAAATAATATTAATTAAAAACGTTGGTATTAAAAATATTCACTCTAAGCGAGAAATCTACATACATTTGGTTTTATTCATTAAGCGTGGAAAATTTTGAGGTAGAAATACGAAAAGGATTTTATGGCTGGTGGTATTTTGCACAATACTGTCTGTCTACGGACTTACACCACTTTCACAATCAATCGCTACGCAATTTATTCTATTGACCAATTTTATATTAAACAAAGATTTTAACGTTGTTCTTAAATATTAAATATTAACTAGGTATTAATAAAAAGTTTACACTACATTAATCACAAATTATGTGATGTGGTATTTCTAAAAAAAAAAAAAAATTGACATGGATTCAAAATAAATAATCCATAGGTATGAATTTAGTTTGTCCTGATATTATTCTTATTATTATCATACGTTGAGTCCTTACTTAATTTGTATGTTCTTCATAAAATAGTTCATGAGAAATAAGATTTGATGGAAAATATCGTCCCTTCCTTTTGGCTTGTAGTATGATTACTCTATAAATTTTAGTAAAAGTTAACTTGATATTATATTGTACTTATGTTGTTGGTGACGGGATGTAATGTGGCAATTAATGTATTATAGTATTGATTACAGAAAAAGTTAAAGTATATAGTTTCTGTGTAGTTGAAGCCAATGAAGAATTGAAAAGAAATACTTACTTAGCTATTTTGATTAAAAAGTGTGTATGTTATATCTCTTCAAATTTTAAAAATTGATTATTTATTGTTGGGATTTTCTTATTTTAATATTGTAAAAATCGACAAAAATGCCGTTTCCGGTTTTGGAATGGGTTCTGGAATGTTTTATGTGAACTACAATATTTTGCCCTTCATATTTAGGAAAAGTATAGGGTGATTCATTGTGAGATATGATTTTCAATAGGCTTTTCTTCACAGATTACACATGATTTCTATCAAACTGATTTCCCATTTTTGTTCAGTATAGTTTGGCAAGTCATCACGAAAAGACTCACACCACGAAAGCGTCTACAAATTGTTCAGATGTATTACGAAAATCAGCGTTCTGTGAGAAATGTTTTTCGTGCAATTCGAGGAACTTACGGTGCGCATAATCGACCTACTGAAACTATTGTCAATACCATTCGCAAATTTGTATCCCAGTTAACATTAATGGATGATACTTGACCGGTTAGACCACATCTAGCACGTAGTGAAGGGACTATAGCAGCTGTAGTTGAGAGTGTACATGAAGACCGTGAAGAATTGATTTGTCGTCGTCCTCAGCAGCTTGGCTTGGCGTATTCGAAAACTTGGCGTATTGGCGTAAGGATCTCGGCCTAATAGCGTAAAGTTCAATTTGTGCAAGAATTGAAGGCAGGCGACTTGAATTTGTGTCATATTTTCAGTGAAGGGGCTCTGGAAAAACTCAATGAAATTCCGGTGTTTTATCGTGAAATTTTGTTTAGTAATGAAGCCCATTTTTGACTCAATAGATACGTTAATAAACAAAATTGCCGTATTTAGTAATGAGCAACCCGAAGAGTAACAAGGGCTACCATAATATCCATTAAAAACAACCGTATAGTGTGGTTTATGGTCCTAAACTAGACCTGGTCCTTAAATTGGACCTTCTGATTAGACTACCTCAGACGTAGTTGTAGGAAACATTTAAGTAATATCATTTTCAAAGAATAAATACCATGAATTTTTCTTTTAACTGATAATAAAAATTTTAAGTTCACTTCCAAATTTATGTATTTTATTTTACATTATAAATCAAACCTTATGATGAATCACCCTTTACAAGTCCGTATAATGGCCATGTAGTAGATAACTTCCTTGTAGGAGACCATGACTGAATCACTGCCTGCATTGTGCATATGCAAACATTCCTTAATACAAAAGCATGCATCTTTACATTGCATCATGTTCCGAAATGCACTGTGAAGAGAT
The DNA here is from genome assembly GCA_907269105.1 of Volucella inanis. Classification (NCBI taxonomy): domain Eukaryota; kingdom Metazoa; phylum Arthropoda; class Insecta; order Diptera; family Syrphidae; genus Volucella; species Volucella inanis. The sequence continues at coordinate 77,992,156 of OU026153.1, forward strand.
TTTACTATGCAAACACATAATAGCGCATAGTGAATTATAGCGATGCAGATGTAATTATTTACAGTTTTATTTTGTATAGTGGCTATATATCCTATAGCTTTTGGATATAAGATGAGGCAAAATTTCTAATAGTTTTACGAACTACCAAAAATGTTTACTACCATTAGGACATTGTAGTATTTTTTGCCTCAGTTTTTGGTCGTATTGGAGTTTTACACACTTTAGAAAGGCGGTGCAGTCTATTTTCGATTTCGATTTTCCTTAGTGGGGTTGGTTTTGTAGGACCGAAAAAACATGTCTCTAACCCTTAAAGCTCGAGTTGCTCCATGACTTTTCTTTTGATTTCTTTTGGGATAAAGGATCTCATTCCAAAGAAACATAATGACCAGTGATGATTCCAAAAGAAACTGTTAAACCCGCCCTAATTGGCTTTCTCGTATTACCACACGGTTCTTTTATGAATCTTTTCTCTAACTATGTGGTCTATAAGCGAGAAATTAGCTGATATGATAAAGTGGTCCCACGAGCCTTGAGAAGATAGCACATTGATCTTGCATATATCAGGGTGAGAAGTTAAAAACAAGTCCAATCAACGAGTATTATACGCGTGGGCTCATTTATAAGCTGGGTCAAGTTGTTTATCGCAGCGAAGATTTCAACACACCGTCCTTGGGGTATTGTCTCTCCAGAATGTCGAAGCCACTCAGAATTATGTATATTGAAATCTGAGTTTGGGGCTTCTGTAACATACATAAAGCAGTAGTTGATAATTTGAAGATGAAATTTTAGCCACAAGAAATTGAATTTCGGATTGGAATGCGGATCATCTACACACGTAGATGGCGAGACCCCTGTGAGAGAAGAATAATAACACTAGTTCATAACCAGGTAGCTTCAGATCAGAGTGATCTGAGAGGTATGGGAGAGGATCTACCTATGTTTCATTATGTACCAAAACAGCTGGTCTGTATTAACGGACGTGGAGATACGTCCGACGTACTTTTTAGACCGCGTATGTTAGCTACGTCAACCTTGAATTTCCTACTCATTATCACAAACAAACACAGAACACAAACACTGAAGATGCTAAGCAAGGCTGCTAAGTGAAAATTTTGACGTTGGCTTACCGAATCAAATAGTTGTGGGTGTTATGCCCTTACAACAAAATGAAACAATGCACCAACAAAATTCACACTTCCCACCCGCTATTCATCGGTTGCAACATGCACTCAGCCATTGTCCATGCCATATGACAAATACAGCAACAGCAGTGACCAAGCGCAAGCAACAATACTATAACCGAGAGCGGGAAAGTTGAGAAACCCGCTCTGTCTTTTTTTTTTTTTTTTTTTGATAATTTGGTTTTGCCATCAAAATACTTTGGACAGGAATAAAGTTTAAAATTATAAATTGCTTTTTAGGAATACCAAATACTTGCCCAATAAAAATACTATGTCAGTAATTAAGGCGTCTCTGGGCTGCCATCAAATGACCTTTATCTCTATAAGGTGCCATTAGTTGTATTTGCAGTGGTACGCAGAATCGCCATACAGATGGTATTCTAAAGCAATTTTATTCTCACGGTGTTTTATAATTTCCTGCGAGCATCGTGGCAAGATCCTGGGTAACCAACAAACGCATCTATGAAATATTGATTTCTATCGTTAACATTCTGTTAAATGGAAAATACAATCGGAATGATAAAAAAAATATGTCTATGTAAATAAATACTTGCATAGTTATTTAGTGGGCACTTTTCCTGTTTATGTAACTTGCTAAATCTTCAGTCGGTGCTGGAATTTTAAAGTGCGTACAGTCAATTCATCCCAAAACAAAAGGAAAAGGATTGCTTCGCTTTTCTTTGCAATTCAAACGTTTTTGAAATGTTATTACTTTCTTTTGGAGTGCTAATATAGCAAAGATCCCAATCCAATTCCAAATCAGTCACAAATCTCCCGAAAGCTGCGTTGGTTATCCAATTTCCAAAGCGTAGCATATAAAAAATGTTCAACTGAATATGTCAGTCTTCCAGCTGTAAATGGCTTACGTGTTGGCATAAGAGCTCTTTTAAGCAGCTTAAAAATTAGTTAATTTTTTGTACCCACAAATTGCAAAACCCGAAACCAAATTCAAAAATGGGGAAAACTGCATTATCAGGCTAGAAATGATTATTTTAATAAAGTTGTTGCACTTAAATACATTCCTTTTAGAGGCAATAATTGAGGATAGTATAAAACATTTATGTTTTAATTGTTTCTGTATTAATTTACTAAATATTTTGTAAATGTTTGCGTAATATTTTGGCAATTACTACAATACTTAATTTTTTTTTCTCTCCGGCATCTTACGCCGAGGTACTATGCCCATGTGGCGTTACCAACAGCTCGCAGTATTTGTACCGAGTTCTCAAGATGGATATCTTGGTATTTACCGTGCCCAACACTGCTTGAGTTCGGTAATCTAGTGGAAATCGATGTCTTTTTTTTCATTTTTAATGCATTTTTTATTTAATAAATTAATTTACTCCTAAATGCCAAACAAAGAAATGCTTAAAAAATTAGCTAAATTAACTTTAAATTATCTTATAATAACTTACTGGCCTTATGAGGGCACACACACTTATTCTATGTCTTTTGACGATTCTTATTGCAGTTGGAATACAATTATTTTGGTACTAAGACCGCAATGTACACTGTCATACATAAAAATGCGTAGACAATTTGTAGTACCATGTTTGTTAGTATATTCGAACAGGAGATCCAAATACGGACTATCCGTCGCCTAAGGCCCGAGTCGGTACATTACACTGTGTTGATTTGTATTGTATAGTTGGTTCTCTCTAGTATTTGGGGTATTATTTTCTCAATCTTTATGTTTGACGTTAAAATGTCCACTACGGGGAGAGATATATATGACGCATGCTTTCAGCTCCTGAAACCTACGTATTACACGACTGTATACTCTTTTAAAACGCAGTTCTTTTCTTACAAAGATCGCAGCTCATCCTCTTTGAATGGAGTTCGGTCGGTTTCTTCGTATTATTTTATATCTTCTGTGCCTCATTTTAAGTAGTTTAGTAATCTTAGTTTCATTAGGCAAAAGCACATCAGGTGATTGTTCTCTTAACAACTTTAATAGTACGGCTCTTCGTTCGAACCTAATCAGTAAATTAACATTCACTGCAAGAATATTGGGGTTTGCTCCGCTACGTACGTAGCCATTACGACTGAAGGTGTGTAGGCCCAGAAGCAGCCCGTATATTTGATCTACCCGCGTAGCCTATTTTGTTATCTGACGTTGAATCTGAGCCATCTGTCCCTGAATTAAGAGTAAGATAGGTAGTATGTCAGGTACAGGTTCCGGTGCTCTAGGTGTTGGGGCCTGAGAAGCAACCTTCACTTGTTGTACTGTATTTCCCCTACCTGCCGCCATTTGGGCGTAAATAACGTGGGGAGTAACGGCTGTTGTTTGTACATGTACGAGTGGACATTTAACTTCCTCTTTCTGCCGCCGATTCAGATTTACTCTTTTGATGTAATGGAATTTGGGACAACCCCGATACTTTGCGGTGTGTCCTTTGTTCCTACATAACGCACAAGAGAGTAGGCTTTTTTCTGAAGCTCCGTCGTTACCTAAAGCGCATTCCTCGGACTTGTGATTCTTTCCGCACTTCACTCATCGAGGCTGCACTTCGCAGTTCGACGCGGAGTGCCCATATCTTTGGCAGCATACACATTGTAAAATGTTTTCACTCCTCTTTAATTTTTCCCAGTGTACAACCTGGTAGTCTAGGGCTTTTACACACCTTAGACCATCCAGTTTGCTGTTGGGACTTATCTGTACCAGGAAAAACGGTAGTTCCCGCTTCTGCCAGCTTTTCAGTGGGAGTTGAAAGGGAGGGGCACTTTCCAAAATAGGAATTGCTCTCAGCCTCTTTTTCCCTTCATCTTTGATTCGGCTACTACCGCTAGTTGCCTGAAAGTAGTTGTCTGTTCCTCACCTGATTTTCCTGCTGATCTAATAAAAGATCTAATATTCGACCCGGATTCGAACCCACAACCTTTAGCTAGGCCACTGAGCTAATTGGAGCGCTAAATGGAATTCCTCAAGTGTCTCTTTTATTGGTATCACTATACTCAAACAAAAGATGAAACATGGCTATACTCCACGTTGATCTATGACCGAACCAATGCTTTCAGTGTGGCAGGGCCGTTGATGTTAAAAAATTATTTATTAACAGACTTGCAGCAAATTTTCTTCACAACATTTTTCTAAATTATAACTCAAAACACACAGCAGATCATATACATCATGTTAGAGAGCATCATATATTTTCAAAACAACCTTTGGATACATAAAGGTGTTTGAAGATCAAAAGGTTGTCTGTATTGTCCCTCAGTTAAAAATTTTCGATAATTCTTTCTGTTGTGGCCTCAGAGCAAGGCGTTCTTTAAATTTCGAAATCAAGAGTATGGATGTTTTCAAAACCGCCATACTAATAAAGAACTGCGTTAGTTGTGTTCAATAATGCGGATTTTCTGCATTTTGTCAAAAATTTGTTAAAAAAAAATTAAAAAAATTTTGTGTTTGAAGACCAATATCTTAAAAATGAGAGCATAGATGATAACAATGTTGAAATATATAATCTATCAATTATCTATCGAACGAGCCCAGACTGGGTGTTCTTGGTCTAACACACAATAAGTTATAACTAAATAGTTGTTGGTACCTACTTCTCTGAAGGAACTTTTTTTAAACACCCTATAGCTCAGTGGGTGTTGAAGATAGACCCTCTTCCAATAAATAACTTGAAACAATAAATCAGATCTTAAAATATCTGCATTAAAGCACAGAACATAAAACAACAAATAAAATGAGCAAAAAATGTTACAAATAATTAAATAACGCTTGGTTTTTTTTTTTTTTAATACCTATATTAATGCACATCAGTTATTATTTGAATCTTCTTTTTTTGTATAAACAAGTTAATATCACATTAAAAAATATTTTGTTTAAAAACACTCAGAACATAACATTTTAAAATATGTTAAATGTTTTAACTCCTTTATCACAATAGTATTATAAAAGTCTCAAAGCTTTGTTTTCATTTGTAATTCCCTTAGCAATTATGCTTGTGCCCATCGATCACCGAACTGTGACCACTGGCTGTTGCTGTAGCAATAAGCTTGTTGTACCAAATCCTCGTCCGTATCAGCTACAATACTCATAATAGGTTGCAAATTCGTTGTCCAGAAGAAGGTTCCAACTTCAGTTCGGGCAAAACGAACAGGAATATAAATATCTGTCCCTTGATAAACTTCCGTTTGCAAATTATGAAAATTCTCCGCTAATTCAAATAATTCCTGAGATTTATGATCACTATTTTCTTGTTTCTGTTGGTTTTTAAATATTGTCTTTAAGACTCTTTTTATGCTGTAAGAAGCTGATTTATTAGATGCTTTCACCAATGTTTGGTGCTCCCGCATAGTTATGCCCATTTTAACGCAAGTTTTCGAAAAACAAAACAGAATAGGAAGCAGCATTGAAAAAAAGAACAATACGTCTCAGTTCAATCGAGAACCAAACCAGAATGCCTGCAAACACATAAACGCTCCCTTTTATATTTCAAAGAATGCCAGAAATGTGTATGGGTGCGTAGGCAACACTAATACTAATGCATTTGTTGTACATCCAGAATCGGAGAGTTGGGGTTAAACTTCGTTTAATGAGGTAGTTTTTATATTGTTGATTGTATGCTAGTTCTACTTTCATGCGAGTGTAATTTGAGGTAGTGAGCGATTCACCTGCAAGACCGAAAAGGAACAATGCAAGTTTCTACGAATGAACAGAAACAAGAATTATTTAAAGAGACACGTTTAGGTGGTGAGGGGAATCAGTACAATACAAAACTCCAAGTGAATTGATAGTATTTTTCTTCACGTTTTGAAATGCCGAAAATGCGGGCAGCATAACAACGAATATCAATATTTAGAGAAGAAAAAAGGCTAGAAGAAGGTTTAAAAATAAGTGCGTACAAAATATTCGTGGGAAAGTTTTGTTTCGGGACATTCCCACGCATCACTAGCTGCTTTTTTTTATGTAGACATAAAATATTTTTTTAATATCTATAATAATACCTATTCATACCTATACCATTACAAGACAAGAGGTTGAAGATTGGAATGTGTACATACATATTAAAATAGAATGAAAGGTTATAAATTGAACTGAACACAGTCTTTTAAGTTTTAGTAATCTTGTAGTCTTTTACATATGTTTGTAAAAAAAAAAAAAAAAAAAAAAAAAACATCAACTACAACTTATGAAATTTCTCATGTTTTTAAGTAGAAATGAACTAGGTTGGCGTTATATGTAATTGTATGTGTTTTTTTGACTACGGAATAATTATAAACATATGGCATAGTAAACCCATAAGTAGACAAGTAGGTATTCGAATGTTGAGTAATGTTCCACATTTATTTGATTATAGCGTACCCTAGTTCAATGCGAAGCGATGTACTAAAAATGCACTAGAAGGTTAAAATTTGACACACATTTAGAACGCGTTGACCAATAGCATTCGTATTAAGATTTTGTTCGGTGAATCGTAGGTATGTCACAGTTCGAAAACTTTCGAGACTGACATAATCTTATATGGCGCATACGAATGCATACATATGTGTTATGTAGGTATATGCATGACTTATTATACTGAATGATAAAATTGAATAACAAATAATCAATTAGAAAATCAATCAGAAAAAGTAAAAAGATTTTAGTGCGGAATAGTTTTGTGTTTTTTGAAGAGGAAAGATGTAGAAACTATTGAAATAATATGTAACAAAACGAAATAACCTTATTCACCCTAACTCTTTTTTAGTAGATATGTGTTTGTTGTTAGTTACTGAATAAATCGATGATTAGATTTGTAATTTTCTTAGTACAATTTTATGTATATATTTAAGCTTATAATTATGAATTTGCTACAAATTTTTAATTTATAACAATTTTTACCATTTTCTCTTATTCCATGAAATGTGTATTTACAGTTATGTTCTAACTGCTCAAAGTTTCTATTTCTGAAATACTTATAATACATTTAATGGTTGAACTATTAGAAACAATTTTTATGCCAGAATGCAATGAATGTATTTTTCAAAGACCTGTTACTTTTACTGCTCAATATTGTATTTGATAAAATAAATAAGATAATGGTTTTAATAAGACATATTCTACATTTGTTAATTTTTCTTTCTCAGTTCTAAAAAAATTAAAAAGTTGAATATTCTTTGGTTTGAATATTTGTTATGTTGTTTATTCTTTCTATAGATAACTGATTGTCAATCTTTATGATTGAATTTCTGTCATTTTTTTGCAAAGTATTATAAATTTTAGACTTAATTATTCTTAAATATCCAAGAAATTTAATGAAGTTGTGAGGCTTGGAAGGATAAGAAAGGGAAATAAGGATGGGTATTATTATTTTCTTTGTGCAATTTAGCTTAAAGATCCTTTATCCCGATATTCGATGGTAGTATCTTTGTGTTAGAGTAATCGAATATTTGGACTTTGATGACAATATTCTTGTACTCTTGTGCACTATTTTTTCTGATTCAGTAAATATGGTGGTAAAGTGATCCTATTTCTTTATTTAGCTGGTAATTTTGAACCTATCCGTTTTTTTATTTAAATAAGGGTGGCCTGTTCTGGGGAATAGGTTTTTACTACTTCTCCATTCTTATTATGCTATTCTACATTTTTATTTGTTAATTTCTGAATATTTTTCTCTCGAAATTTGTATAGATTTGAATTAGTGCTAACAATTCTTCAAAAAAAAAGTAGTTGAAGAGTGTATAGAATAGTTACATTAACAGACAGTGCTCCGTGAAGGATTAGTGGGTGTTCTTTGTTCTAATGCAACGCATAATTTCTGAAAGAGTGGAAATAAATCCCTTGTTCTATTCAACTTAACAATTTCTTGAAGGTTTTTTGAAGAGGTTTCATTCTATTTCCAACGGGGTCTTTAATATTCTTATGGTAAGAATATTTTCTTTGTTTATGGTATTTTTGTCGGTTAAATTCTTTACTTGAGATTGTGTAAACCGTCCTTAATAGTATTCAAATTGGTATGGATTTCATAAATAATTTCTAATTGCTTATTATGTTGATATACCATTAATATCCAGATATTGTTTAAGGACTGGAATTAAGTCGCCGTTGGTAAATTCTTCTCGGAATATGGTATGTCTAGGGTACGTTAGAAAGAGAATTTTTTTTGCGAGGAGGAGCATCATTTTGTTTTCAGGGCATTTAAAGCTCTTTGATGACTGAGTTCAGTTCAAAATTTTTTTCAAGGATAACTTAGTTTTTCAGGACCATAAAAGTTCTTTGATAACTAAACTGAGTTCCAGATATTGTAGTAAATTTATTTATTTAATTTTTTTTGCGGGGTATGTGATAGTGTGTCAGCTACTCCTTTATGTGTCTCTTATTTATACTGTAATTTGAAGTTATATTCCTCGAAAATAATCGTAGTTTTTCCTCTACTAGGAAAATACGTAAGGGGTTGGTGGTTCCTATAGATTTTAATACATGCAAATAGTTTCTGAGGGAATTATCGGCCTATATGGTGGCTAGAATCTTTGTTTTTCATTTTCAGATCTTCAACTTAGATATTTAATGAATTAACTGATTCTGACTTTAATTATTTGATTAAAAAATTTATTTTCTTAAGAATCGGTATGTAGCTTTCCTTCATCTGAATGGCAGGAGATAAGGGTTTAGAGCTTGGGATAGGTTTAATATTTCTTTCAACAGTTTTAACAAAATAACTCTTCTGATTTAAAAGAACATTTATGATTAAAGATATTTGAATGCAAATTTTGCTGAAGTTTAACATTTGTTTACCACCGATTCTACCATATATTGAAAGAACAACAAGGAGTCAGTTAGTCTAAAAAAAATTCTCGGGAATTGAGGAAATTCTTAAAATTTAAGTTAAGGATTGTCTATTGCCTATTTTACTTTACTAATAAAAGGAATATCTATACGTAAATCAATTGAAAGGGGTAGGTATATATAAAGGGTGTTCCGGATAATGTATCGAAGACTTTAAAGTTTTATTGATATATTCTGAAAAAAAAGTATGCATCCCGTTTGGGATACAGGGGTTTTAGGCAAAGCACGGCTCTGCCCTGTCTTGACTCCTATTGGGCCTAACCATATTGGTGTTGGCAGGAAGATCGTCCGAAAGAGGGGGAAAGCTTCTTATTTAAGTTTGACGAAAAAGGGTTACTTTCACCGAAAATCCATTTCTGAATGGATTTTGGTTAAGCATGACGTTTTTCTTCATATCGTTCCATTTTTAGCATGTTTTTTTTTTTTTTTTTTTTTTTTTTTTTTTTTTTTTTTTTTTTTTTGATCGCTGAAGTGAAAGGAAGAGGAAAAAAGAATGTTTCAGGCCAGCTGCTCACATTTAAAAATTAAGTGTTCCACTTGTCAAAATGTCTTCCATTTCCTTGAAAATGTGAATTTGACGTTCATGGGAGGGACTTTCATGCACACACCAATGTGAATGTCGCCTTTCAAACATATGCGTGTATATGTATTAACAAATTGGGTTTCGTTAAACTCGTAGTTATGAGTATTTTTTTGATGTAAATATTAATATATCAAAAACTATTCAAGTTCAAAAATGATTTTTTTTTATTAAATAAAATTTTGACTTTGTCATCATTTCGGAAAAGTATATTATTGACCCGCACTTTTTGAAACTTTGAAATACTATATGTACTCAGTACTTCCAATCATGAGAACTGTCAGTTCTTTTCTTCTCAAGTCAGTAGTTTTCTAGTTACTTTGAAGCAATTAAAGTATGTTAAGGAATCTCCCCATTAAATTTTCGACACATTATCCAGAATACCCTGTATACGGTTAATTGCGGTTGTTCTACTGATTCATATTGTAAGTTGTTTGGATGATGAGGAGAAAAGAAGTGAATATAGAAAAAATAGTGACCAGTCAAAAATTGATGTGCTTCTAAAGATTTTAAAAATTTTATTTTATATTAAAAAATATTGTGACGCCCGATATTAGAAGATAAAAACTTTGAATTTATCGCGTAACTCTAGAAACGCTGCAAATTTTAACTTCAGACGAAGATATCAAGATAGGAAGTTTTATACAGTAATTTTAGTATTAAGAAGGAATCTGCCAAAATACAATAAATTCAATCATTTTATGATTAAAAACGTTATTCTGCCATGGACGTTTGGAAAGAAGGCTTTAATAAGAGATGTTATTCAACTTCCAGCCATCGCATTAGTGTGTAATCTTATCGTTACGTTCTAAGCATACGAGTATATAAGTGATCCCGATTCTCTGTACGCGATCAAGCCATGTACGCTATGGCATATTAAAGTGGTGCAGGGGAATAACTTCACGGGCAATAACTTCACATGGGAAATAACTTCACCTCGAATGGGAAATACCTTCACTCTTTTTGGTGAAGTTATCGCAAACTAAAGGTAAGCAATAACTCCACCGTAAATTTTGTGAAGTTATTTCTCACCTCTAATTTGGGAATTTGTCTTTTATAACTGGAGAGCAAATATGAAATAGATTTATTTATACGTTTTTTTGTATAATTTTATTAGCAATATGAATAACACCTGTTGCAAACAAGAGAAAGCAAATATTTCAACGGCTCCAGGAAATAACACCCCCAAAAAACAAGCCCCTAAAAATGAATATGAAATAACCCAGTAAAATTTGTATGGAGGTAGGGGTTTTTTTCATATGAAATAAACCCCAACAACTTTGGGACTTATTTCACGGGTTTTTGTGGATTTATTTCATTCCGCAAATTGGGAGTTATTTCTTCATGATCCTTTTTTTTTTTTTTTTTTTTTTGTTATTCATAATGTTAACAAAATTATACAAAAAACGTAAAAATAAATCTATTTCATATTTGCTCTCCAGTTATAAGAGACAAATTCCCAAATTAATTAAATGGGAAATAACTTCACAAAATTTACGGTAGAGTTATTGCTTACCTTTAGTTTGCGATAACTTCACAAAAAAGAGTGAAGGTATTTCCCATTCTAGGTGAAGTTATTTCCCATGTGAAGTTATTGCCCGTGAAGTTATTTTCCTGTACCTATTAAACTTACTCTACATCGTTTAGATATTTTATAGGATCAGAGAATTTACCTCATCATTAATATGACCAAAGCATATATATGTACCAATTTTTGATATTCACACATAAGACCGTTTCCAAACGTAATATCGTGTGGGTTATGTTTTCCAATTAATATATTTCGCTTTAAATGATGTTTAACAATCTTAACTTAAAAAAATGTCTGTAAGTTTTGTCAAGGAGTTCGCTAAAACACTGGGTGTTTTTAAAAAACGTCATACTAATAAAGAACCATATTAGTTTTGTTCAATAATTCAGATTTTCTGGAAAACTAAATTAGTCAAACTGTATTACTCTTGTGTTCGTAAACGTCAACTTATCGTCATACGTGTGCAGATTAGTTAGGCATTTCAATTGTGGCTGCAGAGAAAGTAAGAAGATTTTAATATTTTTAATATCATAGTTTTTTGTTTTTTGAAGAGGAAAAATGTAAAAACTATTGAAATAATATATAATAAAAATTAATAACTTTTGTATTCGGTAGTTCGCTTACAACAAAACTTCTGGTCCCTGCAATAGTCACCGTAGTAAATGTAACAATTTCTCACATTTCGTTTGCCTTTGTGACCAGCTTCTTAAAAGCTACCAATGGTCCATTTTATTTACTTTTAAACAATAACGAATTCAACTACACCCATCTGTTACCATTCACGCATAAATTTAAAAGGTGTTATATTTTTAATAGGAGTCAAAACAGGGCAGAGTAAAAGCGCCTACACACAGAATAATTTATACACACAATTTCTATGACGTTTGAGTGGGGAGAAAATGCGTTCGGCTCTTATCTTATCAATTTGCCAGTACAATCTAAGATTTTGGTGTTCAAAGTCAAAGAAAGAAAAAATTATAAATGCACTAGAAAGAGTATAATATTGCACTACCTGTATCTAAATTTTCATTTCGCTTTCGAACATGTTACTACCAGTATTTTTTTGAAAATATGTCAAGGAATCTCCCCTTAAAGCCTTCGACAGGTTATCCGGAGCATCATGTATACTTAAACAAGGTCGTTACATACTATTTATATTAGGAAAAATATTTGTAGGTTTTCTTTTAATGTTCAATTTATAAGTTCTCGTACAAATTCTTTTTTGTAAACCCATGTACATATGTATGCACACGCATGCGTAGGTATATGCACATATGTACATGAATATGTAATGAATATAAAATCTTGGTAACGTCCTATATACATACGAGTATTTATACATGCATATGTGATTTAAACGTATATAAATTTTTACGTAATAAGATTTTGATGTGCTAATTTTGATTTAGTAACTAGGATGGCACGAAAATGTATGGCAGCATGTTCATATGCACATGTACGTACAAATCTACATGTATATACAAAAATACGTCGTAGGCTAAACTTTCCCATAAAATATACACATGTATATCAAAAGTTGCATTGGTAAAGAGAATCATTCTCTATGGATTACTGCGATCAGAATAATTTCGCTTTTACAAACCACTATTTTGGAGACATTAGCTAAATAGGAATCAGAATAATCCAAACGACCTCCTGAAAAAAAAAAAATAAAACAACACTTTTATAAGAAAAATTGATTACCAACAGCAAATATTTATCTTTTATTTTAGTTTTAGATTATTGAAAATAGCATTGTCAACTAATCACAATGGTGGTGTGATCTTGGGTATGCACTTTTAGCCAATATGCCTTTTTTCACATCAGTGTTTTGCTTCAAATCACATGAAGTCCCAATCGGAAACCTTTTTTATCATCTCATTTCGATTTCTCTGCAAAATGAGCATGAATATTAAAGAGTCCATGCACATATTTTTGAAAAGCAAGCACTTCGCTGTAGTTAGATTTGCAAATTGCCTCAAACTACCGCTTTTCAATGCCTGCTTCACCATGGTCGCCATACACTGGAGGAATCACTGGGAGTTGGACTGCAAGTTCCACTATCATTGCTGCACTCGGAAGGAGGCGGTGTAATAATTACATTGCGGCTACAATCAATCTCGTAAAATCCACTTAGAACCGAAGCTGATGTTGATAAAGAGAACACGTTTGTCCGTGATGTGTCAGACACAGTTACTTTTGGCACAACTTGCAAATAATTAAGTCGATGTCCAAGATGACTCATAAGTTGTGTTCCCAAATCTACACTGACTCCAGGTACAGTCGCTAATGTTTTTGAAACTTCATTTGCAGCGTGTACGTACCCAGATCGAAAACTTTCAGTTATTGTTAATTTTGAATCTTGAATATCAGCAACAGTGCTTCCTAAACATAGCTGCTTCTGTGTCCGCAACTTTTTCATATGCTCCACAGTTAATTCTAGGATGTCAGCTTTTTCCAAACGAGTTATATGCTCTCCTTCCTGAGTAAGGCATTCAACCATAATATCTTTTAATTCGTCCAAACATTTATTAATCCTTGCTCGGCGTTTTCGTTCTAACATTGGTTTCATCACTTTACGATACTGATATGTCTTTGACGTCTCTATTTCAAGAACCATTTTGCTTTTAATCACAGACACTATTTTCAACAAATATTCACCGCACAACTTCTATTCAATGAATGAACCGACTTCACGTCTCGACACTCCCTTTTAAATGCTTCTGCTGTTCCACTCCCATCCCTTCGTCATAACCGGCTTACGAACTTCTTCAGTGCTAAATATATGATCGTGTCGTTCGCCTGCCGGTCGCCACAGATACTCACATAAAATAATAAAACAGCTCACAGAGATTGTTAGTTCTATACCGTGGGAAACTATTCCGTAGTCGAGTTCTCACAGTCCTCATGGGGCACACACATTCGAACTTAAGTACATTGTTTGCGACCAGGCCTGTGCCACTCCACATAAAAAGACGTGTTTCTTCAAAAGTAGTCCGCCTTCCCTCCGTTTCATTCAATTAATATGTTTGTATATATATATCTCTTTTTTTTTCTTATTTTCGTTTGGCATATGCCTTTGGCTGGATTTTGTGTAGAAGAAGAGATGGCTTTGTTGAACCCGTGCTATGGGAAAGCCCCTATAATTGGTACCACTCATTACCCGCTAATCTCTCATGTTGCTACTGCCATCGTTTTCGTTTCGCTGCGTGCCAACGATAATCGCTTGTCGTATATATCGCCTTCGTTCAGCATTGATCATATTCATCTCAGCTGTAGCGTACGAATAGCTATTTAGTGCTTCAACATTAACATGCGGGGAGGAGAGTATAAACACCGACTGATAATGTATTCGTAGTTTGTTGCTTATCTATGCATGGTATGAATAAGAATAGCTGGTATAATTTTTGTAAACCGTTGCATGTGTATGTACAATACATATGTCATGCATTGGCGATATCCTTTTAATGGATTGAGTTATTGAGAAAAAAGTATACATAGGTATATGTATGTATACAGAAAGAATAACATGGAATGTAAATATCGTTTTGCGAATGGACGCCACGTGACGAGAGCAGTATTTGTCCAAACATGAGTTTAATGTAAAATTGCAGAGATATGGCATGAAATCTATAGAAATACTTACATACATACATACTTTCATTTTTATGAAAATATTTGGTTGGGCCTGTGAAAAGATGTTTTCTATTACATATACATATATATATATATTAAAACACCTTAAATGGTGAAATTAAAAAAATATATTTTTCTGAGGTTTAACCTCTTAATTTCCAATCCAACTTAATACTAATTTACATTTATCATATTCTAAAATATGTTACCTTGCCCCAGTGCATTAGTTGCTGCCGTTTTCGTGATGTTCCCACAGGTGGTATTGGCTTACATCCGCTACGTGATATTAGTTTACATCCACTACTGCGTGATGGAATGCAGATTTTGTCTACCTTGAATTTGTCCAGATGCTGTGTCAGCGAAAAGTGTAGGAAATGCATTTAGGTGTTAACATATAATTTGGCGTTAACTCCTCCGCCCTTCAATATCCAAAGATCTCCTTCGATCGGTTTAATTTCAGGTGTTGACAAAGATCTTCTATCCCTAATGTTCTTTGTGTTGGAATAGGATTGATTGCGCTGCTGTTCAATAATTCTGGTCTAGTAACTTGTTCTTCCAGAGAAACTTCCTCGATGGCACTTTTCTTCTTCCAGATGTTACATGGAATTATTCTTTTCCTCCAAAGGATAAAAAGGAAGACTACTATGATCACTGCTAGTAGGAGTAACGTTGCCATGGATTTCTTTTCGTTAGCTGTTTTGAACTCATCGATATATTTTGTGTTCTTAGCTTCGATCTCTTTCAGCGTTTCCAGAGAGAGCAATTCTTCGACTCGTGGCTTGACAGCTGATGGTTATAACACGGGAGGAAGCTGGTTGTGTTCCGTGACCTCTGTTTCTTCGAACGTGTATTGTTGCGCTTTTATGGTGGCGTTGTGGAAATTGATGAAATACGTTCTTTTGAGCGGGACTTCGTTTTCATTGATATAAACTTTATCTTCAAATTAATTCAGTAGTACCAATTGAGGGGTGATCTCCCCTACGGTGGGAATATGTTGATTATTGATTTCGATGCACGTATTAATAAATTTATCCTGACTTATTTCTATTAAATTATTTTTCGTACATACTGCTAAGGTGTTAAAGGTTTTACAATTTTACTTTTTCCATATAAGTTTGTCTTACATTTTAGTATTTTGCTAAAATTAATTTTCACAATAGTTTTTCCCTTCTTTATGGGTTTTATAAGAATATTAATACATGATTCTTTTCTGTTGTTATTAAGCTTAATATATAAAGGAGTGATTCGAGCATATTTTAACCTCTGAACATTCTATAGCGTCTATTTCATTATTATAGGGCAAATCCTCTTAAGTTAAAATTTATTTCTGGGTTTGATAAAATATAACATAAGTATTTATTATTCCTGCTCTTGCCCATTGCAGAGCATATTTAATATTAGTTACTTCGTCTTTAAGTATTTCCAATTTAAATTTTAATTCTAACATGTATTCTATATTCAATTTCTCATTAGATTTTAATACTTGCATTACATTATTAGTTATATTACTTAATTCGTTTATTCTTATACTAACTAGATTGTTTATAACTCTTTGTTTGTTGTTGTTTATCAAAACGTTATTAACTTTGTCCTTCATAATTTTGAAGTCATGCCGGTCAGGAGTTTCCGCGATCCATTTCCAGGCTGAACCCTGGAAATCTAATGATTTTTTTTCTTCTGACCTTGGGAACTATTCTATCAAGTTGCAACTGGATTTGTTTAAGATCGCTGGACAGGATGGGAAGGATAGAATCTGGATGGGGTTTTATCTGTGACATCATAGCACTTAATTTGTTAAGAGCTTTTTGATGTTCTTCGATGTCAATAACATGTACTATTTTAAATCATCCAGTATCGATTTCTATTAACTGGGCATTTGAGTAATCGAGCATCTTGACCTCGTAGCTTATGGTAGTGATCAATGACCTTAAAGAAATTTTAACTCTTAATTAGAGATTTGTGGACTATTTTTTCTGACTTTGTTAAAATTCTGGTAGCTTTATTTTCGTCAACTATTTCTTTTTTATAGCGGCGATTTAACTTGGATCCCATTCGTTAATTTTGTCTGACATAAATTATTTGACCTGGACCATATTCTTTTATTCGATGTCTTTTTCTATTGTGATATTCAAGATCAGCCGATTGCTTTTCCTGAATTCTGTTTACATTTTCTTGCCGTGCCTTATCTAGCAGTAAGGTGGAGCTTACTCTTCGACCAAAGAATGCTTTCATTGGACGTTTAGTCGTAGTTGAATGAATTGAAAAGTTGTATTCGTGAACTGCGCATTCTAACAGTTCCGTGAAGGATCGATAGGGGCTATCTGTTTTTAAACATCTCATGATCTCGATGAGTGTTTAATGAAACCTTTCGACTTGTCCTTTGCTGGTACTGCAGCATTTTAAGTTCACCTTCGATCATAAACTTTATAGAAGTCGAGTTGAATGACTTCTCATTATCTATTACTACTGTCTCAGAAAGATCAAAAGAGAAAAGTATTTCTCGTAAAGGTTGACGCACATCCTCTATAGCTTCGGATTTTAGGATCCTTACCTGTGCATATTTTATCAGTTTATGGATAGAAGTGAGAACCAGTTAATTTTCAGTAGAGAATATATCAATATGGACAAGTTGTCCAGGACACTGTGGTATTGGTGTAGCTTGTATTTCTGGATTCCTCGGATGTCTGTCGTATTTGTTTTCATGACAGACCTTGCAATGCTTGACTACCCTCTTGATTTTATTAGACATTCCTGGAAAATAATATCTTTCTAGGATCTGTATTTTATTTTCGCGCTCATTACGATGAGCTCGTTTATGTGTCGTAATGACTATCTCTTCTTGTTCTGTTTATTCGATTGTATCTTGTACTACTATTTGAGTGAATCTGACTTTGTAATTACTGAAATGTTCGCTATAGATTTCCTGAATTATACCCATGATATGTTCTTCGGCTTTAATGCCGTTTATAACTGTAGGATTAAGGGGTTTTTTAAGTATTTGCAAGAGATTATCCTGGTTAAAATATGGTTCAGTTATAAGGTGTCTATAGTATGTAGGGAAGACTATATGAAAACTATGGTTAGGAGGGTTACCCTTCAGCATGAAGATTTGGTTTTTGAATACGTTTATTGGAACTTCCACACTGTGAATAAAGTTATGAGCAGAACTTTCGTCGCTATGTTGCGTTGTGGATAGGTCATTAACATGTGACAGCTGCGGGGCTCTGGATAAAGCGTCAGCCACCACATTTATTCTTCTGGGCTTATATTTCAATTCGTGGTTATACTAGGTGGAGTGAAAAGTAATCTTCTTGACCGCCAGAATACTGCTACTGTAAAAAAGTTTTCACACGATTTGGCTCCCTCGGACTATTATCTCTTCCCAAACCTCAAAAGATGACTTATCAATAAAAAATTTAGTTCACGCGAGAAAATCATCGACGTCACTCAGGAGTATTTTGCAGACCTTCCGGAAAATTAATTTTCGGACGGGATCAAGAAGTTGGAAAACCACTAGAATAAGTGTATCAAACTAAAAGGGGACTATATTGAATAACATAAAAAAACATTTAAATTTTTTTTTTATTCCAAGGAGGTTTTTTTTCATCCCACGTAGTACTCTTCAAGTATAGCTTTCCATCTCTTTATTTTATTATTATTGTTTTTATTGGATAGGAAGAGGGTCAGGGGTTGATGGTCGGTAAAAATTCGAACTCTCGCGGAACCGTAATGGTAATTTCGGAGTGAACCTAAAGCCCATACTATGGCTAACATTTCCTTTTCATTAGCTGCGTAACTTTCCTCAGTTATCCTATATTGCTTCGCTCATATGAATCCGGTTTTTCGGCACTATCCAGACGGGTAAGTTGTAGTGCAACCGTAAAGGTCTAATAATACCGTCGTCGAGCAATTTTTGTACCTGTTTCTCTACTTCTGACTTTAGGGCCATAGGGAAAGGATAATATCGGGTGTAAACAGGATCGCTAGTGGTAGTTTTTCCTCAAGTTCAGAGAAAAGTTGGGAATGTCTGTTTACGATAAAGTTAAGAAGATACTTTTGCTTAGTCGTTAAATGATCGATTTAAATGGCTATTGAATTTACTGATTCTGATTTTGATTCGTACCTTGTTTAAAATTGTCATGTATATAGTTTCCTTTAGCGTGGATGATGGCAGACAATTATTTCAAACTATCATTGCTGAATATGCCGTGGAAAGTTCTTAAGGTGGGTAGAAGAAAACATTTAATTTTTATATCGCTTTGTCCGAAAAGATTTATAAAAGTATATTGGGTTATTCTTACGTCGCCAGCTAGAGATTTCACATAAAAATTTTGTTCGTTCGGGAGAGGGTTTTTTACAAGGTCAGGTTTTATGTAGTTCTTACTTGACCCAGTGTCTATAAGGAACTTAAGGATTTGTTCATTCGCCGTTTTGCAATCAAAGTAAGGTAACGACGAATCGCCTAACCTAAATACCTTCGGAACTTGAAGATGTGTCGGGGAATTCATGTCATTTTCTGTATGGGGTTCAACAAAAAAATTTGGTTGGTTGTTTACTTGGGGAATATGAGCAGGTTGGAAGGATGTTCCTGGGTTAGCTGGATTGAAGTAAGCTTGCCGATTTGCAGCGTTGACATTTCCGAACTGATTGTTGCGTTTTTGAGTTGGGAGTTCCGTCTTAACAGCGGGTTGGTTGGTAACGGGCTTATTTTGATGTGGAAAACTGGGACGAAAATGCAAATTTGGTTTTTGCGGGAAATAATTGTATGCTGGCCGAAAGTTGGTTGGTTGAGATGGTCGCGCTTGTGACGCATAGGGAGGATAAATGGGATATGGTGTTCTTGGAGGAAAATTTGTTTGTTAAGAGTGAAAAGAGTGCTGTGGCATGGGAATTTGAGGACGAGGAGGCTGAGGAATGAAGTTTTTCTTGGTGTCATAGTTGGTCTGGATGAGATTAGATCTGAAATTTTGATTCTCGTGTTTTAAATAGAGATGCAATGCCTGTGTCAAATCTTTTGGTTCTTTCATTCCCAATAAATCAGATAGGTTGCCTCTAAGACCACTGATGAAGGTGACTAGGGCCTTGTCACTATATGTTTGGGTTAGAGTCGCATAGCCTCGTGACCGATTTCCATGCAATAGATCTTAGGGTTAGTTAGTTGTGAACAGACAGCTTGGTGGAATTCCTGTATACTCTTATTGCCTTGAACCATTCGAGACATCTGGAATTCAAGAGTTGTTATATCGCGTAATGCATGGTCAGACAGTGGGAAATGCTTTCCCATTTCAAAGGAGTGTTATACGCCTCCAATGCCGCATCTGCTTGTCCAATGATTTTATTTCGGATCCCGTTCAGGATTCCATAGTATTTTGGAGTACCCTTGCCATGTTTGTAGATTCCAAGCACTCGCTCAACCCTTTTCTTCCATGAAGAAAACTCGCTGGCTTCACCGGAAAAAATTCTTAGACAACGCACGATGTCGGGCACTTTCTCCAAATCTTCCCAACGATATTGATATTCTGGCAAAATCATCTGGTCAATTCCAGAGAAGCGATGTGCATTTGGGTTTAAAACTTTTTCTACAAGACTTTTCCCTTATTGTCGGATTACACGATTCACAATGAGCGTTACTATAGCGTCAAGCTCGGGGGTGCTGCACACTTCTGCGTGTTCAGAGCTATTCGGATCTAGGGGAGGGGGTGGCTGGAAGGCTATAGGCTGGTTTTCTGGGTGTACGGTTACTCTTGGTGTAGCGACTGAAAGGTCAGCAATTGGGTTGGTAGGAGCAGGATTTGTTTGAGCGGCTGGTGCCACTGCAACATCAGTCTGACTTCTTGTTAAAGGCATGTTTTATATAAATATGATTGCAAAAACAAAAAAATAACGCTCTTACCTTCTGATGGCTTGTGAGATTGTTCATAAGCACTTAAATTAAAAATAATATGTTCATATTCACCTCTCACTAATTTTACAATTTTTGATTTAAATATACTCTTATATTTGCTATTTTATTTTCCTCTAATTTAATAATTGGATTTCGTATTCTTTTTTTCCTTTTTTTTATTATTATTTATGTTCCTTTTTCTTATTCACTAAATTTCCCTTTCACGGTTTCAGTTATTATTGGGTATATAAAAATCCACTGTTTTCCAAATAGTTCTTAACTGGAATAGCAACGTGGCGCCGAGCGTTGTCATGATAGAAAATTATTGCCTCGTGTCTGGTCGCATATTCCGGGCGTTTTTTGGCTACTGCTTTCTTCAATTCCATTGATGGTTTCATCCAGTTTTAGCAGCTCATAATATAGCACACCCATCTGATCCCACCAAATACAGAGAATTACCTTCGCACCATGGATAGTCGGCTTTGCCGTTTATTTGGCTGGTTGGCCGGATTTCACATATGTTTTTTTGCACTTGGGGTTGTCGTAATGGATCCATTTTTCATTTTGTGGCGTTCCAGCAGCATTTCGGCCATGCAAAACCGCATGTCTCTCGGCTTGAGTTCATGTGGAATCCAATTTCCTTGCTCTTATATTCAAAAGCAGCAGCTTTTAAACGTTTTGAAATGGCTGCTTGAGTGACACATAAAGATTCTCCGCGCTCTTCATGTGTTTGGCAACAATCTTCATAGTGTAATGCTTCGTCTTCCAAGCCAAAATCACTACTTTTAAATCGTGCAAACCACTTTTGGCACGTTCGTTCAGCTAGCGCATGTTCACCATAAACTTCCACCAAAATACGATGACTTTCGGCAGAAGTTTCCTTTATATTAAAGTAATAAAGAAGAACTCCCCGCAAAAACACTTTTTCAGGCACAAAGTTCGACATATTTGAGTGAAAAAAAATTATTGTTGTTTATGCTTCAAATGAATGACATATACAGAAATGACGTACAATGACAGTAGTTTTCCAACGCATATTTTAATGGAATAATAACAATGGAATAATACAAGTTACGCTATCTCTTAGCAAACCGCAATATTTAAAACAATTTTCCGACTTTGATGATTGCTGGCAATTCACTACACTTCATTATTGCCAGGTTGATTCGGCGGTGCGACTAGCTATACAGCTTCCGGTTTGTCCTGTTTCTCAGGGGTACTACGGGGCCCTTTACGGTTATTATTTTTTATTTTTTATTTTCTAAGTCACCGTAATTTTTCACAGATTGCGATTGCGGGGAATCACAGAATTTTTCCAGGGTTTATCTTAGTTATTTTGGCGGGGGCTTATAGCTTTTTAACGCTTTTTATTCCCGACTTACGTTTACTTAAAAAAAAATATCGCGTACATAATCCCGTGGTTTCTGCTCGGGCGCCAATTAAAAAAATTAATAAAATATATTTTTCTAAGGTTTAACCTCTTTATTTCCAATCCAACCTGAGACTAATTTACATTTATCATATTCTAACATATGTTACCTCGCCCCAGTGCATTCGTTGCTGCCGTTATCGCAATGTTCCCTCAGGTGATATTGGTTTACATCCACTACTGCTTGACGGAATGTAGATTTTGTCTACCTTGAATTTGTCCAGATGCTGTGTCAGCGAAAAGTGTGGAAAATGCGTTTAGGTGTTAACATATACTTTGGCGTTAACTTATAGCATGAAGCATGTGTGGATACCTATTGAAACATATGGATAGGTACGTACAATATATCCTATGTATGCACGCTATGCACTCTAAAAAAATGCATTTACGTAGGTATCTAATTAATAGTTTTATTTATTTCATTTTTAACTTGAATTTTCATTCTAAAAAAACTATTTTTTAATTTTTTTTTCTGAAATCGACATTATCGACATTTGAAATAATTTGAACAACTATTTATCTGTTTTGTAACTGAAGTTTTTCAATTTATTAAGGAGTTGCTGGTATGGCTTGTGAACCGCTCATTTCACCAAGAATAAGATTCTTATGCATCCATATTCATACAAATGTATATACCTATACCTATATACATACTGCATTTGGCGTTCCAAAAATGGTGGTATTTGATAACGAAAAATCCCTGAATTCCCCATCCATAAACTTTATGCTAACTGACCAATTAAAAATAAAAATTTTCAAAACTCCTCCTTATAGCAGCTCAATCAATGGACAAGTGGAGAGATTTCACTCAACCCTTACTGAAATCATGCATCATAAAAAGGCTGACGGAACATATAGGTCATTTTCTGAACTCCTAGACATAGCCGTCTATGAGTTCAATTTCTCTATTCACACAACAACCGGTAAAAGGCCTCTCGAAGTATTCTTTCTTTTCTTATTGACGAAAAAAATAACATTGTCAATTATGTTAAATTTAAGTTAGACTTAATTAAAGAAGAAATTGTCAATATTAAGTATGCCCTACATTAGGCAAAATCCGGAATAATAAATTCCTTTATTTTATCACTAAACGAAATAAATGTAATAAAAGATCTTTTTGAAAAAAACGATTTAGATTATATAAACAGAAAAGATGTATTCGATTTTGCTGAAATAAAAATAGCAACAAATATGTATACTATACTTTATGTTATAAGTTTACCGAATACAGAAAAAGAATCATGTAAAAATATATTAATAAAACCTGTAACTCCTGGGCTTTTTCCTTTTTCTAAAACAAAACTTCTGCAATCGATTTCTCTAAGAAATTAAACATTCGGCTTCTTTAAAGACCATAGTTCTTCTGGGGTTTTTCTTCGATTTAGATTTGTTGGACATCTAATATATTTCGTATAAATGCGGCAGCTCTGCTCATAGAAATTTCGGTAGATTCACCTCCAGCATTATACAACGCGTCTTTCTATTGGCCCTCTCAGCCACTCCATTTTGCTGCCTCGTATATTCCGTAGTAAATTCGTGTTTGATTCTACATTCCTGTGTAAAATTTGTTAAGGATCTACTTCGGTATTCTGTACATTATCTGGTACTATTGTTTTCAGCAAAATTTTTAAATATTTTAAATTTTTCTAAAAGCTCACATTTTTTATTCATGAAATATACAATAATTTTGCAAGAAAAGTCATCAATAAATGTTATATAATAAAGTAACTTACTGAGTGATTCCGTGCGCATAGGGCCACATATATCTCTGTGCACGAGCTCAAGTCGTCTTGTTGATCTTTTTTCTTCCTTTACGGGAAACGGCTGGCGTGTCTATTTTGCTCGAATACAGGGTACACAGTGAAGAGTATAAGTTTTAAATGGTGGTAATCCGTTAACCATATTTTGGTTTTGTAACTGCCGGAGAGGTGCTGCATTTAGATTTCCCATTCTGTTCCTCCATTTTTCAAATACTTCATCTTTTTCTGTAGGTATAGATAAACAAGCTCGCTGATCAATTTCCGCCACACTATACAGTCCGTTTTGTCGTTTGGCAAAATTTAAATTGAACTTGTCCGCCACGGTCCTTAGCCTTTCCAATAGAAATCAAATCATCTTTCAATTCTGGAACAAATAGCGTTTTATACAGGTACACAAATTGAGACATTTTATCTAACCGGATATTCAAATAAACCGTACGAATTCCCATTATTTTAACCTTTTGGTTATTTGCCAGTTTTACATACCCCATGCACTGATTATTTGACAATTCAAGCACTTTGTGCTAAACATGTGTGATGTCGCTCTACCGTTCAGGCACCACCGTAAAGACTTGATTTCTCGCACTAAAGCAGCTGTTCTCTGGTACTTTATTGATGAACAATGCAAATACTCTTGCATGACGAAACCTTGTTCCTGGCTTGAATATTCGGCGCATTCAACTTTTTCTCTGGCTCTAAAATTTTTGGCCATGTGACCTTTTTCACCGCACCGTCGACAGTTGTATGGAAAAAAAACTCGATGATGGCCTTTGAGGCTGTTGAGGATATCTCGATTCAGGTTTCTGTTTATAAGGATTGCTGCTATATTGTTTAACCTGCATCGCATTTTTTCCGTTTGACAAATCCCGCCACTTGTCCCCAACTTCCAGCAACCACGTTCGTATTATATTAAGTGGCGATATTCCTTTTGAGCAAAAAAATTACCACCAGACCATCATCCAGCATCTAATTCTGTTAAACGAAAAAAAAAAAAAAAACTAAAAATAGAATTGAATTCACGTTGATACTCATCCATTGATTGCAACACATTCATCCGAATGTTGATAAGTTTGCGGATTTCTTTTGCTTTCTGTCTCACCACCTTCCGATCATACGTATCCTCCAAGAATGTCCAATTTTTTTTTGACATTTTGAAACTATTTACTAGTACTACGATCGCGGGCTCCATCGCTACTATTAGTAGTCACTCACTCCTAGCATCTTTGTCCTTGTCATTTCAAGTATATTGTGAATCCCCAGCTTCAATGGGTTTTATATCTGCTTCAGAAACACATTTTAAATATATGCCTTTATGTAGTATTCCTTCCATTTGGGCTTTCCACGTTAAATATTTTTTTTCGCCATTTAGCAAGGGAATTCGTCCACTCAAGAAATTACTTATTTTTTCAAAAAGTAAATCACAACAAAAGTGTATCAGATTGGCGAAATGAATATTGTTTTCAACAGTTCAGATCTTTACAAACGATCTGGGCCCATAACCTGTTGAAAGGCTAGTTAGAGATCCTTGATGAGAGTGGAAGGGAAAAAAAAAATTAAAACACGCGATGTTCAGCAGATAAAAGAGAAGTAGTTCTTTATTACACGGAAAAAGTATTTGACAGCTGGTTTTACATGAAAAGTTCAATGTTTGATTAAAAATCAATAATTTTTAAAAAAGCTTAACAAACAGGTGTCGTTGCTAAAAGTTGATTTAAGCTAAGTATTTTAATATTCACAACTCACAGTTTTGTTTTTTTTTAGTGAATTTTTCAAAGTTAATTAATTTAGACTCAACGATTTGGTATTGTAGTTTTCATATTTACCTACGTCCCCAGGTAGCTAATTATTGTTTAAATTTTATCAATTTTTAGTTCAACTTTTTATTTTTATTTTATTTATTTAGCGGTCCCCCGACGCAATGATGCTTGGATTAAAATATTACTTCTTACCATATATAAGACTTAAAAAGGTCAATATAATATATTATTTTTTTACTTATTAAATGTTATTTTTAATAAGTTATTGCGTCGGAGGTTTTTTCAATGTCCAAACTGAACATGGTTCAAACTGAAACTGGTAAAAGGGGGCGTCATGGCCCCTCAGAACTTGTTAACCTGTTTATACCAAATCATAACGGTTTTTAAGTAACGGCTGTTTTTTTAAATTTCAGATATTCCACATGCAAAAAAAATTTTTGTTTTTTATAATTCTTGCAGCAACACGTTGCCCTATAGTTGGACTAATTTTTAGCTAAAAATAATTTTCCAACTATCTTTACCATCTCGTCAAAAATAAAGAAATAATCAAAAAACTTTGTCAAACAGTTTTTAACTTGAAAATTTAAAACAGCACCTTGAAAAAAAATGTACTGGTCAGCGGAAGGACTTCCCTTTCAGAAACTTGGTCAGTATTTGCATTTTCTAAAAAGCTATAACACGCTTAGATCAAAAATTATAACAATTTAAACTTCATCAGGAATGGTTCTAAAGCAAATAAAAATTAAACATTTTTTTTTAATTTATTTTTTTGTGTACTCCTATCATCTAGTTTAAATTTTAATAAATTCTCTCATCATTAAATTACTTTGTTTGTTAAATTTTAATACATAATCTCTTCCTTAAACCACTTTGATTGTTCAATTTTAATAAAAATCTCATCCTTAAAATAATTTGTTTTTTTTTTTCAATTTTGCCAACATGGCAGTCTTTTACGCCATCCCGCCACACTTCTTAACTATTTTTGCCAATCTTTATTTCAACAGGGAATTAATTTAATGCCACCAGCGATTCTAAAGTTTTCTAATCAAAGTGTGTAATTTAAATTTTTTTTTTTTTAAAGCGTTGAGTTGAATTTTTTTTTTTTTTTAAATGCCGTACATGCAACGGGAACACGTTTTAATGCATTTATTTATAGTGAATGAGGAGGTAACGCTAGAGCAGCAGCAAGAACTTGCGCAGAGCGATACCCAGCTGCTCAGCATCCTGACCATCGCGTGTTTATAAGAGTGCATAATTCATATTCAGAGGGAATTCATGGATCAGGGAGACCTCATATTCATGACGAATGTACAGTACTTCCAAGACCTAAAAAATGCAAATTGGAAACGATACCGTGCAATTATTAGAAGAAGAGTTCAAGAAAACTATGCGAACGTTGAAAATATATCTACAAAAGAAGAAGTAGAAGCTGTTGTAACTGACTTCAATGATTTAATCCTTGAAGCCGTAGCTGACTCCGTACCAAAAATTAAAATAAATAAATTTTACAAAAAGCTTTCCCCTCATTTAGCAATATTAATTAAACTGAGAAATATGCAAAGAAGAAATTGGAAAAGATATCGGCTGTTGTTATATCGAGATAATGTGCAGAACCTAAACCAGTTGATCTCGAAACATATAACATAGCTCAACAACGCCACGAGGAATGGAATAAAAAACTTGATTTTACTTGCTATTACTTTTTTTAAGAAATCACTGTGTATCAGCAAGGGAAACACGGGAAACCCCTTAAATGCACTTCTTACAGAAGACGACGTAAAATTTCATATCGATAATTTAATAATGAGAAAGTCCGGCGGGTTCAATCTTACAAAAAATTTGTATCTCAAGCATTTGCCGAAAACTGGAGTGAAATTTTTAACAGACATTCTAAATGCATGTCTGAAAATTCAATATTTCTCCAATACTTGGAAAACAGCCAAGGTGGTTGCAATTCTGAAAGTTGGAAAACCCCCTGTAAGCCCTGAAAGCTATAGGCCGATTTGGTTTCTTAGCAGTGTAAGTAAAATATATAAAAAAAATTCTCAAAGTAAAAATATCAAATATAATTACAGAATGTAGCATATATCCTGACGTGCAGTTCAGTTTTAGACCTCAACATAGTACCTCCCACCAGGCTCTCCGAATTTGAAATTTTGTCAAAAAAAACCGCCAACAAAGAAAATCAACCAGGATGATGCATTTGGACATCGAAAAGCGTTGGATTCCGTTTGGCGTGATATTCTTTTATATAAAATGATTATGTACAACTTTCCTCCGTTTCTTTGTAAGATAGTCCAAAGTTTTTCGTCAGGTCGTACTTTTAAAGTCCAAATCAATGGTAGCGTTTCAAGTCTGATATGTTTTGAGTCGGGTGTGCCGAAAGGTTCTGTTCTTGGTCCAATTTTGTACAATTTGCTTACGTCTGATTTTCCCAATTTAACCAACTGTGAAGTTGCAATGTTTGCAGATGATATTGCATTACTCTCATTAGACGAATTTACTGTCACTATTGAGACTAATTTTCGCAATGCAATGGTAGTAATAGAACACTATTACAATAGGTAGAAAATTAAGCCGAACGCTGAAAAAATGCAAGCTATCTTTTTTACCAGAAAAAGAAAACCACTTCAAAGCTCCATAGAAGAGCGAATGTTGAATTGCTTTCGGTAAGAATTAAAAAACTTACGTGCAATTTCAAACACAAATGTGTTTAAGCTAAAAATCAGCTTCTTAAAGACCTATGTAGTTTATCCATATATATATATTCATTTATGTGTTAGTTTATATGTTGTATACATGTAGATTTATATTTATTTATTTATTTTTTATTTTATATATATTTTTGCAATTATCTATTTATTGATTAATTCTTTATGTTATTTATTTATTAATTTATTTATTTTTTGTTTTTTTTTGTTTGTTTGTTTAATATATTTACTTATTTACTTACGTACCTGTATCCTTATTTATTTATTTATATAGTGTACTAATGTGCTTTTTATTTACTATTATTATAATTATTTAATTATTATTTATTCATATTATTTATTTATTATTATAGTTTTTTTTTTTTTCTTGTATTTAGATTGGAGGTTTTTATTGTATTTTCCTCCAAATTTAATTGAATTTTTTTATTTTTGAATTATAATAATACTTTACAAAACAAAAAAAAAAATAATAATAATGTTTCAGTAAAAAGAGAAATAATATCATATCTCTGTAATGTAAAATGTGTGGTAACTATCCTTTGTAAAAATTTGTATACGAAATAAAGATCTATCTATCTATCTATCTATATTCATAACGAGGAAGAAGCCTTACGAGAAATTAAAAATAATCCAAGCACTTCGGTTCGAGCCATCGAAAGAAGAACTGAAATATCAAAATCGACTGTACACAAAATGTTTAAAAGGAACAACCTACACCCTTTTCACTTGCAACGAGTCCAGACCTTAGTTCCAAGAGATTATCCTCAAAGGCGTGAGTTTTGTCGAATAATGTTAAACAAAAATCAAGAAGATCCAAACTTTTTCTACAAAATTTTATGGGCTGACGAGTCGTCGTTGAAAAAAGATGGATTCGTCAATATGCATATCCTTCACAGTTGGCAAATAGAAAATCCACATTTGTGGATTGGAATTTTGAATGGCCAAATGGATAGGATTATGAACTACCAGCATTACAAAATAGTACAATTTATTTGAATTTTTTGGAAGACAGATTGTTTCATCTATTGGACGACGTGCCCCTTGCTATAGTCCAATCAATGTGGCACCAACATGACGGCTGTCCAGCTCATTATGGAAGAAATGTAAAACGCTTTTTAGGCAACTTTTACCTTGAAAGATGGATCCGGCGTGGTGGCGAAATTTTATGGCCCCCATGGTCACCTGACTTGAATCTGTTAGACTTTTTTTTTATTGTGGCTGTCTCAAAGAAAAAATGTATCACCACTGAACTTCGGCAAACGACTGCTGAAAAGATCAGTAATGGGAAGCACAAGGAACCAAAACGACAGTTCTTTATACGTTGTTGAACTTGTTTAGGTGTAGAAGAGTTGTTATTTACTGTCCGCTTCGGTGCATTATTGGTGCACGACTGATCCTTTATGGCGACGCTTTATCTTTATCCTTTTGAACTTTTTGTACCCGCTGCACCTTTAGTTTCCAGTTATCACTACGCATTTAATTACATTTGAAAATATGTTATACCTAAATGCAATAATAACATAATATGTATGAAGTGGTTGAGCCAAGTCTGATATACAAGTTAACACAATATTACACGAAATAGAAACAAATAACTTCAAGCAACATAAGTACAGCGTATGTCTGCTGTGCTAACCATTTTCCCACACATCCCCACCACGCATGGTTGCAAAGGTAGTAAATACGATTACGATAAATTTGCACACTCCTCCAGACGCTGACGCTGCAACAAATTACGAGGCAATGCATGTCTGCCAAGGTATAAATGAACCTATATTCTAGAATAAGTTTAGTTGTAAGTTAGTGTTAAATAAAGAAATATTTTTTTATCCTAAACTCGCGTTCCGCATTTTAACTGGTGCCCGAGCAGGCACCGTGGTTTTAACTGTCGAAAAGTTTGCAGAGTGTGTAAAGTATCCAGCGTAGTCATGACCCATTGCGTCACGGTTTCAGAAAGAAAACAATAATAAATTTGTTAAAAAAATAATATCAGACGTGAGTGAAAAGACAAAAAAAAAAAAAACAACGTTTAAGCCAACAACGAGGAAGAGAGAGGTCCCTTTTGCTTCACAAAAAGGAGTTTTGATGATAACAACCGCTTCCCGATGCAGCTCATCGTAATGTAAGGATAGAATTATAATGGGTATATATTTTATTTCGTGCGGTTTTTTTTTTTCAAAATTTGAACGTTTATTTATGAAAAACATGTACAATAGTGTTATTCAAAGTATTGCCCATCTGAAGCTATGACTTTTTTCCATCTTTCTGGCAATTTGTGGATCCCATGCGCCGGCTTGACAGCCAAGAATGAATCAAGCCAATTTTTGATATTCTGCTCTGATGTGAACCGTATTTCAGTGAGGACGTTCTGCATCGACCGGAACAAATGGTAGTCAGAAGGGGCAAGGTTAGGGCTATAAGGCGAGTGGGGTAAGACTTCCCATCCACTGTTTTCCAAATAGTTCTTAACCGGAATAGCAACGCGGGGCAGAGCGTTGTCATGATGGAAAATTATTGCCTCGTGTCTGGTCGCATATTCCAGGCGTTTTTCGGCTACTGCTCTCTTCAAATGGATTATTTATGTTCGGTAGCGTTGTCCATTGATGGTTTCACCCAGTTTTAGCAGCTCATAATACAGCACACCCATCTGATCCCACCAAATACAGAGCATTACGTAACTTGTATTAATCCATTGTTATTATTCCATTGAAATCTGCGTTGGAAAACTAGTGTCATTGTACGTCATTTCTGTATATGACATTTATTTGAAGCGTAAACAACAATAATTTTTTTCACTCAAAAATGTCGAACTTTGTGCCTGAAAAAATTTTTTTGCTTTAATAAGAAGAAAACTGCTGCCGAAAGTCATCGTGTTTTGGTGGAAGTGCACTAGCTCAGCGAACGTGCCAAAAGTGGTTTTCACCATTTAAAAGTGGTGATGTTGGCTTGGAAGACGATGAACGTCCTGGGCAGCCAAAAAAATTTTAAGATGAAGAACTGGATGCATCACTCTATGAAGATTGTTGCCAAACATAAGGAGAGCTCTCAGAATCTTTGGGTGTCACTCAAGAAGCCATTTCAAAAAGTTTTAAAGCAGCTGGATATATTCAAAACAAAGGAAATTGGGTTCCACATGAACTCAAGCCGAGAGACGTCGAAAGGCGGTTTTGCATTTCCGAAATGCTGCTGGAACGCCACAAAAGGAAGTTATTTTTGCATCGGATTGTTACTGGTGATAAAAAATGGATCCATTACGACAACCCCAAGTGCAAAAAATCATATGTGAAACCCGGCGAACCAGCCAAATCAACGGCAAAGCCGAATATCCATGGCGCGAAGGTAATGCTCTGTATTTAGTGGGACCGGGTGAAACCATCAATGGACAACGCTGCCGAACACAATTAATCCGAGCCGTAGCCGAAACACGCCCGGAATATGCGGCCTGACACGAGGCAATAATTTTCATCATGACAACGCTCGGCCCCACGTTGCTATTCCGGTTAAGAACTATTTGGAAAACAGTGGATGGGAAGTCTTACCCTACCCGCCTTATAGCCCAGACCTTGCCCCTTCTGACTACCATTTGTAGTCAACGAAATACGGTTAACATCAGAGCAGAATATTAAAAATTGGCTTGATTCATTCTTGGCTCCCAAGCCGGCGCAGTCCTTTTGGGATGGGATCCACAAATTGCCAGAAAGATGGGAAAAAGTCATAGCTTCAGATGGGCAATACTTTGAATAATACTATTGTACATGTTTTTCTTATTGTAAATAAACGCTCAAATTTTGAAAAAAAAACCGCACGAATTAAATTACATACCCAATACAAACATACATCATTAAAAGTGAATGAAGTCAGTGTTTAATTGCTACAAACGTATATATATTTTTTTCCCTCCATTCAATCCGTGACACTCTTTTCGTTATTTATACCCCCGTTATATTATCCACTGTATCTCGCTTCATTATTCACTGTATCTCGTTACATTATCCACTGTATCTTGTTGCATTATCCACTGTACCTCGCTACATTATCCATTGTATCTCGTTACATTATCCATCACGTCTAGAAACGAAAATTTGGTAAGGCCACTAAGATTGGCCAATGTTGGAAACCAAGCTCAGGCTCAGGGTCACAACTACATGGATTAATTACAAAATCAAATCAAACAGCTTGTAATTCATGTCATAAGTAGGGAATGACCTCGTCTGATTCATAACTTGCTTAACCCATTGGCAGACAACAATCCTGAAACTGATCAAGTCATTAACGAAGATCAAAGAGCTTTATGGACAAAATCCAAGTTGTTGTCCGCAGTCTAAGGGAATTCTCGGGACAGCCCGGGAAATACAGTTCATGGAAAATGAGCGTCGAACGTATTCTACGAATCTACGATTCTCTTAAGGGAACGCCAAAGTATTACGCGATCTTTACTGTGTTCCGTAATAAGATTGTAGGTCAAGCCGATGTGGCTTACAATACACCCCTCAATTGGGAAAATATCTCGCGATGTCTTACCTTGTATTATGCAGATAAGCGAGATCTCGGAACCTTAGAATACCAAATGACTTGCTTGGTACAAGGTAACGAACCCATTGAAGGATTCTATCAAACGGTGTACAACCATCTTTCACTCATCCTTAATAAAATTGCGAGTATGGACATTGGGCCAGACGCAATGAACGTAATGGTTCGAACTTATCGAGACAAGGCTCTCGATACATTCGTTCGAAGTCTTAAAGGCGACTTGCCAAGACTTTTGGGCATGAGAGACCTTTCACAGGCTCTGCATCTCTGCCTTAAGCTACAAAACATGAACTATAGGACACAGTATGCGACGCATAGTAATAGCACAGCTCGCAGACTCGAACAAAACTTTTCGCCTCCAGTTCCATCTCGAAAAAACCATCCAAATCAGTTTCCACCACAATTCCTCCCAAGATTCCAATTTCCATCTTACTCACATGTTCCACCTCAACGGCACACCTAAGCCAAACACAAATCCCCATCAATTACAAAACGAGTTCTTTAGAAACCAGGGATATCATGTACCCTTTCCTTTCAACCCCAACCTCAAAATAACCCCTACCAATACAACCAACTCAGGCAATTCCATCCATTGCCACAGAAACCTCAACCTCAGCGGGGGGATACCTATGGATATCTATATGAGAACCAGCGCTGTAAACTACCAGAATCACCCTAAGTTTACGCAGAAGAGACAAAACCTACCTCCGCAAGCAGCAGTACCCAACAAGATACAAAGAATATTCAATGCCACGACTTCATCGCCTAACTCTCAGGAAGTAGGAAGTAGGAAGCTATAGAAGAAAAAGTCATGAATCAAGATCAAACGCTTGCCGATTACATCGCAACCATCGATTACATGAATGGAACCTGTTTCAGCTATGACCCGCAACAATATCAACAACCGTATCCACAACAATACCAACAACCAGACCCACAACACTATCAACAACCTGACATTTTTAAAGAAGAATCACAGCACTTGGAACAAAATTTCCAAAATCTAAATTTTTTAGGCCAATAAGCTCTTCGCTTCCGTATTTCGAGAATCTTAAAGTTTCTAATCGATACGGGTAGTAACAAAAACTATATTCAACCCGGCTGTATGGAATACTCGTTTTCAAATAAAACCCCATTCCTAGTAAACTCTGTATGTGGTAATACCAAAATTACGCACCATACGACGCTAAATTTTTTCGGTCCTCAGTACCCTTCCCTCAAATTCTTCATTTTACCAGATTCAAAGGCTTTCCACGGGATCATTGGTAACGACAGTTTGAAAGACTTATAGGCAATCATATACACCGCCGAAAGCTGCATGATTCTGCTTAACCAAATAAGAATTCCTATAAGACAACTCCTATCAGATTTTGTAAGCAACATAACTGTCAGATCCTCACACCTCGATGAAACGCAAGTAGCAAAACTAGATCATGTTCTAAGACGACATCCAAATCTTTTCTCTGAGCCCAACGAAAAGCTCACCTATTCCACTGTCATAAAGGGCAAAATACGAACATGAAACAATGACCCTGTGTATTCTAAATCTTATCCGTTGCTCAGTGTACATCGACGATATAATGATCTTCTCTAAAACCGTAGACGAACATTTCAAAAATATCTCTCTCATTTGGAAAGAGTTAATATGAAAGTGCAGGTCGATAAATGCGAATTCCTTAGAAAGTCTGTAGAATTTCTTGACTTCATAGTTTCCGTCGAACGAATTAAAACTAATCCTGAGAAAGTTAAAGCTATTATTAACTTTCCACCCCCAGAAAACCTCAAGAACTTAAGATCATTCCTAGGACTAGCAGGCTACTACAGACGCTTCATTTGCAACTTCGCTAAAACAGTCAATCCCTTAACTTGCCTCTTAAGAGGAGAAGAAGGGCGCATTTCGAAAAACATGTTTAAGAAGGTAGCTATCTAATTAAATGAAGAGGCATTACAAGCTTTCGCAAACATAAAGAATACCTTGATATCAAAAAAAGTCATACTTGCCTACCCTAATTTAGAAGACGATTTTGAACTTACGACCGACGCGTCACCGTAAGGAATATTCCTTGGAACACCGTTTTATAAAGCCAAATATATTAAACAATAAAGCAAATCTTATCGATATGCGAACGAAAATTAAGTTCACAGTCGAATAATATGCCAAGGTCTTGAAAAGACTGAACCAGGGGAATTGGTTGAGCATGGAGAAAATAAAGTCGGGGAGGGGACGGGTTGCATTTACGTGAGAAGCTTATAGATTGACATCTGGCTATATTAAGTTCTAGTCAGTTTTTGAGGCATCAGATTGAAAACCGATCAAGGTCTTCTTGAAGAAGGGCAGAGTCATGGAGAAATAGTTTTAAAAAAATTTGTGTCGTCAACGTAAAGAGAGAGGGAGGAGTGTTTAATGACCCTATCAGCATCGTTTATAGTAAGAATGAAGAGAAGAGTGCCAAGATGACTGCCTTGTGGAACTCCAGATGAGGCCAGGAATGGGACAGAAAGGGCGGATCTAAACCGAACACTATAATATCGGTTTACTAGGTAAGAAGAAATCCATTTTAAGGAGAGAGGCTCAAAACCAAGAGCAGACAATTTGAAGAGAATCATTTGATGAGATATTTTATCAAACGCTTTAGTGAAATCAGTTGCGATAAAATCGATTTCTTTGCCATTTTTTAAGGCTGAGAGAGTAAAAGACACGAATTCAACTAAATTTGTGGTAGTTGATCTACCTTTTAGAAAACCATGTTGTCGGGATGAAATAAAAGGCTTGCATTTGAAGCTTAAGGCTTCGTATAATATGCTTTCAAAGAGTTTGGGTATATGAGAGAGTTTAGCAATGGGACGATAATTCTCCCTATGTAAGTTATAGACGAAAAAGGTAGGAAAAGGTTGGAGACAGGTTGGAGAAGCATTTTCATCTTTAAGATTTAGCAACTTTTCTTCAATAACTGCAGCATCGAAATTTTGAGTGAGAAAGGGACCAATGGAGAAATTTGATAAATCATTGAAGTAAGAGGGATCTGGTACGAAGGAGTTGTTGGCAAAAGATTGTTTGAAAAATGTAGCGAAAAAGGTGGCGATGGTAGGAGGATCACTTGAAGATTTGGTTTTGAAAGCGATTGAGTTTTGCTTTTGCAATTAACAAATTGAAAAAAAGACTTGGGGGTCATTTATGAGATTGGTTTGCGCACTATTTAGATAGCGTTGACAGAGAAAGTTATAGAGTTCAATGAAATGAAGATGTATACCTAAATACTTTGAATAGTCAGAAGATTAGTGGGTGCGAAGGAATACCGCCCATAACTTGTTTCTTTTGTTTCGTAGAGAGCGAAGTCTACGATTATACCAAGGAGAGGATGTAGAAGAAGTTTTATGGCGGGAATAAGGCACATAAAGGGAGATGGATTTGAATATTTCTCTGTAAAAAATGGAGAGGGCAGTAACCAGAGATAGATTGTTAAACTTTGTGAAAATTGTAAGAAAATAGATCTGCGGGGGAGGCGACTGAAGGGAAGCGTTGTGCAAAAATGATAGAATAAGTGGAGGAAGAAAGTTATCAATAGTTGAAAGAGATAGGGGACAACACGATACTAAGGAGTTGATGGGTTTAGTTGTGAAGATAGGGTCTAATTACCTTTCCATATAGTTGGAAACGCCACTGACTTGCCATAAACTAGAGTCTGTTAGCCGATCTTAGAAGAAGCGTTCTTAAGTAGAAATGGGATTGGATGCGATGAAAAAAGATAAGTCTTCAGATTAAGTCCACTTCAGCTGAGGCAGATTAAAATCGCCGAAGATAATGATATCATCAATAGCAAGTTGGTAGGCATCTATTAGTAAGTGTTATTTTAACCGACACAAAGTCGAGCTTAGGATAAGATGGAGTTGCAACCAGAGAGGAGTCCATTCTGTTATGAATAGCTAGTAGGACACCTCGACAAGGGGATTAATCAAGGGGTGTGCGATCATCATCCCGAAAAAAAGTCCTGGTTTTTTATGTTGTGGATAAGATTAGTTTTGGTCAGAGCGCAGATATCAAATGGGAGATCATGAGATTGGCGGAAAGCAGCGTCGATTTTAGAACGCAGTCCTCTTACGTTCTGGTAATAGAAGGTGAGAGAGAAGTTTTTGCATGACTTTTTAGGGTCGACAAAATTTATCGTGGTCAAGTCCACCGCGTTGGAGGTGTGAGACCCTTTTAGAGTGTACATAGTGGCGAAGAGCGGCAAGATTGTCTGCAACATTTTGGGGGGGCGTATTGAAAATTTCGTGAGACTTTATATAAAGTTTCCTGAGACTGGTAACGTCGGTAGAGTTGTATTAGAGTCGTATTTTCCAACCATTTGTAGACACTCATCTTTCCAAGAATGAAATTGTTGCGTGCAGGATAATGGTTTAACCATTCGTATTTGGCTGGAAGTAATAAGAAGCCACAAGTAATAAGAACAACAGTTCAAAAATGAAGAGATGGAAAACGATTCTAGAAAAATATAATCACGAACTATTTTAAAACCCGAAAAAGCGAACATTTTTGCTGATGCTTTTAATTCAATGAGTATTACACAGCACAGCGACGAAAGCTCCTCTCACCATTTAATTCCCTCCGTTGAAGCTCCCCTTATAAATACATTATACACATATTATATTTAACATTGGCGATAAAACTGAATATCAACTCCGAAAACCTTTTCCTTTTTCTGAAAACACGAATTCACAGAACCATGCTATACAAAAGAAAATATATATTATTGGTATTTTCAAGAGATTTCTAAGCCCAAATGTAATTAATGGTATAAAAGAGAAGACGTCATGGGACTAATCAAACAAATATACCCTCTCTATTTCAGAAGTTACAAAATACAGTTCACTCAAATAGAAGTTGAGGACATACCAAATGAATCTGACCAAGAAAATATTTTAATACAATATCACAAGAGAGCACATAGAAACGCAGAAGTAAACAGGCTTCAAATTCTTGAGAAGTACTATTTTTCAAAGATAAACTCTAAAACAAAAACCATAGTTACACAGTGTAAACGTGCAAAGAAAATAAAATAAATATAAAAGGCACCCAAATAATCCATCCTGAAACCCACTCCCATTCCAGAATATCCCGGTCATACATTACATATACACATTTATTCAACCGAAATGCACTTGGTCCTTACAGCAATATGTAAAATTACTAATTTCGTACAGACCAAATTGCTAAATTCTAAATCCATAGAAGATATAATAAAATCATTAAAAGAACTGCCTTTCTTTTTCGGTATCCCAAAATGCGTTGTATATATTAGACAACCAAAAATCCCTTAACTCAGCTTCCATTACCTTTATGATGGAAGATTAGCTTACTATTTCAATATATAAAACCCCTTCCTACAAGAGCGAAATAAACGGCCAGGTCGAACGAATACATTCGACCTTATCAGAAATTATGCGATGCTTAAAAATTGACGACATACATCGATCTTTCGAAGAACTAATAGAAAGGTCTGTATATAAATATAACTCTAGTATTCACTCAACAACGAAGAGGAAGCCCATCGAACTCTTCTATGGCGGAAACATCTCTACTAATCTAGACCAGTTTGAACAATCTAGACAAGATAATATAGACCGACTTATCAATAAACAGAATAAAGATCTTAACTTCCACAATCAATACCGTAAACCACTCAAGGATTACGAGGTAGGACAACTGTTTATGTAAAGCTTAAGAAGCGTTTAGGATCCAAATCACCGCGAGGTATCAAAAAGAATCAGTTAAATAAAACCATCCCTCCACGATCATAACAGAATCTAGAAGAAAAATACATAAAAGTCACATACGCAAATAACACTTTCCTCCCATTTCCTCTTTATTCCACAGATTCTTTATAAGAGCCATAGTGGCGACTGTTCAAATTATCGACTTCTTCAATTTAAAAATTATAGCCCTTAATATCGGAACAGCGAGAAATTTTAGTGTGATTCACGTAATAGACCTAGATCCCTATGAAAATTTTGTCACCGAAGCACAATCCATATCCCAACCAATCCACATCTCTCACTCCTTCAACACGAGTTGTCACAAATAAGATCGCAGGAAATCCCGACAATTATGACATAGAATTAATAGAAGGTAAAATGAATAGCTTACTAGAAAATAACAACAACAACAAAAACAATCGTACAACAAAGGAATTAACGAAATCACAAAAGTAACAAACGAAATTTTGAACTTAATAAAAAAATATAAAAGATTTGAGAATGATCTAGCATTAAGCATCCAATATAAAATAAGATTAATATAAGAAGAAATAACTAATACAATCTACGCGATAGAATTAGCAAAATGTAATATTGTAAGCTCAAATATCTTATCTAAAGTAGAATTAACACTTTTATTAAGTAATATAGATATGTTAGTAATCATATTCCATATGTCAATATAGAACAAGCTCTTAAATTTTCAGAGGTGAAAATCGCTCTAAACGTAACCTCTATAGTTTATATTATAAGTGTACCTAAAACCGAAGAAACTACTTACTAATTACTAATAAAACCAATAAAAAGAAATAAATTAACTAATAAAATCATATATGAAAACATAATTAAGAAAAATGAATTTTTTTATGTCATAAAAGATAAGTGTAAGACAGTCAACCATATATCGATTTGTAAGCAACAAAATTTGTTAGATATAAGTAAAGATCAATGTATCCCAAGATTGTTAAGAAGCTAAAAGGTGGCATGCAAAACAACAAATAGTCACCACATACCAGCGATAGAATAATTAACAACCGCAGTCATTTTACTGAATAACTACGAAGGAGAGATTGAGATCAACAACATAGCTAGAACAAATTGACAACGCCTCAATAGTTACCAACAAGCAGAAGTTCACATCCGAAGAAGTTACAAGCGCTAAACTCTTCCACCATTCATCAGGAAGTAGAAATAGAAGAAATTCTTTCACTAGAGTTAATGAAAGAACTCCACATAAATAACACCAGACAGATTCAGTTTATCGAAACAGAAAAGAACCTACAACTACACATTTTTTATTGTTCTTTTAATCATACATAACAGAAACACCCCAACAGGCAATAGAACCAATCATAACCCAGACACCAAAACCGTGTCGTCAAAGCAATATTTACAATATTACGTGTTTCTAAAAATCATAAACTCGCGTTCCGCATTTTAACTTATAGTATTTTTGTGAGTTTTAGTGACAGCTATTTTTAGGTGTTAATTCGAATTATTCCACAGCATTAAAATGGGCCTGGGTCGATAATAAAAAAAAAAAAAAAACGGCCAAACAGATTTGCTTGAATTAAAGCTAAGATCACTCTTGATCAAGTCACCTTTCAAAAGCCACGGTGCCATGGACAAACACACAGATCCACAGATACACACGTTAAACTTATAATACTCCTCTTTTTGCGTCTTGGGTTAAAAACAAAGCCGATTACACACTCCTAAATTCGCTGTGTGAGGAGCGGCGTCCTGGGCCACATTTGTCTGAGGATAGCAAAATCCAAGGTTCATGAATAGAAGGTAATATGCTCCGTGAAAATATTTCGGTTTCGTTCTGCGCATCTGTCAAATTCTCTCAACATGGCCGCCGTCTGTGACATAGTAAGACGAAAAAAATTTTGTTTACATTGGTTATATTTTTATTTAAAGTGAATGCAGAAGATTAAAAGTGGTAAGATGCGCTGTGCAGTTTTTGTGCGTTCTGTGAACGATAATTACAATTAAAATAAAACTAGGAATGAATATATACCATATCATATCAATTATTCCCAAAACAAAACAAAATGTACAAACAGTGAGTGTTTTTGTGCTGTCGAAAAGATAAGTTCAACACGAAAGCAGCACGAATTTGTTCTAAACATTTTGAAAAAAGTGATTTTGTACTGAAGAACTTATTGTATGAACAATATGGAAAATATTTTTAAACAAGCCGTCTCAAAGAAGAAGCAGTGCCTTCCGTTTTCTTGCCATTTCCGAACGACAAAAACGAAACGACTGCTCGGAATTTACGTATTCAAATAAGACTTTTTATCTCCAGGCAAGGGCAGATTAATTATTATTATTTAATTCAGGTATACTAACGTCAACTAACTTTTTATTTTAGTGATTTTAGTAATTGATAAGGAGAACATAGAACTAGAAGTAACCACGGACGATTTATTCCTATCGAACAATATCAATTGCTCCACATAAACAGGCGAGGAGACTACTAAGTTAGACTGCGTATCACAAATTCAACATACAATGATCAGTTGTGGTACGCAAACTGAGGAGCTCACTCTGACATATTCCCAGTAAGTAAATCACAAATTAAATAAGTGTAATGCGCTAAAAAAGAAGTTCAACTCATATGTTCGTATTTTGCAGATTTCTGGAACAAATAGCAGAGCTGAAAACTAAGATCTGGAAACAACAAAAAGCCATTGACTTTGTAATTGGTATGCCCTCACAGATGTAGTAAAAGTTCATCTGAAGATACTGCGAATGCAATAGCCATACATGCAGATGGCACCCGAGCTTACTGATTGCTGTTGAAAAAACAGTATCTCGTTTAAGGTGTAATTACTTTGAAAAAGTAGTGTTCAAAGCTAGATGTGCATAATGGAATAATATAATTATATAATGAAATAAATAAATATAATAATATAATGAAAAACGTGGATGTGGAAGAAATGTATAGAATCTGTGTACTTTCATTTGACGAAATGAAAGTCAAAAAGAAAATACATAGTGTACGACAGACGCAAAGATGAGACGCTTAAAGCTGCAAAATAAGTTCAAGTGGCAATGATAAGGGGTTTGTTTGGTAATTGGAAACAGCCAATTTTTGACGATTTCGACCAACAGGTGACCAAACAAATACTTTTTAGTATAGGGTTTTCCAATAGGGACTTGACAACTTTGAATTTGATTTGTGAACGCACTCTTTCACTAATCATCAAACTGTCACTGTCAATTTATTCAGTAAACTCAACATTTTCATCATGGTAAAGTACACTAACAAGCAACGTCTACAAATTTTAAAAATTTTCTACAGATATGCGGAGTCGGTGACTGCAACTTTAAGAGCGTTAACTGAAATTTTCGGTCGTAATTCTCGCCCTAGTAGACAGGCAATAACAAGTTTAGTGCAAAAATTTGAGTCTACATATTTGTTGTGTGATGTTGCCGTGTCAGTGAGACAACGGGTCGGTCGAAGTGTCGAAAATATCGCTGCCGTTCAGACGTCCGTAGCAAACGATCCAAATCAGTCAATTCCACGGCGTTCTCAAGAATTAAGCATCGCTCAGACCACATTATGGTGTATTTTGCGCAAGGATCTTGGTTTACACACATACAAGATCAAGCTGACTCAAGAACTGAAGCCGATGGACCATTTGAAGAAACGTATGTTCTCCGATTGGGTTCTGGAGAAGATGCGCCAAGATGATGAATTTCATCGCAAAATCATCTTCAGTGACGAAGCTCATTTTTAGCTCAATGGCTTCGTCAATAAGCAAAATATGCGTTATTGGTCGGGTAAAAACCCACATGCGCTTCATGAATCACCACTCACGTTTCCGACCGCTGGAAACGTGCCCGCGGTGGCCATATGAACGAAGTCGAGTTTCATTCATAGATGTTTTGATTGTACTTTAAGCCAATAATAAAGTTTTTGAAATATCTCAAATGGTTTGCCTATTATTCAAAAAATATTTGTCAAGTCGTTATTAGAAAGCCCTATATTATTGAGCAATTAAGTGCATGTGGTTTCAAAGTGCGAATCGAAGAAAGTATATGTATTTGTTGACGTGCCTCATCTTATAAAACTCATCCGAAACAACTTAGTCGATAGTGATGGTTTCATTTTGGACGGGCAGATCATTTCCAAAACAATCGTTGAAGAACTTATTTCAAAAACGAATGATAAGTCCGATGTAAGTATTGCATACAAAATATCACTAACAAATTTGAATATTAAAAGTGCAGAGCACTTACAAACATATTTACAATTTCAGGTGAATAATTGGTTCGATTCTCTTAACGTACGAGTGCCTTGCCATTTCAGTCGCAAAAGAGTTTAAAGTGTTGGAATTTCAGAATCGCTTTAATTCGAAATCATCGAAAAAGTGGCGAAACTGATGTTTAACATTAGAGTACAAGGAAAAAAAAAACATGATGCCCTTCCAAAAAGGAACTGTTGAATCAAACTCTTCTTTTTTTTATAATTCTACATCACTTTTAGGCATTATCATGGCAAATAAGAAGAACTGGCGGTTAAACTGTAATCTTTGCGGTACGTAGATTGGAGCATTTGGCAGGCTACATTTGCCACAAAATCAAAATACCGGATTTATCTATTGAAGATATGCAGCAAAAATCGTTACTTGGAAAATATGGAAAGAATGGAGTTAGTTTTTAAAAACTTTAATAAAAATAAAATAGTTTATTGTCGTAGTTACTTAAAACAATTGCTTAATTTATCAAAGGACATACCTTCCGAAAGAAAAGTAAAAAAAAATTTCTTTCGGTCGCGAATGTACTTTAGAATTAAGCACCTTAATTATGCAATCGAAAATAATTTGACAAAAAGAAAAAGAAAAATGACAAAAACAATTTTATAAAATAATAGACATACCAGGTGTACCGGCATGAAGTGAAAATAAAACACTAATTTTTAATAGGAAAATAAGAAACATTTAATTCAAAGTATTGGCCATTGCTACCTACACATTTTTCCCATCTTTCAGGCAATTTATGGGTTTCACGCCAATAAAACTGTTCGTCTTTTGAAGCAAACCAAAAAGTCACCCAATTTTCGACTACCTCGTAGGATTCGAAGTGCTACTCAGCTAATGCGTGTCTCATCGATGAAAACAAAGGGCAGTCGGAAGGAGCCAAGTCTGGTGAATACGGCGGGTGGGGTAGCAGCTCCCAATCAAGTGCTTTGGTTGTGCAGGTGCATTTATATGGAGCAAAATTACCTTGCCGTGTCTTCTGGCCCATTCTGGTCGTTTTTCGTTCAATGCATGGTTCAGATTAATCATTTGTTGTAGGTAACGACCTGTATTAACGATTTCACCAGGTTTTAGGAGCTCGTAGTACACCACACCCCTTTGGTCCCACCAGGCATACAACATTGTCTTCTTGCCTAATCGATCTGGTTTTGCAGTCGAAGTTGATGGTTGTCCCGGATTAACCCATAATTTTTTCCGTTTAGGATTCTGAAAATAAATCCATTTTTCATCACCAGTTTCACAAGTGGTTTTCCACCTGTCTTTTATTCAATTCATGTGGTACCCATTTTCGAGACTTTTGGATCTTTCCCATAGCTTTTAAACGGTCCGAAATTGTTTGTTGTGCAACATTTCTTCATTTCTTACATCAAAGATGTTATCTCTGAACCGTTGAAACCATCTTTAGCATGTTGCTTCTGAAAGAGCACTGCAGCACTTTTCTTCAAATGAAAATAAAAAATTAATGCTTTCCGCAAGTCATCATTTTCTGGTACAAAATTCGACATTTTTAACACGATGAAAAAATATGATGTTGTTTGCTCAATGACTTGATGTATACTAATTATGTTTGACAGGTGTCATAGCAAACAAACAAAAAAAAAGACATTTGTATCTTGACGCTCACTTCATACACCTGGTACACCTGGTAAGTAATTTTATTTTGAACTTGTAATATTTTCTTTTAAACATGGAATAATTTTGATGTAAACTTGTGTATCAATAAACTGCATTTGAAATACATACATATGTAAGTATGTGTTCAAACAATAGAAGTCGGCTTTTTGTCTCATACGTACATATAATAAATTTATTTTCAGACACCCCGGAACTAAATCACAAGCGATTGTTTTTTTAAATTTCTATTAATT
Organism: Volucella inanis; assembly: GCA_907269105.1. NCBI lineage: Eukaryota > Metazoa > Arthropoda > Insecta > Diptera > Syrphidae > Volucella > Volucella inanis. The sequence goes on from OU026153.1 coordinate 78,036,825, forward strand.
AATATTTCTAACTATAAATAAAGAAACATTTTCATAAAGAATTCAAACTAATGTATTTCTCGAAACACTAATAAACGTAAACCAAAATTGATGTCAAATCGGTCAGCCGTCTTGGATTTTTTCCATGTTTTCTTCTGTTGACACATGCGCAAGATACTATGTACCTTTATATTTGTATCGTGATTTATGGTAAACTCACGCCGTTGTTTCTTAGCACTGGCATCAAAAACCACTCATAATTTCGTATTAGAGCTCATCGGTTTTGTAACTCGGTGGTGCGGAATAAAGTAACGTAGCTTGTTCGGATCATAGATATAAACTTTCTCCATGTGCGCTAGTTGTTTGTTCTTTCATTAACAAAATGTATTGCGCTGCAATATCGGGATTACATATAAATTTGCGTTTTAAAGCGTAAAATCTATTAAGTGCGGTTTCATACGACTTATCCAGTGAACCTGGATTTTGACCACTTGCAAGACGTTTTACATATTTAAGGAAGTGCTTCACATAATTGTTTGCTCTTCGTAAATGAGTATTGAGTTTGTTCATGGTTTTCTATTTCCCAGAATGTCTTTAGTAAAATGTCCATATTATTGTCTTCATTATTTTCGGAGAAAACATGCGTGCAGTATTGTGACATTTTCTTTGTGCGAAACTTCCACACACCACCCAGCCGAATACAGTGTTTTGAAGACTTGGAAAATGAAATCCAAGCTTTATTTGCCTGATGGATAATAGGCCAAAGAAGTGTTCGGCCTCTATAATGAGATCAACTCGATTTAGTGTTCCAAATAGTGGATTAGCTAGATTGATATTTGGTGGTAGAGACCAATCACTTTAATTAATAGGAGAATCGGGAAGGAAGTTCGATATCCTGGTAATAACAAAGGCCTCAATGCTTTCAACGTAATTATTATGGAGCGATTTGATGGTAAAATTTGTTTTATGTTTACAAATTAATGCATTTTCACCTATACCGCAGATTGTTGTTATTGTTTTTGTTCGCCTTATTTCCAGTAAATTTGCGAATCGCTCAGTAAGTAGGCTGATATAAGAAGCAGAGTCAAGCAGAACACAACAAGGCACTGGAGAGATGTGTCTGCTTAGAGCAAAGACAATAGCGGTGGCAAGAATTGCAATCGCGGAAGATTTTTGCGTATCAGACGTACTCGTTGATGGAGAAAAACACCTATTCTGCATTGCCGGTAGAGGAGTGCCATTGGAGAAACATGCGGTGTTGCTCAATGTAGATGATTGGTTATTTGAGGCACATAGCATATTACAAGGAATATATGTTGGAAGTGTAAGCTCCGGAGGGCTGCGCAAAACGCTCTCGTCATGAAGCATGGTATAATGCAGACTGTTGCACATACGGCATTATGGTTTGGCTTAATGCAATTAAAGCATAACTGACTGGTTCTAACAAGTATTTGTTTCTGCGCAACAGGCAAATTAAGATTTTATAGCACGTGTAGATGTTATGGTGAGGTTTTTGCAAAATTATGAACTATGAACTATTATGAGTTTAAGCATGCATTTGATTACATGGTTTTGAGTTGTCATCGTCAATAATTTGGCTGCGTTTTGTCAGGAATTTTAACAGCTCCTAGTAACTGGGCATTATTTCTGTAGGTACTTCTTCGCTCCATTTGCTGAGTGTCAGTGAGTCAAGTTTTTCCAAAGTACTTGGATCAATAAGTCATCCCATTGGCTGACTGGACGTTCGATGGTGGTGACAGCACGAAGATAACTGTTGATCTCATCCCAAAACTGCCGAATAACTGTCGATAAAGCTTTCCTAATAGGTGTGTACATCATAATCTTTTTAATGTGTTCGGTGGCAATCAATCGTTTGTTGTCATAACTTTCAATAAGAAGCTTAAGGGCCACTTCATAGTTATCGCCTGTGATGTCCAGAGATTGCAGCGTACGAGCGGCTTGACCAGATAAAGATGAGATGAGATAAGGTTATTTCAAAGCATTCATCATCAGTTTTAACTGATTAGATGACTTTAATATGGTAGCAGTTTGAAACGTGGCTTTCCGACATTGGATTTCATGTAGAATTTTTCATCGTGCTTTATAATACATCTCTTCGTAGTTTGTTCAAATGTCAATTTTTGTTGTAGTTTTCTTGGGATAGATCTCCTCCATTTTCACCTGGAGCAGCTGGAATGTTTTGAGCTCGACTCGAGAGCTTCAAGACGAACTTCACATTCTGCAACAAGTGTTTCTGCAGAAATATCCGACAGAAAATCGTTGATGCGATTCATTTGTTTGGTACAAACAAGAAGACGAGTTTTGAGGGCTTCTAACTTCTTCAAGTCTCTGGGTGATGCAGAGCTATGACTAGCAGTTTCTTCATCCCTTGTATTTTTGTTCATCTTGATAATTAAATTAAAATTATATGTGCTAAGATCTCGTCGGGATCACAATGAATTTGTGATAACCAAACTTTTTTGATTATCTTTGATAAAAATGTTTTAATTTAAATTAAAGTAAACTTTATTAGATTTAGATTTATTAGATAGCTTTCACTTAACCCATTCGGAGTACAAGTGAATAAATAAAAAATCGACCCTTTCGAACAATGTACTTTTTTGACACATTACTTGACAGTCAGAATTTCGAAGGAAATAGTTATTAACAAGTACATATTGGACGAGTTCAAAGCTAGATATAACGTTTGATGCAAATAATATTTTTTTTTTAAATTTAATAATATTATTTGTGTAAAATATATTGTACAGGTATCAAGTCTAGTGTTTTATCGTTTTAAGATACGACTTTATTGTTTCTCAGTATGGTTTTAGAAGGGAAAAATTTGAGGAAGTAACTAGTGAGGTAAATTATGTTGTAAAATGTTTGTGAGGTTGAAAATGATAGAACTTATTCCTTTCAATACAATTACTTTATTTATTATAGCTACAATTTAAAATCCAACCCCATTTCTCAACCACTTTTACTTTAATTTTACTCTTACTTAAACCACTAAGTCACTCCCTTACTTCACACTTTAAATTCCACTTTAGAACTAACTTGCATATCTTGATGCTGATCCCCTGATATTTTTCGAGAATATTCCGTACCATCCAGCATTTAATACACATTTTCATTTTGCTAGAAAATTCGACTCCATTCTCCATCCTCCAATGGTTCAGTCTTCTGCTATTTAAATATGGAAACCTTCTGCATTTCAAATACTGATGCCGCTGTTCACATTGAAACGATTATCACACTGCTCACTCTCTAAAGTTGTACGTCCCGAACAACGCCGTCATCGTTCTACTGAAATTACACATTTTATCCAAATGGACCACCTTCAATTTTTCTCGATCCCCACGCTGGATGCGGTAGACAACGTCATTAATGCGGATTATCACCTTGTATGGACCTTCCCAATCCTGTTGCAATTTTGGCGATTTGCTTTTCTTACACAGAGGATTATACAACCACACCAGATCTCCTTTCTTTGAAGCCGGAAGATTTCGCTTTGACGTTGTACCTAGTCTTTATGCGCTTGCTCGCTAGCTTTATCTTCATTTTGGTGATTTGCTTTTCTTACAAAGAGGATTATACAACCACACTAGATCTCGGTTGCTAGCTAGCTTCATCTTTTCTCGGGTATTTTCACACGTGGATAGTTGGTCGAAGCCCCACAAGATAGAAGAAAACCTAATTTTATAACCCGCTGCTATTGATGTGGTCAATGTTACGATGGGTCCGGAAGAAGCGAAAAATAAAAAACTGTTCCACTTTCAAATGACACTATAACATATCAAGACGAATTAATGAAATGGCCACCGATGTTCAGAATCAAATAGTGGAAAATCTGAAGTCAAGTGAATTTTTCGCTGTTCAATATGACGAGTCAACGGATTTGACAAACTTGGCACAATTTTTATGTTTTGTCTGATACGAATGCGATGGTTTAATTAAGGAAGACTTCCTATTTTAAAAATCGATACCAGGTTATGCAACTGGACAAGGACATTTTAAAGTATTTACTGAGGTAACGAGAAATGAAAAACTGGACTTGAGTAAATCTATTTCCGTGTGTTCTGATGCTGCCAAATATGGAATGGACGCACTGTTTCTTACACAGATACGCACTTGCCGCAAAAAAGATGTCAGACCATTTGAAAAATATTTTGTCGGAAACTGTGAAAATAGTAAATTGTATAAAAACTGGACCATTGCATTGTAGATTGTTTTCCATATTATATGATTGATAGAAATTTTTTTTCAAAGATCAGAACAACACATTTTCAGCATTTCTTTAAGATAACGATACGTTAATACTCTTGGCTTACTTGAGTGATATATTTATTTTCACATTAATATTAGTTTGCAAGGCCTTGAAAAAAATGTTTTAGCACTGAAAGACAAAGTTAATGGGTTTATTAAAAAGCTTAGTATCTGGACCATTCGTTTAGAAAATGGAAATTTTGATGCTTTTGATTTAATTGCTTTTACATCGACAAACACATTAATTCAGAAAATCCTATTTTCAATAGTGTTTTGGGCACCATACAAACACATGTAAGGGAATTGAAAATTCGGTTTTTGAATTATTTTCAAGATAATAACAATGACTTATCGAATAGATGGGTTCCTAGACCATTCGATGAAATCGCTGTTGCAGCTGCCAAACTACCTATTGAAATTCACAACCAACTCGTAGAATTATTAGCTGATAAAACATATCAGCCAATAAGTTTTGGCTTACTCGGCGGAATAAATTCAAGAGCCTTAACAGAGGCGTTGAAAACTGGTGGCAATAAAAACTAAGTACAGAAATCGTTTGATATTACTGAAAAATAATTTACTTTTTGTGTTTCCGACGTTTATCTACGAATAGAAAAACTTTTAAATATAAAACAAACACAACCAACTCATTAATTTACAATATTATAAAATGTTTGTTTGTTCTTCTTAATGTGTACCATATGTTTATTTTTGTTATTCTTTGTTGTTTATTATTAAAAAAATATGAATAAACGTTTTTTCCTAACAATAACAGTTTGATTGCTTCTTTGATTGGCTTTGGGACCAGGTTGAGAAACGCTGGTCTAGGCCCACAACAAGAGAAGAACCGTCCTTGTTTTCCCGATTCTTTCTCACCCTGTGATAGAACATTTTCCGCTTTTTAGTGTCAAATCCAGGGTTCTGGGTATGTAGACGCATCAGAACATCTCCCGTTTCTTTGAAATGCCCCAGAATTCAGAAGATGACGCTCGTCAGTTTGGGCTATCTGAAAAACTTGAACGTGTTAGTTTCCAGGGTTGGGATTTTCGGCACAGATTTGCTCAGCCATTCAAAAATTTGCTGCGTGGATTAATTCACTCTAAGAGTTACATTCTCGATACCGTAAGCCTCTGCTTACATTCAAACATTCTCTGCTTTGGCTAGCTTCCACAGCTGATCGACACAGTGTTTGCACTCAGCATCGTTCAGACTGTTGTCATTACCATTTCCTAATCACTTTTGACTTCCCGTCTTCTGTTTTCTTGTCTCCGTTATTCGCCAAGCGTTTGTGACTGATCTTTTGTCTTTTTTGTGCGGCTTAATGCTCCACCATGTTCGGCAAAGGGAACAAACCTCTTCAAGTTGTCAAAAAACAATAACAAACAAACGTGAAACAGGTAAGTATTTCTTGGTGTTCTAAAATCTTTTTTTTCTGTTATTTCTTTTCTTTAGCTTTCGTAGCAATATTATTGAGATTCGGCATTTAGTATTAAAGATTTCTATTATGTTTTCTTTATGGAAATTCATTATGGAAATCTTCATCTTCGTTATTAATTCGTTATACATAGAGTTTCTAACCTTCCTACTTCTATTTGAGTGATTGCTATTAGTTTTTTTTTTTAAAAAATCGTTACTCGAACTTTTTATTCTATTTTAATTTAGTCTAGATATATTATAACTGAATTTAAACTTTTATATTTTTCCTTTCAATGTATTGTTCTAAAATTTCCTTGATTTTATTTGTTTTTGGAAGTTGTATGGTTATTCCGAGAAATAGGACCATAAAACGTACTACTCTGATGGAGTGCTTCAAGATCTGTTTCTTCCGAAAATCATTATGTGTAAAGCCATTCTATTCAGTTCGTCCGTCTGTAGGTTAGTATTTGGTCGGGTGAAAACCCACATGTGCTTCATGAATCACCACTTCATCCACAAAAAAATAACTGTTTGGTGCGGTTTGCATGCCGGTGGCGTTATTGGGCCACGTTACCGTGAATGATCACCGATTATTTTTGGCCCGAGTTGGCAGATATGGATCTGAGCGACATGAACCAACATTGAACGTCAAATAGCGGCCGTTTTGGCCGAAATGTGTGGCTGAGTCGTTGAAAATTGGGTCTAACGAATCGACCGCTGCAAACGTGCCCACGGTGGCCATATGAACGAAATCGAGTTCCATTTATAAATGTTTTGATTGTACTTCAAGCCAATAATAAAGTTTTTGAAATATCTCAAATGGTTTGCCTTTTATTTAAAAAAAAAAGTTTTCAAGAAAACTCTATATAAGCAAAAAAAAAAAACTGTACTTCAAGACAATCACCGGAAATCAGGAACATGAGCCAGGATAGAAATCAACGGGCATCAGGTCCGTTAAGATGAAAATGCGTACTCTACTCGCAGGGTAGTGAGTTATATCGCATATTAGGGTAGTTTGTTTATTTATACAAGAGGGTTATACGAGTTACGAAATGAAATACTCCAGCTATATACCCCATACATATACAAATTAATAATTCTGTTTTAAAACTTTCTTTTTATAAAAACTTTATTTGTCTATTAAAAAATACTTAACTTAAACGATAACACTGTGATGAAGAAAATAAAAACTGCGCATAAGTCTCCTTGGCCATGTTTTATATAGTGTGCTGTTCTTTTTAGGTATCCTTAGAAGGGTCATGTGAATAGTGAGATAAGGGTTCTGGAATCTCATGAAGGATCGTGTAAACTGTTCGAGAAGAATTTCTGCTAATGTTTTCCCTGAATCTATTATTGCTGTGATTTATTTCTTATCTTTCCGTTAAAACAAATAGCATGGTCCGAGAGTGTAACGTGTTAACTCCCTCCTTACTTTAGTAAGTCGCCTCCGGTACTTCTCTCATTCTGGCATTAATTCGTTGCGTCATTAGGTCGATTGTTTCTTCTTGAGTTCTTTGAGGTGTTGGCATTGTTAGTGAAATAAGTATTGTATTATAATGATTATCATTATAGATACGAATGGTCTATTGGTGACTTCCGTTTTAATGGAATTCAAGAGGTTGATGTTGTTTATCTTCAATAATTCATTTGTGGTTTCGAAATATTTGTCGATTTCATAATTGTTTACAATATGTGTGGATAAATAGTTTGGTATAATTTCTGATGGGTTCTTAAAGACATTGTCTCCGTTTAATGTCTGGTTGTCGAATGTGTGTTGTCCGATCAGTAATATGCTTTCGTCTTGAATTTTGCGTATGGGAAGGTTGTTTATAACTTTCTACGTTATCTTTTGGTATGGGGTGATTTACGGAAATACCTAAAACCATTGGTTCGAATAGTTGGAGAAATTATCTAATATATTATCACTGTCTTTGGAAAATTACCAGCATTGTTATAAGTTTGTTTGGCTAGTCGTTATGTGTTTTGATTTCTATTTGATTTTTATAAGTTGCAAATTGTAATGCAAATTTTGTTCTCATATTGTTACTTTCAAGCTCCTAAGCTTTGGCAAGCGCGTTGGGTAGATCATTAAGGCTAAGTGAGATTAGAATTCTGGGTAGTTGGCTGTAATGAATATTTAAAGCGCATTTTGACTGTTGATAGAATGTATCGTCATAGTTGTTTTATAAGTGCAAAAAATTTGGCACTTCCTAGTGTATATAAGATCATAGAATTATGAGCGGCTTCACGCCAACTATTGTAATATAGGATGTTTCTTCTCCACTGAATTCTGGTAAACTTTTTATTACGTCTAGTATCGAGTCAATAGTCTGTGTTTTGTATTCAGTAGCATCGGCACCTGTAGTTAATTGGATAGCATTTATTTGAATAAGCCATATCTGGTTTTATATTTTCTAATTTTGACTCGAATTTTTTATCTACAGGTTTTATTTTTGAAGTCTTATTTTTGTTTTTACTATCTTTTTTCTCTCCACCAATTATTATATCCATTAATTTTAACACATTGTCTATAATCATTTTTTTAAGATAATTTCTTATAACTAATTTCTTACGATAATTTTATCTTCTTGTCTGGATACTTGTTTAGTCTTTCAAAGCTGGTTTTCTCGATACTGGATCTGATGAACTGTATGTTTTTTTATTTGTTTATGATACACTTTCTCTAATCTTTGTTAGGCACTTTTGGTAATTTTAATGGCGGGAATGTTTTCACTTATTTTACTTTTTATTTTCAAATATTCACTAGTGAAGCATCCCGGTTGAGCCCCAATTAATAATTCGATTTTTAAACTTTCTTTAAAAAAAAAAAAAACTTTATTTGTCTATTAAAACGAATACAATGTGATACGAAAATAGTAATAGTAATAGTAAGGCCATGCCTTATATAGTATTGATGTGTGCTGTTCTTTTTAGGTATTCTTATAAGGGTCGTGTGAATAGTGAGATAAGGATTCTGGAATCTCATGAAGAGTCGTGTGAAGTGAACAGGTTGATAAGATTGGCTGAACCGCATCTCCAATGAGCAGCTTTATCTGAGAACGAGACAAGAACCTATAGACGTAACCATACAGAGGAGGAAGTGACAATGGATTGGTCCTACCTTACGTTGTGAAAATGACCCCATTTGGGAATATGCTACGCTGTGGAATCCACTCGCCCAGTCAGGCAGAAGAGCGGGGCGGCCTAAGCAGATATGGCCGAGACTAGTGGGAAAGAGCTGGAGTGAGTTGAAACGCATTGCAGAAATCCGAACAAGATGGCTCGCAAGCGGTTTTGAGGGCTTATACCATTCGAGCGGTGACAGGACTTAAGTATTTATGTTAGAAAAACACTCTGACGAATATCATTTTTAAATGTTTGATATACTATAAATTAAAGATTTATTATGTTAATCGTTAAAAAAAAAACTTTATTAAATCGGACAGCGTTTCGATTTCGTTAACAGGCTTATATATTGTCTTACATTGGGTACTTATTCCATATATTTCGTTATTGTTATTTTATTATAATAGATTTTAATTTAGTTTTCTTCGCTTTATTGGTTTTAGCAGAATAGTTTCACAAATTTTTTCT